>JABSTQ010011246.1:1200000-1659525 GCA_013358835.2 Ixodes persulcatus
CCCACCGTCTTCGTCCTCGTTCTCTCGAGGAGGCAAGGTGATGGCCTGCGAGTAGCCAGCTGGATTCAACTGGACAAGCTCCAACCAAGTTATTGCAGCCCACCATAGCCAAGTCTAGCCAAGTTCCCCCCCATACCCACACCGTTGCCTACACAGATAGCTGTGCTGCCAGAACTAGCCGGTATTTCTTTTTCTAAGCCGCTAGACGGCGTCGTAGGCGCCGCAATTCACAAGATGGCAGCGCCGTTAAAGAAAAGGTCTATAACCGATGCCGTTCCCAACGCACAAGATTACGTTGTCTGACTCAAACAAACCATTATAGAGAATTAGCTCCGCCACCGACCCGACCTCCACCTAACGACAATATTTTTGTCAGTTCTGATTTGATGAAGTGCACACACGTATTCGTTCGACGTGACGCAGTACGAAGGCCCTTGGACGCCCCGTACGATGGCCTGTATCCCGTCCTTCGAAGTTAACCCAAGACCCTCCAAGTCAACTTTGGGGCAAGAAAATATTGTGTAACCATCAACCGACTAAAGCCCGCTCATACTGCGCAACTAAACAGTTCCTCAACAAGACACCTCAAGTCCGCACTTCGGACTCGTGGTCCACTCAAGTCCAAGACATCCACTTCACGTCATTTGCGCTTCAAAAATTGACCGCATCTCCACGTGGTGAATGATGTTGATTGGGACAAAGCTCTGGTGGTGCTTGTCTGAGTAGACGCTGAGCCGCAGCATGCCGAGCCTTTCGGTCGTTTTCATCCATGTCAGAAAGAGAATGTGTGGTATGGAACGTGGCTATATACGCTTTTGAGCATTTGACCGCAGCGCCCTCTCCTGTATAGACGTTGAGCGGCTACATGCAACGTTTCATCCATGACATCCCCAGCTCTTGAGCTACTACCACATCTCAGAGCCCCCTACTCGTCCCGCAGTCGTGGCCGAGTGGTTAAGGCGATGGACTAGAGATCCATTGGGGTCTCCCCGCACAGGCTCGAATCCTGTCGACTGCGCAAACATATTCATCATTATTTTTCATCGTTTTGCATCATTTTTTTTTTCATCTTCTTTTTTGCCCTACGCGAGCACGTGAGCACGTGAGCTCACGAGCAGGAGCACGAGCACCGGTGGCGCCCTCTTATGGTTTCCATCCGTGACGTCACGACTGGGATTTGCCCAACGTTGGATTTGCCTCGCCGTGACGTCACTAGTTTTTATCCTGGCTACTTACCATCAGGTGCGACGACGAGTTTGGTGGGGTGTTTAAAAAGCACAGTGTAAGCTAGGAGCCATCGCAATCCGAAACTAACACCGTCAAAGTTGACAATCTGACCATATGCCCATGGTTTGGCCAATCGTGGAAAGCTGACCGCAGCGACGCTTTTGGTCGCGCACATCGCTAATAGGTGCCTTCATGTGCACTTTGCTTGGGGTATGACATCTCGCCATTTTGTTTCGAACGCTTATTTTTATTTTTTGTTCTGAAGCACGTGAAAGAGCGCGTCCCTGCACGCGCTCGTGGCGCTGACTGTGCTACGGGCTGACTGTGCTACGGCGACATTTTGTTTCCGGCGACTTCTTTTTTTTTCCCCAGTGAGCGCGTGCTGTCGGCATCGGGTACTACAAACGATGGCATCACCCTAAACAGAAGGACATTGAGGCACTCTAATACAAACATGGCTAGCCCCTAAGGAGCTTCGCCCCTAAAACCATGCCTTTGTCATCTAGGAGGGGGAGTATTGTAGGAACATTGGACACCGAGAAAGAAGAAGCAGTAGCTTCACGAGACACCGCTTGTGGAAGAGCCTTTTTCGATCAATGGACCTTTTGTAGAAATACGCGGTGCGCATGCGCGGAGTATTTCATGCGCCTGGGTTCGAGAGTATCTAGTTCCTAACAATCCGCCATCTTGCATTTCTCGCCTTTGAGCGGTTTCGTTGTGTCGACCTCGGGGCGGAAGATTACGCACGATGGGGACAAAGGTGAGCTTGGGGGAGCCGTATCTAGGTCACATCGCCTCAATGGGTGAACAGGATGTAGCTGACGTTTTGGGTGTGGAACGGGTGGGAGAGGCCTTGGGCGCGCGTTGTTTTCCAGTCACCTAGTCTCGAACCGATTCGCGTGTCTAGGTGGCAGCACATATTCGCCAAGAGGTCCATTCACCATGGACCCATGGCAGCCTTTGGTAGTTGCATATATGTAAGTAAAATGGGGGGAAAGGGTAAAGGCTTATCTCTCACGTGGAATGTTCTAGCACACAAACGTTTAGCGATAATCTGCATTTCTAGACGCCGGACGCCCACGTTCATGGCGCTCTTCATCAGATAGTTTCACGCGTACCATATGTGTACATTTGATGGCTTTTTCCTAGAATGAAGCGATACTACCACTAATCGGGCTCATTAACCTGGCGATTTTCCACAGCCTTCAATACACTCGAGCTCCTCTCCCTTCATGCGCATGAACAGGTGGTCCATATCTCCTCGCCTATCCCTCTGGTCACCCAACAGCGTCAAGCACCTCCTTGTCCTCTCCCACCCGTCAACCAATTAGTGTCGAGCCTCGAGGCCACGTTTTTATCTGGGCTTCACGAAATGCCAAGCACATAACCGAAAACGTTTCACGTTAAAAAAAAACAACAACTCTGCTTTGTGACACCGATCATGACGTTTGCATGATGTTCTAACAACTGTTTTGAGGGAAAGTAGACGCTCCCCATTTCTTAAAGCGTAGTCACTGTAAAGTGCGATTGCGAACGATATGGACAACTCTCACCCATCGACCGGCTCACCGTCTAGACCAATTAACAAAGGTGTTCAACACGTATTATCGGCTCCACCTGCAACACAAAATTATAATTTAAAAAATAGAGTGAATTCCTAGGTAATAGATTATATCCGATATCGCTCGAAGGTCTGGTAACACTCTGTGCGCTGCCATTTTTGTTGCTTCGAGATTCCTCCGTTGTTTGTCAATTTCGTAGCGTTGTCGGTGACAATCGAGGCTTACTGCTCACCGTCATCGATCCTCACACTCACCTGCGAGCGGAAGATTAGTATTGTTTTACGTTCTTCTTGCGCATGTAGTTACATGCTCGTCGCCCCGGCCGGCCGCTGGTTTCTCCCCGCAACCAACATGGCGGAGGCAGAGCTCAAAATATGTCTTTGAATGCCGGAGAAGTACGGGCGCGGGCGGCTGGTTTTTTCGAAAGCACTTTCTCCACGCGAGTGCTTGTGCGGGTGAAGGATCCTTCTCTTACAAAAATTATCAGTTTCAATTGAGTTTCTAATCTTTTCTATAAGGGTACATTAGAAACTCATTTGCAACTCATTGATAATTTTTTGTAAGGATTCAGAACTACGCGTTCGCGTCCTGGCCTTTGCGCGCGCCGAAGTCAAACGGTGACGCGGACCACGTTCTTCGGCGCCCCACTAGATGGCGCTGTGCATTTCGCAAATGGTCTATCGCGTTGCATACGTGAAATGTTCGAGCATCACGTGACATCAGGTCACGTGACGTCAATTTTCCCACCAAATTTAGCGGAGAAACTGAATCCATGCGTAGGTCTGCGGCGTCCTATAATGCAACGCTGCGCGCGTTGCATCATGGGACGTCACAGGCCATGGCTTGACGAAATACGGCTTTACAAAATCCAAAGCAACTAGCCAAAAAAAAAAATGTCGTAAAAAAATCCGCTTTATTTTATGCTTAAGTGGTACAAACTAGAGTTGGAGTGATGTTACGTGAGCGCGGAGGTTGCACGAGAGCCCTATCGAATAGGAGTGATCGCCTTAGTACGGCACTTTCGAAGACTCTTCAACCGCAGCGTCCGCATCCACCTCATCAGCGCGCGGGATTTCAACCGATCCTCGCTGCAGAACGTCGCTTACATAAAGTGCCTGGCGTACGTGGCAGCCGAAGGAAGCGAACGGGAGTACGTACCGTCGTCCAACCGTCGTGAATGTTCGGCGTACTTCTCCGCCCGTCTACTTCAATTATCGGAGTGACTCACGGGACGCCCGTAGTTCGCCAGTTCAAACGAAGTAAGGGAGAAAAAGTACCTCAAGGGCGCTTTGAAGATCTCTCAACATCTCGGTAACATCTCGTTAAGACTGAGGCGCCAGTTCTGAGTGCTATTGCAAACCTAATCATCGCTTCGCGTTCGCTTCTTAATGCCCCGCGTGTCTCCTTATTTCTTGGTCTATGCTCCAGTAGCCTTTTCTTACTTTCTTTTTTTTTTAATTGTCACATTTTTTTTTTCTAACAAGTAGAACGTGGTTTGCCAGAGATTTCGAACTCGGTCCTCAATTTATTAGCAAGCACAGAAGTCTGAAACGCGCGGCGTTTCTTTTGCTATATTTTTTTCTGTTGTTACAAGGTTTTGCTGAGTATCGCTAATGTTAGGAATGGCCTCCGGCACGGATGATTCTATTGAAACTTTACTTGCACGCGGGAACTATACTCCGTCTCACGGTAACTTCGTAAACGGCGAAGGCGTTTGACAGACTCATATTTATGACTTTTTAAGTATTTTCAATAAGCGTAATATTTTTGGAAGCTGTGAATTAGAACTGCTTTCATAAAGAGACTTCTGCGAATTTCTAGAGTCGCTCATCCCCGCGATTGACTCTAGTGTAAAGTTCAAAAAGTGTGCCCCTCCTCGGTATTGTTTGCCTTGAAATTTTGAAATGTCAAGGGGCGGGAAAAAAAAAGGGGGGGGGGGGGACGCGATCACCTCTTCTGCCCGCCCCCCCCTCCCTCCCCCCCTCCCCCCCCCCCCCTGTTTCGACGCCATTGCGAGTCACGCCCGCACCTGTCACTGGTTACCGCCAAGTACTTCAAAATCCTGATGTTAATCATTTTCAACCCTGTTGAGGATGGCTTCTCCAAAAGGTCACAGAAGCAAATATTTCTTTGCGGTCACTGTTATAATATGTGTAAAGCACGAAGATTGAAAACTGAGGGACGTATTTTATAAACATGTATTTAATGTCAGAAATAATTTTCACGCTGGGATGGGCCGTGTTCGAGCAAGAAGGGATATTTTCCCGTCTATTGTAACATGTCCAAGAAACCTTGTTTTAAAGTTTTAAAACGCCAACGGAGATGGCAATATTATATATATATATTTATATATATATATATATATATATATATATATATATATATATATATACGCTTACTGCTCTGCGCAGTCTGATGCCCTCACATGTATGCCATCTCCTGACGAAGCCGAGCCTCTGGGCGAAACTGTCGTAATACATACAATAAACTCCTAGCATAGCAACTCCGCAAATACGGATCTTTGACTTATTACATTTTCCCGGTCCATTGTTCTCAAACTACTCTGCCTCACCTATATATATATATATATATATATATATATATATATATATATATATATATATAAAGAGTTCCATTGAGCATTGGGGAAAGTGAACGGCTGAACACACGATAACGCCGACCGTTACATGCTAGAGTCTAGAGTGTAAAGTATCATACTCATGAGTCCATACAGTGCCTACTAAAACAGATAAGTCAAGCGGCAAACCTCCGAGAGGCGCGCCGAGTATAAAATAATGTTTGCAGATAGCCTTTTTGCCGACACACTACAGTTATGGGTGCGCGCTACAGACCCTGCTTCAAACTGAGCTGGTGTGGGCTTCGCGGAGACTAAGAAAACTAAATTTTTAAAACTTGATTTTTAATTTTCATACTGCTGACGCCGCGCTAACCAGCGCTAAAATGTACACAGCAAACAGAAAAAGAAAAAAAAAATATAGCTTACTCAATTGTCAACTTGCAACCCGCTGCTGGAAACAATAAACCTCCCTGATAACCTTATTTTTGCCATTCGTTTCTGATTCGGTTCCGGCGGGGCAGTAGGAAGCTTTTTCAGATATTTCATATACCTCCGATATTGATATCCGATAGGGGTACTCTGCATAATGAAATGCGTCGACGAAGTATCCGGTATTGTTATCGGAGTTATCAAAACAATCTACTAATATTCTCCAGTAACCTTATCGGTATTATGGCAACGCTAGGTTAAAACGCTCCACTGATTAAGTAGACGTGTGCGGAGTTCATATTTTGAATCGAAATGCGCCACGTCTAATAAGCTCACACTTCCACGCATCACAAATCATGAAATCTCTATATTACCTCGTGGACTCTTGGAGTGCAGAAAAAGGACGATCTAGGGAGAAAGTAGTCCTGCGGCAACACATTTCGCTAAGACACTGAACAGAAGCGTCTGAAGCTATCTCGATGATCCCGCGTACCGCCAAAAACAATGCGCGCATGCGTAGTGGAGATAAAACCACGTGACCATCTAAGTAAAGTAAGAAAACATAACCTTACCATGTTTCATCGTAGCATTTTGCTTTTTATGCTTACTTGCTTGTGCTTTCTGAGAGAGCAACCGACGTCGCCAACCGGGCGCATTGACGGGCCCAAGAAACATTTTGCGTCAAGGAGCGTTTTCACGCTTGCGATCCTTTAATTCGCGAAGTTTGCCAACAGAAAAAAAGACTAAAAAGAAGATAATAAATAAAAGTAACAGGAAGACAAGGGTTCGTTTATGACTGTTCTTTTGTTTTTCAATTAATATTTCTGGATGCTGGTGCCTTACAATGGGAGAATACACGGAACCCATCGGCTACTATCGCAGCCGATCAATGGCGTCTCTATCGGGAGGCCATCGGCTGTGATCGGGCTGCAATTGGCTTCCGCAGCTGCATTTGATCACGAAAAAAGAGGCAGTTTGTCCCTTTCGGGAAGCTCTCGGCTGCGACCGCGCTGCGAACGGGCTTCGCACCTGCGTTCGGTCGCGCCAAACGATGCACTCCCTCGCCCTCCTTCCCTATCGGGAAGCCGTCGGCTCCTATCGGGCCGTGATCAGCCGCCCCAACAAGCACACCACCTTGCTCTCCTTTGTTTTCGGGAAGCCATCGGCTACCACCGGCACGATCTTCCCGTTAGGATCCCGCAAAGTCACAGCGACGGCCCGACATCGTGTGCTACTTGGGCCACGGTCCCGGTAAGCCAATCAGCGCGTCAGAGGAAGACACGTGACTATGCTATAGCTCATTAGTTGCGCGCAGTGCTGTCGAAGCGACGGGCGGGAGAGAGAGGAAAGCAGATTTGTATGTATTTTTTGTGACCGGCTACTTTCCGAAGGGTAGAAAAGCGACGTCTGGGACACACGAAAGGTGGTCCGGGTAAGAAGAGTGTTCCTCCTTCCGCTCTTGTCCAACTGCTTCAGTTACACGCTCCCCCTTTACATTTAGTAACAGCTCTCACTTGCTTCGCCTTCGTCGCTCTGATTAGGGAGTTTACGTAGACCGTGTTTCCTCCTCCGCTAAGCCCTACCCAGCGAAGAAGCCGCTACTACACCTGCGCGCCGGTGTCCTACACTCTAGAGTTCCAGGTATCGTAGCGGGCTGCAGAGAGCGTTGCGGGACGGGGAAAACGATCTACGAAAACTCCCTATTGACTCGAATCGGAGTCAAGGGGTCCAATGAGTCTAAAGATTTAAAGCGTCAAAAGATCCATTATTGGACCTCCTGACTCGTTGGACCTTTTGACGTGTTGGACCTCTCGACTCGTTGTGGATCTTTTGACACGTTGGATCTCTTGACACGTTGAACCTCTTGACCTACATCGATCTCTTGACTCGTGTTTGAAGAGTCAGGAGATCCAACCCGCCAAGAGATCCATTACTGGACCTTATGACTCGATGGACCTCTTGACTCCCTGTCCGATCACCGGGAAAGAGAAAAAAGGGCTTCGAAGAAAGTGCGAACAAGAAAAATAGAAAAAGCAAACAACGATGAATTACGGCTTTCGGGTGGCAAGGAGGAGCGTGACGGTCACTGCGGTGCAACGGGGTGGGATCGCGCAAATAATAACAAAGCAACAAAATACAGGGAGATGGGAGAGGAGGATACTTGGGGACGACAGATTCTGTGATCCTGAATAGCTAACTGTGCCACGTCGTTGTGCGTTTCCCATTTCAATCGGCTGCTGGCCAACGCCATCTCTTCGTGCGGTATCCTTGACTACCGGAGAAATTTCCCGAGACTTGCGCGCGCTGTACGGTTGCGGGGACGCAGGTTATTTCTTAAGTTTAGATACCGACGAACAGCTAGTGGGTGGCTTGATTCCGAAGCGCGTATATACACAGCATGAGCTCAACTGGCAGGACATTTTGGATTGTGTGGATGATTTGGACAGCATAATGTTTGTCAGTCGTCCAGAAGGTGAACATGTCTTTCCGCAGTATATTACTGGCCAGTGCAGCATGACTGCTAGCTGGCACTACGCTGTACGCAGAACCAGGATCGGCGTGCGCTCGTGTAATCACTACTGCGGGGTGCACGTAGAGACCCCAGGCTATACTCCGTTTCGCCTAAGGAGGGGTCGCGCAGCCGATGCAAGAAGCAGAGAGCGTCACGGGACATGTTACTCCGCGCGTCACCGCGCCGAACCGGAAGGTCACGAGACGCGCTGTCGGTGCAGGATTGGTTGCGCTGACTGGTTCACACACTTGCGTAAGTTCGACCGCATGCGCCTGCAACGGCTTGCGAGGTTAATCGCTTTACGGGTTGCTATGGCAACGAAGTTGTAAGCCGCTTTCGACCGCCATTCCTGCTGCTCGGCGTGGTCGTGAGAGGCTTAAAAACTGGTTCTGTCGGACTTGGCCGTATAGTCGGTCGCAACAGTGTGAACCAGCCTCTAAAATGTAATAAAGTACAGCATTCCTACGGCCTCGACCAAATTGCTCATTTTCGAGTTAGAGAAATGTCGCCCCTTGGATGGCTGACAAGCATCGCGCTGTCTCAATATCCACAAACGCCACTCAGATTTGTGTTGACCGCGTACGGTTCATCATCTTCATTTTCTCTCTCTCTCATCTTTCTTGTATAAGAGAAAAATTCCAAGCGGGCGATCTCGTAGTTGGTTGAACAACGAAGCCCCAACGTCCACGAACATAGTCAGTGAAATGAAGTGTCCGAGAGAATAGCTTGGCAGTTAGCATTTCGCACAAAAGAAACGTATCTCGCATAAGTTATACATCACCTACAAGGTGATCTTTAGCACATATTTCAAGCGAGTGTTAACGCGGCACAACCTATCGCATTTCAAAAACGTGCAAAGGGCGTCATTTTCCATGGCCGTGGTGGGGCCTTTTCCTCTAACGAAAAGACTAATCGACCAAACGATTTTCCGTTAAAAAAAAAAAAAAACGCAATCTGTGTCGGTTTTTGTGCACGAACTAGTTTTCAAACAAAAATATACCCTGTCATAAGCTGTACTCTGACTTTCACGGTAAGTACTAAGCAAATTAGAAAGTTTTTAAGCCTGCATTTTAACCTACCTATTAAATCGCGTTCATCGGTAATATCGTGTTAGATGTAACGGACCTCTTACGTTGAGTGTTTAGAAAGTTTGTTTCATAAACGCACTCTTCGCATTTCGTTGATGGTTTCTCGAACTCAGACTACGCGTCATATCCCCAGATTTGGTTTGCCCTGGATCACACACAACAGCTTTTGCGAGGTTTCAGCTTCTCTGCGGTGTTTCTAAAAGCAGGAATGAAGAGAAATTCAGCTGAACTCATTGGTGCTATCATGCACATCGGTAACATTATCATGCTTCACCGAAAACTTGAGACAATAGAGTTTTATTAAAACTTTCACGTTTGTCAGGTAAATTACGCTTCTCACTCAATTGTACGTCACGAATGAGTTAGTTTTCGTCAGCTTAGCAACTGCTAACTTTAGAGAGGAAAGTAAATAAACATGCCATTAACTCCCACCCTTGTCGGTCGCGATTCTGTGGTGTTTTTGCCATTGTGTTTTATTCGTGTGGGTACAGATTCGTATTTTTATACTTGGTGGGACGCTTTTCTAACACGTGTTTTTTTTTTCAGTTTTCGCCATATTGATTGCCTTGTTGAACACGTGCATTCTATTCCCGACCAAAAATGCATCGGACAAAATCTCACCGGAAAAAAGCTCGCCGGATACAATCTCTACGAGCATAAGCTCGCCGATTTTTTAGATACTAGATAACTTGGATTCACGACTGGATAACAGTCGTGTAAGCGTGAACAGACCCGTCAAAAGCCTCATATTAATGACTTTTGTTATTCAAAGTTCTAGTGGCGCCATCTACCCCAAGCCAAGGAAAGCGGTCCCTCCTTACTTCCCATGGCCAGCGACTGCCGAGCGTGATCTTCGGCACAAAACCGGATGTCTCCGGGTGGCCCACTCGGGGATTCCGAGTCAAGAGATCCAACGCGTCAAGAAATCCATTATTGTACCTTCTGACTCGTTGGACCTTTTGACTCGTTGGACCTTTTGACACGCCGTGGATCTTTTGACTCGTTGGATCTCTTGACTCGTTGGGCCTCTTGATCAGAAGCGCAATATGACGTGGCAGTTCTCGAGTAGTTGGACCTCTTGACCCGCATTGGATCTCTTGATTCGCGTCTGCTGTGTCAAGAGATCCAACGCGTCAAAAGATTCATTATTGGACCTTCTGACTCGTTGGACCTTTTGACTTGTTGGACCTCTTGACTGGCCGTGCATGTTTTGACTCGTTGGATCTCTTGACTTGATGGACCTCTTGACCCACATTGGATCTTTTGACTCGTGTCTGGCAAGTCAAAAGATCCAACGAGTCAAATGATCCATTATTAGACCTTTTGACTCGTTAGTTTTTTTGACTCGTTGAATCTCTTGACCAGCAGCGTATTGACTCGAGAAGGTCGTGGTTTTTCTACAAAGTTACGTGGCAACGAAGTTTAACAAGCGCAGAACATACACGGACTACAAAGGCGGAATGTATCTGCCGCGGTTGCTTTATCCAATGTTCCACGCTGCAAAGGTACCTGCATATCGTATTGCCGACGACGTAAGCGAGCAAACCTTAGCATATGGTTATGTTCTCGAATGTAGGCTGAAACAGAGTTCTTGAACCGTTTGAAGTAGCGGAATATTATGTATTTCGGCCATTCAAGTCCTCTTTCTAGGCTTTCCTTTACAAGTATCGACGACCAACACGCATGGCGACACACGTTTCGCGGAAAGAAAATGGCCTCTTTGAGTTCATCGTTCCCTTGCTATTCACCGCCACTTTCTTCGTAAAACCCTCGCGTTGTCGGCGCTTCAAAGGGGAGAGGGATCAATGTCCGAGAGCTTTAAAGGGGTAGAGAATCGAAACTTGAAATATTTATTCTTATTCTGTATTCAAGAGGTACCCCCGCATTGCCCGACGGCGTTATTGCAAAGAGGATACAATCGTGAAACAACAAAAATCTTTTCAGGTTTAAGAGCACATTTGTTTTTCCGACAGCTTGCATTCTCGAATAGTCTTTACAAAAATAATTAGCGTGGTCGGTTCGACTGAAAATATAGTGCGGTTCTTTTACGTAAGTACTTTTGTTAATTCCTAGCCTGCCATTAAATATTTGAAACTAAACTTTTAGTCTTGGTTTCCTCCGTTGAGCCGAGAGATACTCCCAATATAATTCCCCTCTTATATCAGTGCAAATATACTTGCGCCCGTATCGTCCCAGAACAAACCTAGCCGCCCTATTCTGAATTTGTTCTAGTTTTTCAACTAGAAATTTTATTGCAGGGTCCCATACAGCACAATCATATTCAGGGATGGGTCTAATACAAGTCAAGTGCGCAGTTTTCTTCATGTTTATTTGGGAACATTTTAAGTTTCGCCGGATAAATTTCGATCTCCTGCCAGCCCTTAATATCACGCCATCGACTTCAGCGTTCCATGAACAGTCATTCAAAAATGTTACACCCAAATATTTACATCTACATTCTGTTTTGATGAAGTCGTTATTTACACTGTACTGGGTAACACTTTTCTTCTTACTCCTAGTGAAGGCTACATGGGTACACTATCTTGGATTCAAATTCAACTTCTATTTAAAACACCAGTCTTCAATACGTACCAGGTCATTTTGTAATCGGGCTGCTTCTTGTTCACTCAAAATATACCTATACAAAACACAATCGTCTGCAAACAGTCGTATACAAGATTATATTTCACTAGAAATGTGATTCATATAAAGTGAAAACGAAAGTGGTCTGCCACTTTTGTTTTTACCAGCCTTATATCGCGCCGGCGTGCGGTCGTGCGTCTCTACTGCGTGATGCGCGCTAAAGACCCCGGGCTAGCAGTAGTACTGAGCTAGCTAATTTTTTATGTACAGCGAAACCACCATATGCTCATTAGGGCTGACTAAAGGCTGGTTCACACAGACCCGTTTTCTTAAATTACGTTACGTTATGAAAAGTCACTGGGAAATCTGTGCTTCGTATTAAGCGTGGCTTCCAATTCAAGGAGATAGCCTGGCACGCGACATTCGAAACACAAATGTTTCAGTGACTTAAACGTAACGTAAGAAAACGGTGCTGTGTGAAAAGTTGAACCGAGCTCAACTCCTTACGTTACGGTCCGACGAGCCTTGTGTCCTTGGTTGCCACGGTCACGGCCTCTCGATCCCCCTGTTGGTGCGGCCTGCCGATTTTTTCCGAAAACAAAAGAGCGCGCGTGAGAGGAGAACTTCTCCCATCTGCCGTGGAGGCGCTGCACATCGGCGAGTGGTCTCGTGAGCTGAAAGCTATACTCCGTTTCACCTTATGTTGTACTGCAGACAAGGCTAGAAGCGCGAGCTCATAGCGTTGGGAGCTACTCTTAACGCACGAGAGCTTGTGCCGCCGAGATGTGCCTTATAGAGCAAGGAGCTCGCGCTTGTAGCCTTTCCTGCGGTACATCATAAGGTCAAAAAGAGTATAGAAAAGGCGCCCAACCAATACCACCTAGAACACAAGGCCTGCGCGTTTCCTCCTCTAAACGTCATCACTAGTAGATCCCCTCAGCGCCCCCTAGGTAGCCCGGATGAGCACCGTCGTCTGCTACATCATCTGCGACATCGTCTGCTCCATCGCCTGCTTCAGTGGTTTGTGTAGCAGATAATGAAACAGTTGCTCACGCCGAGTGTCTGTTGCTATAGCATACGATGAAGTTACACGTTCACGTAGAGCGTCAAATGCATGAGTGAAAATTCCTTACTGCTGTGCGAAGGGCCGCAAAGCCCTTCGCTGGACGCTGGACGCTGGCACTGGACGCCATTTTCGAGGGCGCTGTTTATACTCCGGGTCGCTGCTTTGAAGCGTTCTTCCGCAGAACGAGCGCGCGCGCTAGAAATGCTCGTCTCAAAGCAAGGAGCGCGTGCTAGCTCGCGCTTGTGGCCGAGGGAGTGTTCGCGTGCGCGTTGCAAATGAACTGGAAGCTCGCAATCAGCTCGCGCTCAGCAGTCACGCACACAGCTGTGGCCGCAGGTGAATGCGACGTAGTTGCGACGCGGCCCATACTCTCGTCAAGCTTCAGCCTGTTTGCCGCTTGGGGCGGGTCGGGGATCTACTAATGAAACGTCATGCGCAGGCCTTGTATTCTAGGTGGTATTGGCCCAACGCGCTCTTGCTTCGCGACCCAGAGAAAATATCTGCCCGTCATTGGCTTCGCCGATACCGAGGCGCTGTCGCGGTTGCAAAAGGCCGCAAAAATCTCTTGTCCCCCACCTTTGCACCACTTTGCGCGGAGAAAATATCGCAGTTTTACCTAGTGCTCGCATGCGTGGTTTGTGTTTTCGATCGTTTTTTTTTGCTCATTTCTATAGTTTCATGGCGATAACCACTGATGGATGAGAAAAAAGAGACGTAGACAGCCGCCTTTTGTCTGTCTCTGCACAGTTTTAAAGTGTGCAGATGGGTTACGGAGCACGCGATGCCTAAAAACTGTTGCGTGCCGCGTTGTAAGTCAAATGCTGCGAGAGATCCGGAACTCTGCTATCACGAGCTTCCGTCTAGAGAGAAATTTTGGGATGCCTGGTTGAAGAACATTTCGCGAGAATGCAGCGAGAAGGGCAGCCAGTGGCAACCAAGCTCCAGGAGCGTCGTGCGCTCCCTTCATTTTAAAGGCCGACGTACACTTCGCGCTTTCCACTTTTGCCCGTCACCTCCTTTCCTATATCCCTTCACATTTTACCTTGCCCCAACCTGGCTCCCCCTCGCAGCTTAGGAGAGGGGAGCGCTATGTGGATTATCTTCCCTGCAGAAAGCCGAGGTTGTACATATAGGCATTTAAGGCGGAGGACTACAAGGTAGGGATGAAGCGGAAGGTACTGGGACCGATAGCGGTGCCGACTCAATTCCCATTGTATTCGTTGTACATGCAACCAGCAGGTTCAAAGAGACGCAGAACGCTTGTTGGTGTGCCACCTAACGCGTCCACGTCGCATGCGAGCGGTAGAAGCCGACAACGCAAAATGCAGTCCCCTGCAGAAAGAAGACAAGCTGTTGATGAGTGCGTGGCTATTGAACCTTGCCTGCAAAAAGAGTTTGAAGTGGAAGAATGTCAGACGTCATTCAATTTGACAGCTATAGGCTTCATGGAAGATGCCAAGAAAAACGCGCACTGCCTTCAAATGCAAGCCAAACGACTGAACGAGCGAATTAAAAAACTGCGACAAACCTGCGACGAATTTCAAGACAGATTTAAGCAAGGAAGGCTAATGTGTAGAACCCGCTCAACTTTGCAGGTGACGTGTCCTGAATGCAAGCTGTAACTTAAGGGAAATGAATCTCGTGACGGAGAAAATCAGTTCGTGTTTAGCCTTGACCAAAGAGGACTCAGCTATCCACGACCTGGAGCTGTCTGGCCGTGCAAGCTCGTCTGCACCTTTGTCGAGAGGGCTCTACAGTTGGCAGAGATTCGTCGTTCTGGACGGATTGGCAAGGTTCTCTCGAGCGCTGAGCTTCCACACCTTATGGACTGCCCGCTGATGTGGTGTACTAACTGCAGAGACCGGTACCACAGCTAAGAACTCTGCGAGCTTTTTCTCGGGAAGCTCCTCAGACCTCTTCTGGCTAACTCGGCTGGTGACCTAAACAGCTCTCTAGAGAATATATTGAGACTTTCGCGGAAGCCTCTTTCCTGAAAGTTATTCCGCTTGCGAACTATATGACTCCCTTGATCTGTTCGTGAACAATGAAGTTTATAGTATTGAAGAAGTTATGCACGAGGAATCCCTTTCTTATTGTCCCTCACAGATAAATAAAAGGCACAGCTCGAGCGTGCTCGAGCATGGGTTAAAATCGTAAATCATACGGCCTAGCTATATCCAACTATAACTCATTACAGTGATAATAGAAACGGGGACGGGAACAAGAAAACGACAATTCGCTCATACTGCCAGCTGAACGCGACTCAAACGCGCAGCTTGCAGCTGAGTGAGCTCCTCGCAGAAAGAATTATGTGCTTCTATTCGGCACAGATTTGTCACATCATTCATGCAATCTGGCACTCGTTTCAAATGAGACTTGCCGCTTCACAAAAAACAATCTAAATAGCCACACCTAGGGTGCCTACATGTTTCCGCCGCTCCGGAAGCGGAGCGGAAACATGTAGGCACCCTAGCCACACCGGGCCGCGCCGGGCGGACTGCGCCTCTCTCGCTAGGGTGCCTACATGTCTGTCTGTCTCAGGGTGAAGACATCCATTGTTGCACTGAATGTGCCAGCGCGTGACGCTCTCGCGCACTTGGTGCGTGACTTGGGCGATAAAATGGCGTCTATGCATTAGCCAAAGCTGCGCGCTCGAGCTGAGTAACACCGTATTGCCCGCACTTCAAAATGCATAAAGAACGAATGGGCGTGAAAATGGCTGAGATGTCACCACTCAAGCAAAAGCGCGCGTGTGTATGAAGGCACTCTATCTCTCGCCGATAACGAGCGCCACGGCTGGCGCTGCGGGGTAAAGTAGAACTATCGCTCTCACCGGCGGCGCGAGATATACGGCAGGCCGCTCCCAAGGGGAGTCCCTTATCAAGCGGCCGTGCCACGGTAACCCACCTGCCTAGCTCGTGGTCACCGAAACATTCGTGTTTAGAATGTCGCGTGCCAGGCGATCTGCTTGAAATGGTAGCCACGCTTGATACGAAGCACAGATTTAACGGTGACTTTTCGTAACATAACGTAACGTAAGAAAACGGGTCTGTGTGAACCAGCTTTAATACCCCCCTTCAAACGGCAGCGCAAAGGTAGCATTAGCTAAGGTCCCTTTAATAAAGGAAACTGGAGATCGTTATCATACGGCGCACACAGGTCCCTTTAACGAAAGGAGGGCCTACGTTAAATGGAGCTCGCCAACCTCCCTTTACAGCGACAGGCAGTAACGTTGAACCCATCAACTCGAGAAAACAAAATTACAGATATATAAATGCATGTTGTTTAATGCGTTATAACAAATGGAATATTTCTAAGTAGCAATAGACTGATCTCACCAAGCGTTCGGCGCATGCGCGAGGCCATAACTTTAGTTCACAGGAGGCAATCGGCAGTGCACGAGACTGTTCGTGCCCTGCACGCGCACAGCTCCAGCGAGGTTGTCGCACGCGCAAAGCTAAAGTTCCTCCGATGGATTGCGGCAGCGGTGGAGTAGTCAAACTGGCTGGTGAGATCGGTCTATCATTGAATTCGTTTTAAACACAAACATGATGCAATACTCCAGTGACCAAAATATAGATTCACTGGCCGCCATATGTGAGGGCGATGTTGAGAGCGCATTCTCAGAACAATCTCATAGAAATAGGCTGCTAAGACAGGCAATATTGATGGTTGTGAATGCACGTTACAAGGAAACTGTGAAAGCTCGCGCCCATCAGCACGTGCTCAACAGTCGTGCACACAGCTCTGGCCGCCGGGGAATACCCCATATACTCAAAGCATGAACTAATCCTGACCTGCCCACAGAATGGCTCCCTATGGGGGACGTTGTCGCAGATGAAGGGCCTCGCATTACCCTTGGGGGTGCTCCGTAAAGGCTTTTCTGCGACCTAAACGCGGTTCACAGTCTGTCTAGCCATAGCCTCCTCTATTAGCGGCGAGATGTTTTGGTGGCGCCCTCGTTCGGTTACCTTTCGTGACGTCATTACCTTCTGAACAACAAGTTCGATGGTGTTTGTAATGGGCATGGTGGAAGCCTGAAATCATACGGCTCTCAAAGCAATACTGCCATCACCGTCAAAATTGATGTTCTGACATTCCTGTTATTTTCGTCGATGAGACATCCTTTGCTGACGTCATAATCTGCATTCGGCCAATTGTGGTGGGCCGACCACAGCGACGCTTTCGATCGCTCACGTCGCCAATACTGAGAAAGCCTGGCAGATCGTCACGTGACGCGGCTACCGAAAGTGAAAAGGTAGAGCGGCAAACAAGAGTCATGTAACGGGCACCCCGCTGCGGCGAGACGCCGAAACACACTTGTCCCGAGCGATGGAATGTCCGCTCGCGCTTCTCGCGTTCCTCGGGCTACCGCTTCTTTTCTCGTAGGATTTGAAAACCATGTGTCGGGTCCTCGCCGCCGCACAATCTGTGCGCTGGATACCAGACTCCCCGAAAAATGTTTTGTGCTACCAGATCTTCCCGCTCCAAATCTGCGACCGGGCATTCTATGGCTCCGTCATCGAACTGCCAGGCTTTGTGAGTATAGACGCTTTCAGGCAGCTGTGCATGGGCGCCGCCATAACCGACCTTCAGATTTTGTTCCCTCCTATTCCATTCGCTCCACTTTCTAATTACCACAGCGGGTCATGTACTTCCCCCTAGCATACGCCTTTGTGGAGGCTCGTCAACGCCCGCTTCAGTGGCTCGGCATCTCGGCAAGACAAGAGAAGGTCGGATATAGGGCCGCCCACACTAGCGAGAAAACGCGAAAACGACTGCGAGAAACCAGGACATCCGTGCTGCTTATATCGCGTGCCAAGATGATTCCTTGAATTGGATTTCATGCTTCATACGAAGCACAGATGTGCCGGTTTCTCGCAGTCGTTTTCGCGTTTTCTCGCTTGTGTGGGCGGCCCTTATGGCGGCTCAATCTGGCGCGTGCTGAAAGCGTGGCGCATGGTCCGCACGGCGCGCGGCTGGTGATATCTGTTTTTTGGGTTTCTCGGGAACAGCTACCGTAACGTGGCGCCAACAGGCTGCAGTATTGGGCAGGAGATCGAACTATAGGGGGCGCTTTATCGAGCTTGTTGTCCCCACAGCCCGGTGTTTACCAACACAGCATAACAAAGAAATTGAACCTGGCCGAGCACGGTCTGGGCACGAGCGCTTCGCTCTGACCAGTGCTTTAGTCGCACGAGGAGTGGCCTTCGAATCGTCATCTTCGATTTCTCGGATCAAAAACAAACAAGAAAATACGGTTTGTTGTCCCCACAGCTCAAGCGCACCGCTAGAGGCGTGACTGTTCGATCTCCTCCCCAATAGCAGTTAGTAGCAGTAGCACCTGAGTAGCACGTAGCAGCGCATCGCTCTTATATTTGCTTTGATCGAAAGAGCGCGTTTCTCAGGCACGGATGCGGTAGGGCGTTTTTTAGCTCCGACTGCTTCCGTGCCCTCATCGAAATGAGTCTCGTTCTCGGAACACACATGGCCAGCCACTGTTTTGTCAGCCTGCACCTCTAGTGACGATTCGAATCTGTCATGCGCCCTCTGATTGACGAGGTTGATGAGCCTGACGAGATGCCGCGAGGAAAGCAGGTCAGGACTAGTCAGGACCAGATAAGGCCGCCGCGCTTTGCGTGCCTTCGATTGATATGCGGATACCCTAGGAAACAAAAAATCTACAAAGACACGCCCAGGTGAAAATATGAAGTGGTATTTCAAGTGGTACCATTTGCTTTCAAGTGGTACCACTTGTAAGTCAAATGGTGCCACTTTCAAGTCAAGTGGTGCCACTTGCAAGGCAAGTGGTACCATTTGGGCCTCAAGTGTTACCCCTTGGGTTTCATATGGTGCCACATTAGCTTCAAGTGGTACCACTTGGGTTGCAAATAGCACCTGGGAACCAATTGACCTGCAACGTCACTCACGCCGCTCAAACGGTCGATCGCCGTCGAAAGTCTTCACGTGGAATTTCTTTTTCTCAGTCATCGGAGCAGACTTTTCCCATTGGATTGATAAACGGCACAACCTATCGTTCACCAAGCCTCACGTGATTGTGTTCCTTCTACCCTGAGTAACTCTGACTACCCTGCCCAGTTGCATAACGACAACGCGCGATCGATTCCAACGAAAGTAATGACTCTGTAGCATTGAGCTTTTCACACACGAACGCCTAAGTGGAACGAGGCAACTCATCGCGACGATTGGCTTTGCGTGAATTGTGGATTTGTTGTTGACCGCTGTCGAAGCTACGATGCCTTATTGACCCACAGTACCACGTGAATCGGGGCACCACCATCGGCTGCTATCAAGCAGAAAAAAATAATGAAGCAGACCAAACCATCCATTGTAGCCAAAGATATCGCGCAAGCGATTTGGGGCCGCGCGTGGGACTTGCCCAAAGAACTTATGGGGGCAAGGTGGCAACAAAGGACAAACAAAAACAAAATGTGGTGGTCCGGAAGAAACTGAGTCTCCTCAGAGTTGGCCTCGTCATAGGTAAGTGAGTTCAATGTGTTCAATCATATGACTATATCCCCATGAGCTGTTATTAGATTAGTATTTTTCTGTTGTCTTTGCAGAAGCAGTGCAACATTGGGGACACCAGGACAAGGTGCCTGTTCAGCAAGTCGTCACTAACATGTCGACAGTCCTGTCACAAAAGATCCAGGACTCTCGAAAAGCTCTGAGGCACCTGGGTCTTGAGGATTTTTAATCTCCATCAGCCCAAGTACTTCTGCTCTACAAGCACTCTCAACTGCCAAATAAAAGTAAGAAAGACTACCATCTGGCTTTGTTTTTGTTCATCTATATGACAATGGTACTGTTTAGAGGTGGTACCACTAGCAAGTGGTTTCACAAGTGGTACCACTTGCAAGTGGTTCATTGAACAGGTACCACTTGCAAGTGGTACCACTTCCTAATGGTACCTGTTCAATAAACCACTTAAAAGTGGCACCACTTGCTAATGGTACCTGTTCAATAAACCACTTGAAAATGGTACCACTTGCAAAAATTTCAACTTTGAACTAAACTAAACTACTAAACACTGCTAACGTCTTGGAATGCGAAAGCACTCATATACGTAGCGTATTCCTACAAGCTGCGCGCCGCGCTGAGCCCGGCCAAGCGACTTCTGCGTAGGCTGCCCGGGCGGACCCTGCGGCCGGCCGCCAAGGCCGCTCTACCGGTGGCCGGGCCGCTGCGCCTGGAGGGGGCTTCTCTGTGGGGTGGAGTTCCTTGGAACTATGCCGCCCGTCAGCCAATGGGAGTTTATCCATCAATTCGCTGCTACGTACTACAGGTTTCGCTCCATGGGTCAGGGGAATTTAGGTGTCATTTGGCGCGGCTTCAAGAGTTGATAACGCCAGTTCGCTCCATAGGACAGTTAATTCTTTCGCATTAAAAGCCTTTATGCAGCGCCGCAAAGTCATAGCGTGACGAAACGCTGCGGCCGCGGCCATGTACTACAAGGTGCGGGCTGGCACATTCTTTCTGGGCAGGTCGAGAGTACAGTAGGTCGCGCTCAAAGCTAACAGGTTCAGCGATCACACGTTCCGTTGAACGTGTCTATTCCAAATAAGAACGCCATTGAGCTCGGAAGTCTATTACACTCACTTCCAAACATTGCTATGCGCTTCTCGAAGTGCATGTTTGGCGGTGTTAGACATTTATTTTTAGAGGTTTCGAAGAGAAGTGCCTCATTTTAGTTAGCTTGTACAATGCCTGCCACCAGTGGTTTGTTGGATAACGAAGCGAGACAACAGAAACTAAAACAAGTGATCCTTCAAAGCAATATTTTACCCGTTTGTCGCGTTTATTGAGATACGATGCCTGGAATCACGGCCCCATTATGGCGGTCGCAACGCCCCACCGGTAAAGTTCCGTCGGTCCGAGGAGGCCAAATGCACGGGAAGATGGCCAAACCTTTTCCGGACAGCATACGGGAATGCGTCGCCGAAGCGTTCGTAAACGAACCTTTCACTTCGAAGAGATACCTCGGTTTCTTCGTTGGACCGCCTTGAGGAGTGCGTTGCAGCGCTCGTTCCAGCTCGTCCTGCTCCATCCGCCATCTAGACAGTCGTTTATTCATTGTTCATGCTAGTTCACGATGCCGCAAATCATTACGGTTAGGCCGATACAAAGAGTATGGTCGGCACCATCACTCATCCTTGGTTTGTTCACCGAGCTTTACCGAATGCGGAAAAGTTTCTTTAGCTAGGGAACCTCAGCTAACGGTACCTTTAAGGGCTATTCACACGGGGGAGAAATCCCGGGGATTTCTCCCCGGCACGCGCATCCCACGACGAAAACGTCAGGTTTTGCGATGTGCAAAAGCCTCGCGTTTTCGCCTCGTGATGCGCGCGCGCCGGGTGTGAATACCCCTTTAAGGCCGGTTCTCACATGCAGCGAAGCGCTGATGTAGCGCTGTTCACGTGTCGTCAGCTACTTATCGTCTGCAATGGGCAACAATTTTGGCAGTGCGATACGAAGCTGGTGAACGCTCCCGTCAGCACGCGCTTAGCGCGAGGTCAGCGCTAGGGTGCCTCAATGCCCTTCTGTTTAGGGTGATGCCATCGTTTGGAGTACCCGATGCCGACAGCACGCGCTCACAGAGAAAATCCAAAGAAATCGCAGGAAACAAAATGTCGTCGTAGCAGAGTCAGCGCCACAAGCGCGTGCAGGGGCACGCTCTTTCACGCGCTTCAGAACAAAAAATAAAAATAAGCGTTCGAAACAAAATGGCCAGATGTCATCACCCCAAGCAAAGCGCACATGAAGGCACCCTAGTCAGCGCTATGCTTGTAGCGCTCCGCTGCATGTACGAACAGGCCTTTACGCTGGCGTGTGAATGGGATACGATACCCCATTCACCCAGTCAGCATAAAGGTACTTATAACATAGGTCCCTTTGCTATCTGCGAATCAGCTCGTGCTCTTGGGTCGCGAGCGCACACCACGCGCGTAAGATCGTTAATTGATTGGCCGCAGAGAATAAAGGTCCCTTAGCTAAAGGTACCTTAAAGGCCTGTTCACACATGCAGCGGAGCGCTACAAGCATAGCGCTAACCTCGCGCTAAGCGCGTGCTGACCGGAGCGTTCACCAGCTTTGTATCGCACCGCCAAAACTGTTGCTCATGGCAGGCGATAAGTAGCTGACGGCACGTGATGAGCGCTACATCAGCGCTTCGCTCCATGTGAGAACCGGCCTTTATGATCGCGTGAATCCGCTCTCTCTCGCCTGAGTTAAAACGTGGTGGCGCCCGTGTGCAAGTAGCCCCTAACCACTTCCGGTTCGGAACTAGATGGCGGGTTTCGTCGAAGTATTTGCGATTTAAAATATACACCCTATCTTCTGGAAATGGCCACTTATAGCACTGTAAGACATAATTCACTCTTATTATAAAAAAGAGACCAGTAAAAAGTTAAGAAACAGTAATGAGCCGCAAGTGGGCTACCCAATAAATGGCGCCACTGAGTTTGGTGCCAAAGAAAAAAAAGGGATGAATAGATATAGGCCCAACAAAATGGACCTTTTTCGAGTAACGAGAGCTGTCTGGCTGCGTTCTTTGTGAACTACGAATGAAGGGCTGCTCAACGTGCCTCTGACCGTTAGAACACACTGGCATCGTGGCGCTGTGTGAGTTTTCATTGCTTTTTTATGTCCCATACAACCGATGCTCAAAACCAGATTGTCAAAAAAGACGAATTATCTGCAAAGATGAATGCTGAAAACGTCGGTCGTGCTCGTCGCCAACCTTCCGAAAACAAGAAAGAGGACGACAGCGAGAATGCGAGGAGGAAAGCCGTGCTGTTTGCCTGAATTACGTCCTCACTGAAAACGAACACGCGCGCCGCAAAGTTAACGTTAAAAAAAAAATGCATGAAGCGTTTCTTGGTTGTTGTTTTCTTTTCTTGGCCGGCATTTGTTTTATTGTGTTCGGACAGCTATTTAGTCGACAGAAACTGCTCACCCTTCGAAATCTTTCCTGTCCCCTTACTCGAAGGTCAAGTTCTCGTTCGTAAAGAACCGGTAACATTCCAAAATTCGCATGAAGACGCTGTACTTAAGGCTGTACTTAACGCTGTACTGAAGACTTTAGCGTCCCACTGCGCATGCGCAGAACTTCTGCGCATGCCCACTGCGATGCCCCGAGCTGGGCTTAAGGCTGTACTCCATGGGACGAATATGCTGCGAAAAATATACGAGTTTTGGCCCGGCGGCTTTTGCTCTGCGATTGGCATCAGCACAGTGGCTGCTACGTCGCGCGCAAAGCGAGCGTGCCGTCGAGCAAAGTTCGTGAGTTATCCGTCGCATAATTCGCACCAAGGAGTTCAGCCTTTGACACTGCAGCACACTTCGTGCGTGCAGCTGACCAACGTGCTCGCTCTGATTGGAGGGCATTGTGTGGCGACACAAAGGTGAGAGCGTTTGTGTCTACCGATTTTTTTTCTCCAATAAGAGCCCGACGCCATGACGTGACTGTACCTCTGCACAAGGAGCATACAGACTTGCTCGCCATACAGTCCGGAAAATAGGGTATGCGAAATTGAATCAAACCGCTATGGAAAGATCCCGAATAAGACACACATAAAGCAAATTACAAACTAAATATAAATAAGATTTCGTATCTCGAACCCAGAATTGCGAATGCAATATGTCTTGAAAGCCATCTGAATGTCAAAGTGTATTATTTGGAGAAATTTATTTACAAAAAGGAATTCTCCTCCGAAGTGCCCTTTCGCGTTTTTGAACGTGATCAAACTCAGAAACGCCGAACTGATTTGGCAATGGTACTGTCCTTTATATTTTTCCGGGCGAAAATGATAAAAAAAAAAATAATAATAATAGGCTAGGGTTTTCCTTACCCAAAGGCATCTAGATCATATGTAGTTAGTCAGACATTCAAGAAAGCCTTTCAATGTTGTTTACCCAGTATGCGCGCAGGTAAACTTTGATCGTGCTCATAACATAACTTTGTTTCATCTAACCAGTAAAACAAGTTTTGCGATACTCAGACAAAACAAGCTACTGCCAGGTAAACGAACGAAAATGCCCTGTTCAGCGTTTCGAAGAGAACAACGCATTCCTCGCAGCGATTCCCAAAGGTCTGGCCAATTTCATTCGCTTTGCAGTGACATGAAAAATAGGTTCATTTTGAAAATATTTTTCTGGACTGCGATTTCGACCGCTACGAAACCAGTTTCTTATATGAAGCTTCCTCCGCATATATATATATATATATATATATATATATATATATATATATATATATATATATATATATATATATATATATATATATATGGGTGATTTCACCTCAACTCAAATACAAATTTTGGGTCGAAATTTTCTTTTTTTTTTTTTAATGCATGTTTTCGGGCAAGTCGTAACATAAAAAAAGACGCAAACGGCAAGTTCGTCGGATTTTTTGTTCTCAAGTTATGGACCGCTGAAACGGCCAAGTTCAAAACTAACGTTTTTCCAGCATATCGGGGGTGTCGTATTTCAGTCCACCCCTTTTCTTTACTTTTTACGCTACATCAAAATAACTTTTTGGAAACACTCTCGAGAGATGCTTTTTTTTTTTTTTTTGCTAATTAAGCGTCTAGTTCATAACATTCTTAATTTTGTTTTATTTGTCAAACCGCTTCTCTGTGACGATATTTGACGAAGTTTAGCAAGCTGTGCTGTGTGACCTAATCAACATATTTTTATAATCTTTACAACATCGTAAAGCTCCAATTAAGTTCTTTCTTCTGAGTATAATTTGAATATTTTTCGATAGATATATAATGAGCTACATGTGCCTGAAAAACGAATATTTCGAAAAACTAGCAAGTTTGGAGTCGGTTTTCTAAACCAAAACACGTTTTATTTCTTTCATTTTTTATTCATAGTTAGAAATATAGTACTCTATCAAGAACTACCAACAGAAATTGTAATATATTGTTTGTATGGCCGCTATTAAGACTCGATTCTCGTGCTATGAGCGTTTTGAAAGGGACTTCGCACAGGTGCACAGCTGAGCAGAATTTTGGCCTTTGTAAGGTTTTCTATTTATTGTTAGCACTTACCTCAATATCCAACCATAAACATTAATAAAATTTAGAGTAGTGTACGTAAAAAAGTTACTTAGAAGTCCGTATCCACAAGTGCGGCCACAGCGCTTACTTCCTCCCAATACGGAAAATGCAGATCGTTGGAGAATTCCTCCGGGGCGCTTTGCTTTCGGCTTTGAGTTTGAAATACCGAACTTGATATGTAATTGTCCTATTTTCTTATGTCAAACAGATATGCAGTGCATATACATGTGTATGATTAAGTATCTGACGCTTAGGAAGTATGGTTTATTTTGTGCAGGTACGGACTCTTTCGTAAAATAACGAGCATTTCGTAGCGTGTAAGGCTTCGATTGTGTTAGTCATGTGTTTAGGTTTCATTTCTATTTTGAGTGATTCATGCCGGGTTACTTAGACTTTTTTCTTCTTTACGTAAGTCTCCGGGAGTCTAGATGTTACGTATCTTCTCCGTCAATACATAGGGCGAAGCTCAAACACCTTGCAAATCCCGCCAGTGCCAAGTAAATAAATATTGTTCGGATAAATATTGTTGCTTCACTGGCTTTTAAGTTCAGATACTAAGCTAAGTACTAACAATAAATAAAAAAAACCTTACATAGGTCAAAATTCTGCTCAGCGGAGCGCTCCGCTCCGCTGAGCAGAGCGGAGCGCTCCGCTGCTCAGCTAGGCGCTCCGGTAGCAAACCAAAACTTAAAAACCCGTCGAATTTGTGCGGTTTTTCAGAAAGCCGTAAAATGCTTCGCGTGCCTCCTATCGTTCTGCAACTTGTTGATTTAGTGTTCTTTGATGATGCTGAGCAATTTTCTAATTGAATCCATGCCATTAAACCCAATATTAAAAAAGTTAATTACACAAATATAATTAACCGTCTAATTATTCCGGACATTAATAATTTTCTTAAATAGGCCCTTGGCCCAGGACCAAAATGACACACGCCTTTTTTTGTTGCAACGCGTATAGTTTTCGCAGTATCGAATTTGTCCACCTTTCGAGAAACACTCTGTATATATATATATATATATATATATATATATATATATGCGTAGAAAGCTTCATATAAGAAACCAGTAATGTGCCGTAGCGGTCGATATCGCAGTGCAGAAAAATATTTTCAAAATGAACCTATTTCTCATGTCACTCCAAAGCGAAGCTTTACAGATTTGTTTAAGAAAAGCCGAGAAAGTTACACTTATGCGGTTTGCGCAGGTGAGTAATACCCGTGCCCCACGGGCAACTCAAATGTCATTTACAAAGAATGACATTTGAGCGGACGGCCAATCAGCGCGCGACACTCCGGGCGTAGCGCATTCCACGCGCGACAGATTGCGAGCTGATTCGGCGATCTCACAGATGTCATTCGTTGTAAATGTCATTCGAGTTGCCCGTGTGGCATGGGTATTATACGGCCCAGGGGGGCATTATGTGAGTAGCTAATGTTTTGCGGTAAGTCGACTGATTAATTAAAATTCGTTTATTAACTAATTTATTCGAGAAAATAGACATATGGTTCCAATAAAAAACTTAAAGAGCGTCATCGAAACCCACTAAATCAACTCTTTTTAGAACGATTTCAAGCTCGTGGGAAACTATGGGGCACACCAAAGTTACCACTTGTGAAGCAGGCGCTAAGCTGGCAGTGACGGAACCCGGATGATTAGATTTTCATCGCGTTCCACCACTGCCAGCTTTGCACCTGCTTCACGAGTGGGTAACTATGGTGCGCCCCCCGAGTTCCCCACGAGCTTCAAGTCGCACTAAAAAGAGTTGATGTAGTGGTTTTCGATGACGCTCAGTAAGTTTCTAAATAAAATCATGTGTCTATGTTCACTCATTAAAAATTAATTAACAAATTTTAATATTATCCCACTCATCGCAAAGATTAGCCACCCACATAATGCCCCCTTGGCCGTATAACGCACCTGCACAAGCCCCATAAGTGTAACTTTCACGGCTTTTTTTAAACAAATATGTAATGCTATAAAAAGAAAACAGCGTGTATATTATGAAAGGACGACTTCCAATTTAGACGCTTATATATAGATATATAGATATGTATATGTAGCCGTCTAAATTTGAGGTCGTACTTTTATAATAAGGATTGGTCGACTAAAAACAACAACTTATACTTGAGACAATATATTTCTGGACTGCCTCAGCAGTCGAACTTGTGTAATCACGTGGCTACTTCCACCTACTTTATCGGCAGGTGCGTTTTACAGGCCTTTCTACTTCTTGCAGTTAAATCTGTGATTGTTTGCCGGCAAATCTCCACTCTAAGACGTACAAACTTGTGGCTGCGCATAACAAAAAAAAAAAAAAAAAAAAAAACGGTAATGACAATATAGCTCTTTGAAGCAAAGCATCCCACAAAGAGCTACCTTCCTCCGCAAGATAACAACTTTAGCTTACTTTTTTTTGCTATCCAGCCGATGGGGAGTTAGTTTCGCTTCTGCAGGTAGTCTATGTCTAGCCATGAAGAAAATAAGGCTTAACGCTCCAGCTGCAAATTCAGCGCCGTAATGAGCCATCTAGAACTGAGATGTCGCTAAATCCGATTTAGGATGCCAATTATATCGAGGCGGACATTATCCGCTTCGCGTGATACCGAAAGATCTGCAAAAAAAGAACAGTCAAAGGGTGAGCAAGATGCTAAGTTCATCGGGGACGGTAAGACCTAAGACTGGAGCGAAAAGGAATATACACACGGTGGACAAGAGAAAGAAATGGAGAAAGCTTGAAACGTTCATTGTCCTCTTTTTTTTCTCTCTCTCTCTCTCTCTTCCAACGTGTGTTGCTATTTCGAGACGCCCAAATCTCAGGTCTTACCATCATAATGAGATCTTTAGAAGCTGAGTATTGCAAAGAGCAAGTTGTGAGCCTGGTATATTAGGCAACTTGTGCCCTTCCAAACAACGGCACCCACGTAAAGCCTAGTCACGTGGCAAGACACCGACGGTTGATTGGTTCATCTGGAAACTATTTTCTGCATAACTGGCAGCTGATTGTTGAACACGGCTAATTGGTTCGTCCGGAGCGTCTTACTATCTTGATGAGATTCTTAGAAGTTGCTAGAAGAGTGCAGGCTTCCAGCGTGTTTCATTAAACAACTTGTGACCTTGTAAACAACGGCATCCTCGCAAAGCCTAGTCACGTGACATCAAACCAACGTTCTATTGGTTAATCTAGAACATCACTTCTGCATAACTTTTTGACTTAGTGGTGAGCATAGTATATCCAGGAATGGAGAGGTTGAGGAAGAAGCAAAACCTCGAACGAACACAGCACAGGGGAAGTAGCTCGAAGTGCATCCTGATTTGGAAGCGGACGAAAGACGTGGACAGAGTAAGAAACACGTGCGACGGACAAGCGCTCACTCGCAACTGATATGTTCATTTTTGTGCGCTTTCAAATCAAGATGAATGACTACCAACTATCCCAATTTCCCACCCTTCTGTAACTTGAAGTAATCTGCTATGGCGTTACTAATCGATTGCTACGTGTCTCCGAGAAATAAATACTATGTTTGTGTGTTTTATGACCCAAAGCAACTGGGGCGCTGAGCGATGCCTCAAAGACTCATTCGTGGAGGAAACACTTATGGTTTGAATCTTCCACTTTGCGCCCCGGAAGCGGATTTTGAGCCGCAAGGCTAAAGAAATCACGAGAAAAATACTGAAACAGAAGTCACGACCGTTTTCACGCTGGTATTTTTACGTTGTTGTGACGACATTCTGCCTTTTTTTTTGGGGGGGTATATCTGCAGTGGCAAATGTATTTATTTCATTCAGGCCCTTTATGCATTTTGGAGCAACCTCGGAGCACAAAAGTATACAGTTTAGAGCAGGAGCAGATATTGTTAGAGCAGCTTATCAGCAATTTAAATCATAAAAAATCTCATATAAATCACATAAATCAGATTTTTCTTTTTTAATCGTCATTTTTGTCCACCCTGGTTCTAATAAGTCATCAGCGCCGATACGCACCAAGATAAAATATATTTAAAAAAAAACACGAAAAAGGCAAACACGAGTTTTATGCGCATAGATGAGGACTGAAAACACAGGCTTGCTGCAAAATCAGGTGGGCACCAGGTATACCTCAAGCTTATACAAACTGGTGCCAAAGCGCAATTGTAGTGCAAAGCTTTTTAAAGCGGTGATTCGAGAGCATGAACAGGGAAGCACGGTTTACTACAACCAGACATCGATCGGACGCTTGTAGAAAGCACGTGCAGATAGAAAAAAAACTCCCCATAAAAGTGAGTCACAAGGCAAATAATGAATTGGTAGAAAAACTATGAGCAGCACATGCACGCTAAATACGGGTGTGTGACCGATTCATTCGATTGCTCACGCACTGGAAGAACGTGTGTGATAACCGAAAGTCCTAACGGCAAAGGCGCCGTCCATTTCGACAAGATTATGGACACTAATGAACAATTACACAATGGAGGCGCTCAATAGCACTTTTAAGAAGAAGTTTACTCTCAAAACGAAAGAAATACTTAGGTTTGCTCATCTTTATAGCCTTGCGTCGTACCTCCCGCGGCAAGACAGTGAGACCGCGTGACAGCGCACCGTTAGCATGCAGTCAAAAATAACAGCGGAAAGTAGTAGGAAAATCGTGAAAATACCATGTATCCTTAGGTATAGAAGGATACTACAGCTGAAATCTTTGAATCCGACGGTTGCTTGCGCCACCCTGTACCCGTGCCGTGTACTTTACTACGACGAGATTGAATGTTGCCAACCAAGCTCTTGTTTCCCGCTAAATCTAGCGTCACCGCAAACATTGTTTTCTTTTTTTTTTTAGTTTTTGAGTTACTTTGGCGCAGTGTGGCGCAATTTCGAGCAATTTCGCATTCTTGGCGCAATTAGGCGCAGAAAATTGGGTTTGCATCAAAATGGCGCAATTGGCCCAGATGTCACACCCCTGCCATTATCTCCGAGGCCCTGGGATGACATCGAGTTCGACTGGACATTTATGTATCCTTGAAAGGAAATCCTGTTTGTATCGGGCTTTGTGATGAGCCTTCCTCGCTTATACTTACCCGTTTTCACCTTCACTCATCTCACCTTTGCCCATTCAAGCTTGATCCATCTCACCCATCTGACGTCCCAATAAATAATTTATGAACGCGTTCGAAGCACTAGAATTGCGTTGATAAGACAACCAAAACTATTTTATTTTTTTCGCTACAAATTCTGAGAAAAAAGCAAAGTCAAACCAAGCCCGGAAAACAAGAAAGAAGGACCTCAACGACCGAGAACTGTGGAATTACCGGGAGTCACGGCTGTTGCTTCACGCCCCACGATTACCGGTTCAAAGTTTCTTTAAATCAACATGTTTTCGATACTTGAGTCTTCATAAATGTTGTATGCTTTGTGAATCCTACGATATTCAGTAGGTAAAATGTGCAGTTGACGGAAGGCTGCCTTTTGAATAATCTGAACTATGTGTCGTCGTAGCACCTGATTGAGTAGAAGGGAGTGAGGGAAGTCAGCATATCTTTGAGTGCAAGGCCATCCGAGTCTTTTACGCAGTCTTGGGTGAATTACTTTCAAAAAGTTATTTCTTACAATTACAGTTGCTTTCAGGAAAAAATTGCGAAGTTACCGTAACAGTATTTCAACCAAAGAGTAACTCGATACGGTAAGAGTAACTTAAAAAAAAAGTAAGGGCGTTTGTTACCTTTCACTTACTTTTACATAACATAAAAATAAAAAAATAAATAAAAGACGTTTACAAAGTTTTCTAATGCGAAATTAGAGCGCAGCTCTAGAGGAGGAGGAGGGGAGGGTTCGGAGGGGAAGGTGTGCCCCTCCTCCTCCTTCGTATCCTCTCGTCCTCCTCCCCTTCTCCTGCTCCTCCATCTCCTCCTCCTTCAATTCAGTTTCCCCACTAAATTTAGCCGGGAAAATGACGTCACATGACTTGGTGTCACGTCACCTCTGAGCAAATTCAGTTTCTCCACTAGATTTGGCGGGAAAACTGACGTCACGTGAAAACAACAGCAATTCAGCTCCCCGCTAAATTAGCGGGGAATTCAATTGATGTTGAGGTCACGTGACGTCTATTTTCCCGCGAAATCTAGCGGAAAAACTGAATTTCCCCGCAAAATTTAGCAGGGAATGGAGTGGGTGTTGAGGTCACGTGATTCCAGTTTTCCAGCTAAATTTAGCACAGTTACGCCGACGCCGACGCCGCGAAACACGGAAACGCGCGCCTAAGAGCTGCGCTCTAAATGTAAAAAACGTCCCCCTTCCCTCCCCCCTCATGTTTATTGCACAAAGCAAGTAAAGCATGAGAGACAAGGATTGAGACGCTTGTCCGTAACCTTTCTTCAAACGTGAAAACCGCAAAATTTTGACAAAGGACGAGTGAAAGAAGTGCACGGACAAAGCGCTGACTATCAACTAAAGTTTAATTTTCAAGCGAACCAAAAAATAAACGCAGGGAGCAGAGAGGAAAGAACCAATCAAGACACAAAAATACAACCCAACCGACAAAATTTCTACTACGTCATCACCCTCACACGTACCTGCCATTCTCCTTGATAAAAAGGACTTCATCATCCCACAAGTGCACCGACGGTGCGCTCACACATTCCCCTTCCCCTTTTGATGAAATGAAAAATGCCTCTTGAATCTCTCTGGTGGTCTTATTTTTATTACGCGCCAAGATCGTCAAGTCAATAAATATAGGTTCGCAGCCTCACCTACTGCAATGTACCGCTAAGTGGCCAGCGAGGGAGGAACGGAGAGAAAGGGAACGCTCCCTCGCCCTCACACGCCCTCACGTTCACGCACCTCCCCGTTTGTCTATTGTACACCCTACCACATGTGAAGGGGATCTGATTCACAACCCCTAGTGCGCATGGTACAAAAGGAGTGCGGTGGTTGACATCACATTGCAAATCACTGGTACTCCCTCGGTTAACACCAGAGCAAAGTCGTGACAGCTTCTGGGGTGCTGAAAACACCACTGGCACGTTACACTTGTGCGCCACTCGCTTGACCTGATTGGAGAGGGCGTGGAAATAAGGCACCACCACCGGTCTTGTTGTCGGTTTTTGTCTAACCTTCGGACTGTGTCGGCCCCTAAACACCTTTATGAGGGACTCTGCCACACCCACTATCAACGTCAGAGGGTATCCCGCCGATCTCAGCCTAGATACCTGAAACAATAGACTGTCCTCACACCTATGGTGGCATGACTTCAGCAGAGAAGCCTTCATACACGCCGTAGTAACCGCCCTCTTCACAAGCTTAGAATGCGCTGAACCGAATGGAAGAACTCCCTTCTTTGAACGTGGCTCATAGAACAACTTGTATGTGACGGCTGCATAGTAAGTCTCAGGTCCAAAAACTTAAAGGATAAACCGGGGGAGCACTTCGTACAGCCGGCCAAGAAATCCAAACACACGCCTTTAGGGCTAGGGCTCTGGTTGTCATAGCACAACATTGTACAGTATTGTAGTGCAGTACAATGACAACCGGAGCCCTAGCCTTCAAGGCGTGTGTTTGGATTTCTTGGCCTGCTTTATGAAGTGCTCCCCCGGTTTATCCTTTAAGTTAGAGACACCCACAGGAGGAGCACTACAGTTTTTGGACCTGAGACTTACTATGCAGCCGTCACATACATGTTGGTCCTATGAGCCACGTTCAAAGAAGGGGGTTCTTCCAATCGGTTCAGTGCATTCTTAGCTTGTGAAGAGGGTGGTTACTACGGCGTGTGTGAGGGCTTCTCTCCTGAAGTCATGCCACCGTAGGTGTGAGGACAGTCTATTTTTTTCAGGAACCTAGGCTGAGATCGGCGGGATACCCTCTGTCGTTGATAGTGGGTGTGGCAGAGTCCCTCATAAAGGTGTTCAGTGGCCGACAGTCCTAAAGTTAGACAAAAACCGACAACAAGACCGGTGGTGGTGCCTTATGTCCACGCCCTCTCCCATCAGGTCAAGCGAGTGGCGCACTAGTAGAACGTGCCAGTGGTGTTTTCAGCACCCCAGAAGCTGTCACGACTGTGCTCTGCTGTTAACCGAGGGAGTACCAGTGATTTGCAATGTGATGCCAACCACCGCTCTCCTTTTGTACCATGTGCACCTAAGGTTGTGAATCGGATACCCTTCACATGTGGTAGGGTGTACATTGGACAAACGGGGAGGTGCGTGAACGTGAGGGCGAGGGAGCATTCCCTTTCTCTCCGTTCCTCCCCCGCTGGCCACTTAGCGGTACATTGGTGTAGGTGCGGCTGCTTACCAATATTTGATGACTTGAAGATACTGGCGCGTAAGACCGCCAAAGAGATTGAAGAGGCATTTTTCATTTTATCAAAAGGGGAAGGGGAATGTGTGAGCGCACCGTCGGTGCACTTGGGGATGACGAAGTCCTTTTTATCAAGGAGAATGGCAGGCACGTGTGAGGGTGATGACGTACTAGACATCTTGTCGGTTGGGTTGTATTTTTGTGTCTTGATTAGTTCTTTCCTCTCTGCGCCCTGCGTTTATTTTCTGGTTCACTTGAAAATTAAACTTTAGTTGATAGTCAGCGCTTTGTCCGTGCACTTCTTTCACCCGTCTTTTCTCAACGTTTTGCGCTGTTTTAACGTTTAAAGATGTTAAACCAACTCGCCCAACTTACCACCTTGCGTAAGCTTTCTTCTGTTTCTTCTAATATATCTTCAAGTTTCCTTCAGAGTCTCATGGTTTAGACATCATGGTTAATACGCACCAGCTCGCCTGCACGTTCACCCTTTATTTCAACAACCAAGTAAAGCGGGCGCAAGGCGAGCCCTGGCATTCGAAATGTCGAAACACGTCGTTTGGAATGTGCAAGGAATTAGTAGAGATTGCATTCGCTCAATTACATCTTAATCCTTAACAAACTGTGAAAACATAAGGACAAAACTAACATCTTTACTTTCATCGATACCTCAAGAAAAGCAACAGAGCTGCAGTCACAAGTTACATTTCAAGAGAAGTAACACGTCTCAGTTAGAAGTAACCGGAAAAATTAAAGACGTTTACAAATATCTGTAACACGAAATTAGAGTGCAGCTCTTGAGGAGGAGGAGGGGAGGGTATATTCCTCCTCCTCCTCCGTACCCTCTCCTCCTCCCCTGCGCCTCTGCTTCTTGTCCTGCCCTCGTTTCCTCCTCCTCCCCCGCTCCGCTTCTCCTTCCTTCCTCCTTCTCTGCCCTACTGCTCCTCCTTTCTTCCTCCACCTTCTCTCCCCTTCTCCCATCCTCCTCCTCTCCCCTTTTCCATCTCCTCTCCCCTCCTCCTCTGCCCTACTCCTACCTTTTCCTTTCTTCCTCCTCTTCCTCTCGTTACCTCCTCCTCCTTTTCTCCTCCCCCGTACCTTTCCTCCTCCTCTTCCGCTCGTGACGTCATTTTCCCCGCTAAATTTAGGGAGCAACTGAATTGGTGTTGAGGTCACGTGACGTCAATTTTACCGCTAAATCTAGCGGAGAAACTGAATTTGTTCATGGGTGACGTGCACTAAATCATGTGACGTCATTTTTCCCGCTAAATTTAACGGGGAAACTGAATTGGTGTTGACGTCACGTGACGCCAATTTACTCGCTAAATTTAGCGAGAATTGAATTGGTATTGAGGTCACGTGACGTCAATTTTCCCGCTAAATTTAGCGCGGTTATGCCCTGACGCCGACGGCGACACCGAACCGGAAACGACCCGGAAACGGGCGCCTAGCTGCGCTCTAAAAGTAACGGAGTTACAGTAACGCGTAAGGTGTAACTCGTTACTACTCAAGACTGCTTCTACATATCACCTATCGGAGGCCGGCGATGGGCAGGGATTGGACACGAGTGATGACTTCAGAGTTCGGCTGGAGCTCGCGTCTTCGCCGATTGGACACGAGCCCCAACCGAACACTAACGCAGCACTCGTGTCAAATTTCAACCGCGCGCTGGCTTCGGGTGGGTGACGTCACAAATCCAGCTCCAAGGCCTTGTTTTCTAGGATGTGTAGGAGACGCGCTGCGCAGCCTGTTTTCACTCGGTAGTGACTATTTCGACGTCCACTTTCAAATTAATTTTGAATAATATTTTGACGTGCGTGACGCCACTTCCTAAAGACGTGAAAATATTTTTAAAAACATTTTGACGTCCCCCGTCATAATACTTGCTTGCAGGCAGCGTCGCGGTTCGACACGTATTTTTCGAAGACAAATGACATGCAATCGGCTGTTGTTTCTTTTTTTTTTATGAACTTTTAAGTTATGTGTAATACCAAGAAAAATTCTCGAAGTATGTACATCAGCTATCAGGCCGCACGTAACGTTTGCTCGCTTGTTTTCAACATTAGAGAATGCGGCAACGCTGCTTTTTATGATTTATTTCACGTGTTTTATATACACAAATGAGCTGTATGCCGTGTCATAAAATTTGCAGTTGATTGGAAAATGCGCGTATCTTGTAGAACTGAGCCAGAACCTTTGTTTGTTTGCACCGGTCAAGAAACATCAAGGAGGCAATGTTCGCGGAATTCAAAAGCTTTTATTTAACATCCCGATCGTTTCGTAGTTAACCCAGTTTACCGGCTCGCTCTACGAACCAAACAGAGAAGCTAAACGAAACAACGAACTCACGAAACACGGTTGAACAACAGGCGGGGACCCAGATGCAAAGCGAGACTGCAACCATACGAAGACGAGCTCGCACGATATCAAGGCACAAAAAGAGTGCCAAATTTCTCAGTGTCGCGTTGTGTGCGTACTTTCATTTGTCACGTGCAGGCAAGACACAGTGATATCCAGCTCACCTTTGTTGTAGATTCAAAATTTTAAGTGAGACGCGTCCCGAAATAATATGCGAGCTCAGAACATCGCCGCCGGGCGTGTCATGTCCGAAAGGATGAACTGTCGAGCCAGTCCCACACACGCGCTGAACAAGACATTTCCACTGCCAACTAGGACCGAAACTTCTTAGGCACGCAACACATGAATCCGTAGAAACGTCAACACAACACCGACAATACAATCGGAGGCATGCGGTTTAGAGAAGCTCGTTTTAGCAAACGCCGTTTTACCGACCCCGGTTTATCGAATGCCTTTATGGAGAACCCAGTTTAGAGAAAATGGCGACGAGCCTCCTTCTCTTCCACCGCCATTTTTTCCCACTTCTTATTTCGATAAACGTAATCAACGTTGAGTTTCTGTAGTCTCAACACACCGGCAACACTGTGAGGCCACTTCCGTTTCCGTTCATAAGCGGAATCGGAGGCTCAGCGGGATGGCGGTGGTCGTGGCTGTCGCTCTATTTATTCGGGTGTTTCATATTTTGAAGTTGCGAGCAGGAATTGTGGGTTGCTTTTATCGAAACGCGAGTTCCCGCGACAAAATGGAACGCAACAGACCGGCATTGAACGCCTAAACCTCGCCGTCAGAACGAGAGCGGTGAGCGCTCCCTAGCCCTAACGAGGACTAGCAGCGTAGTCCGAGCGCACGACCGGCGGGTGTGACAAAATGGTTGACGAAAACAGCGGAGGTTGCCATGGTAACGAGGTAGGCAACACTGGTTTGTCGGCAACAGGTATCACAAACGGTTGTCACCACCCTAAACAGCGGAGCGGCAGAAACAAGCAGAAACCCTACCACTGCGACGGCTGCATTGAAGGCGGACGTCGAAATAATAAAGCCACTATTTTGACGTTTTAAGGAAGTGATGTCACAGACGTCGGAATAATTTGTGAAATATTTTTATGGTGGCCGTTCAAATGGTCGCTACCTTTTCACTCAAAAGTCTTCTTACACAATATATATATATATATATATATATATATACCGGGTGTTCATTTTTAATTCGGACAGATTTATTACAAAAATCCGTAAAAGATGCACTAGTACGGTTTGTTGAAGTGAGTTATACGGCTAGGGGGACATTATGTGGGTGGCTAATCCTTGCGAGAAGTTGGCTAATTACTTAAAATTCGTTAATTAACTTTTTAATTAATGAAAATAGACATATGGTTCCAATTAGAAATTTGCTCAGCGTCGTCGAAAACCCCTAAATCAGTCATTTTCAGAAAGACGTTGAGCGGGTGAGAAGCGTAGTAGTGAACTGAAGTTACCGCTCGTGGAGCAGGTACAAAGCTAGAGGTCGCGATAAGGCGCCCGTGCGATTTTCCCGTCTCTTATCTAGCCCCAGCCTTGTACCTGCTCCACGAGTGGTAACTTTAGTGCACTGCTACGCTTCTCACGCGCTCAAAGTCGTTCTGAAAATGACTGAGTTAGGGATTTTCGATGACGCTGAGCAAGTTTCTAATTGGAACCATATGTCTATTTTCATTAATTAAAAAGTTAATTAACGAATTTTGAATAATTAGCCAACTTCTCGCAAGGATTAGCCACTCACATAATGTCTCACTAGCCATATAACTCACTTGAACAAACCGTACTAGTGCATCTTTTACGGATTTTTTGTAATAAATCTGTTCGAATTAAAAATGAACACCCGGTATATATATATATATATATATATATATATATATATATATATATTTGGTTCTCGGGTTTTTCAAGACATGTAGCCATTCATATTTGCTCTATATATGTGCATTCAAGAACGGAAAGTAAAAAAAAAAACGCTTCCGTTTTCAAAAACGAATGCAATACCTTTGCAATGTACAGGGCGTTACCGAGAAAAGAGAAGCGTGTTTTCTGGCTCGGGTAAATAACTATGCATCACAGAAAGCTCGAACTCCGTGAGAACGTGACACTAGCTGTTGGGATAAACTTCGAAAGTTTAAGAGCAAAACGTCGTCCGGATTAAAAAAAAAAAAATTTTTTTTTTTTTGAGAAAGACGAAATTTTTTTATGAGCCGACGTCCACTTAAGCCTAATATCGCCGAAAACAAAAACTGACATTCTGGATGCTTGTGGTATTTATATAAGTGAAAACGCTTATCAGCAAAAAAGTTAATTTTATTTTCTTTTTTGCTGACAAGTTTCTTTTCTCATTGAAAACAAATGCTACAGGCGCCCACAATGTATTTTTTTTGTTTTGACGATAGTAGACTAATTTTAAATCTCGGCTTATAGAAATATTTCGTCTTTCTCAATTTTCTTTTCATCCAGGTAACGTCATGTTCTCAAACTTTCGCGTTCTATCCCAACCGCCAGCGCCACATACTCACGGAGTTAGAGCTTTCTGCGATGTATAGTTTATTAACCCGGTCTGAGAAACAGCGTCCTCTTTTTTCCGAATCGCCCAGCATTTAAAATCGGAAGAGATTTTTAGGACCAGTGCAGTTAGTCAAAACGTACAAACGAAAGTGTTCTATAATACCTTTAGATGTTCCCTCGAGAAGACAATTAACCTTTTAATTGTTTCATCAAATGTTCTCATAAGAAGAAAGCTGCATACCGAAAAAGGTTTTTTTTTTATTTTCATTCTATAGATGTTTAATATTGATAGCGAAGTGGCGATTCCCACAAAGACAAAAAAAAAAATCTATCTATTTTTTTTTTAAGGAGAACGAACCAATAATTTCTTTTTGAACAAAAACACTCGACCGAACTTTTCCCTTGTTGCTGCAGTTATCAAACCGTGGTGCGGTACGTGCTCACCTCCACGGTACTCAAGAATCGCTATTTTTTAAACGAGGCACTTCGGAAAAGGAGACGGCTCAAGTAAAGATTTAAAAACAAATTGCGAAAAGAAAATATACTCTATTTAAGTGCGCTGGCTGCCCTAAGTTTGTCGAACGCTGCGAAGTTTCCTCACTATAAAGATAGTGGTAGAGCAGTAATGTAGAAATAAAACTGTTTAACGTATACGGCAATGAAGGCAAAAAGAGGAAAGGAGACGTGATAAGGAAATGCATTAGGTTGTGATCATTAACCTCAAAGAATAATACGACTGTGGAATTAGACCCATAAAAAGCGTAACAACGAAGGATGTGAACAGAGAGAGAGATATCTCTTTACGTCACAACGATTAGCGAAAACTTTTTGGGTGGCGCCTGATATACGTTGAATAAGCTCCACTTTCGTGTTTTTTTTATGTTAATATGTGCCGTGAAAGATACTGCCTGAAGAGTTAAAAAAGGGCTATACTTCGTTTCAGCTGAAGTCCAGACGCAGCGGGCGCTACGAGCTAATGGTACCAATCAAGCAGAATCAAAAGTGCAAGTCACTGGGCCTTTTATGTTTATATGGTTGGTTCAGCGAGAATAGAACATGTACAGAAACATGAGGAGCACCATGATAATGCTGTGATTTTGATGCTCTCTGATGGGTCGTATCAGCTCGTAGCGTCGACTGCGTCTGGACCAGGGTGTAAGATAGACAGGTGGGGAAACGAGAGCCAAATGAGCGACCGGATTGTGTCTCCCTCGGTTTTTTCTTTTTCTGGGGCGCCATCTATGGGAGCACCGCGAACTCTCACTCCGGGTGGGCGACCGGTGGCGACCGGCTAAACTGACGGAGATGGTTTCTCGTGGATTTTCAATGGAAAACTGCGGTGCTCTCGATTTATTTTGCGCACTTTCCCATACAGTTCCTTGCAAATCCGATTCCAATTTTTTTCCTCTCGCCGCAGCGCCATCTGTCGCAAATCGGGGGTACCCGCAAGCAGACAACTACACAATCCGGTCACGGCACTGCGGTAGGCTTCTATGGGCCGTTTCCCCACCTGTCTATCTTACACCCTGGTATGGACTTAAGCTGACATATAGATGGTGCATGGCGATGCAAAAACAGTACAATATAACTGAGAAAGAAATGAAATATATGAACACACAAGGCGCTGACTTACGATAATGTTAAATTTCAATCGCGTGACCTTAACATGTCGCTATGATGTTGACTTGCTTGAAAGTTTAAGGGAGGTGATAAAACTTTCCACTCGTATGTCAAACTCGGACTTGGTTCATAAAAAAAAAAAAAACATTTCCATTTACATTGTAAAAAAAGAAAACGAATTGAAATAGCCATTAATACATATAACGCACACAAAAATAAGTTTATTTCCTGTTTCGGCGCGGCAGAGGGAACAGAGGGGAGGGTGAGTACTTGTGAGCGTGGACAGACTTCTCGCCCACTTGAGTGAAAACAAAGACGTCAGAAAGGACAGTGATTCACGGGCGCGGCGGCAGAGCACGCTCAACGATTCCGACTATCTGTCTCATCGCGTATCCTGTTGAGCTCTGTAAATAATATACATAAATACGCAGTGCCATGTCTTTGGTTCCTACAATTTATTTGGTTTGAGTGACCCACAAACAGCTTGACGCCTCCTTAGTGGGGCACTTATCAATGTGAGTTAGTAGTATAATTATCCAGACATGATTAAACAAATGTAAAGTTAAGACGAAACAATGGTAGCAACACACGCTCTAAATTTACGCTCTTCATCAAAAATTTGTTTTAAAAAAGTTAACAACGATTTTTATAGACGTCTTGTTATTCAGAATCTTTTATTTCTGAGCTATCTTTCTTCAGTAAGTCGATACAACAAAGTCGATTCTTTTTTCGAACACCAGACAGCACAACCAGACAAACAAAAAGTTTGAACTTTACCATTTTTTTTTCTTGTTTCCACTTTGTCTTTGTCTCTTTAAATTTTATGGAGACAAATTACTGTTCAAATCACATTCAGGCTTAAGTTGTTATATATATATATATATATGTACATATATATATTATATATATATATGTACATATATATATTTATATATATATGTATATATATATATTATATATATATATATATATATGTGTGTGTGTTCACGAGTTTGAATATTTACTCAACTAACCAGAAGTGATCATGCAAATCATCGCCATCATGATGCTTGCATTTTGTCTTGTTTATAATTCTTTTTAGGCGGGGTGGTGAGTTGTAAGAGGAGGAATAGCTTAACGGGTGTACCAATGTTTCGCAAATATATCTACAAAACAACCTATATTCGTGTAAAGCAGCCGTGGTACTAGACCAAATGTAGCCACTCTTACGCAAGCAGGCCATTTGAACATCTTGAATACCCTAGACTACGAGCAAAAAGTGGACAGCACACACACAGGTCTTCCGCTCTTGATGATAGAGTCTGTTTACACGGCTTTTTCCAAAAACCACTTTAAGAAGTCTCTTTCCGAGACGCCGGACAAACAAAGCTTTTGTTGCTGTTCAAACTTCCCCAGATGTCCGCTTAAAGGTTAGAACGGGACGTCGATATATATATATAAGAAAAATATCTATTTCAGACCACTAGGGGCCGTCCGTCGTGAACAAAATTGCCGCCAAAAGCGACCAGGAGTGTTTGCCGGGAGCAAGAGTAATACTACGGGATCTGGCGATACAAAAGAAAAAAACGACCCAGAATAACAAGAAAAATAAAAAAAAAACACGACGACGCGTGCGATAGTAAAGGTAATACGAGAGAAAAGTGTCACAACAGCTCTAACAATTGATTTTTCTTTTACTTTAGAGGGTGAAACTGTCTCCACGTCAGTAAAACAAAAATTGAACCCAAACCACGTGCAGGTGCACGAAGAGGTTATTCATTAGTTACTGATTGCCATTTGCACTTCGACAGCACACTAATTGGGTTTAATTCCCCGTTGCCCCAAGTGTCTCGCCTTGTTATCACGCTTTGCGTTGTCTAAAGTATAGCTGCGCGGTTGACGGGATCGGGCAAATAGGAAACGCAAGGCTGTGAGAGATAGAGATGGATGAATGGATGGATGGATGGATAAATGGATGGATGGGTTAGGCTGAATCCTTTGAGTCGGGCGGCGGCTTGCGCCACCTAGGCGGTGTATTCGTTTTATTATTCCTGATATTTATTTAACATAGGGTTATGTATATGTAGATTTATTCTTAAAGGACTATAATAATCCTTACGACGTAGGCGCCTCTTTGCAACTGGGTGCACACAACTTCTGCCCTACGGGTCGCCCGGAAGGGAATGAGGAAATATTAATCTTTCCTTCAAACTACGGCACAAGTCAAATAACCTCTTCTTGGTTATCTCCACCTTCCCCGCGTATTTTCTTTCCCTAACTATCCCTAAATCCCAGTGCGTTCGTTAGACTAGCCACATCCTCAGCTACTACAGGGTGAAGCCACTTAAAGTAAAGCATCAAGTGTTCAACCGTCTCCTCTTCCTCTCCACAAGCTCCACTTACCGTACCTACTTCCTGATATCTAACTCTATATGTGTTACCCAGCAACACTCCCGTCCTCACCTCAAACAACAAGGAGATCCCCCTAGAATTGTCGAAGATGGGTTCCTCGGTAATGTCCGTCTGAAACGACCTGTGAATTTGTAAACAATCTGTAAAAACAAAATTGACCTTGTGAGCAGCGCCCCTGTTATCATGACTAGACGGCGCAGACAATCGCGGAGAAATACCCACCAGGTGGCGCAAAACACCGTCTAATTTAAACTGCTCAGCCGCGTACGTTCATCCATTCATCGAACGCACTGACGAGTTTTGGCTTACTGTGGCTACAACAAGTCTGTACACCGCAAGGCGTGGCCGTTTCCCAGCATCTGATCGTCGCTCCGCAGCCAATGAGAATGCTGCGTTAGTTAATAAGATCCCCGAAGAACCAATCGCGAAGCAAAAAGCGTGATCGCAGGGCGTGTCTTACTGAGCCGCGGTCGGCCTTTGGTTAGCCGTATCTCTGTTAAAAGATGCGGATAAATAAAGCGTATCTCTTACCGCGTCTCTCTTAAAAGCGATACGCTTTACAAGCGTATCTCTTTTTAAAGGACCCGTCGAAAGAATAATTAAGATCACAAAAAGTTTGAAAAAAGAAGGAAAATAAACACGCGGAGCGGATGACGAGGAGACAAAGAAAACAAACACAGTCCTGCGCGAAACAGGACGCTCGCCGGGCCTTAATTGGGGCTTGACCTTTCGCGGGCCTGTCCGTTGATCATCGATTCTTGAAAATGGCTGGAAGATTTGTTCCTCGGAGTGTCGCTCTTCGGATACTGTGGCAGCGACGGCTGCCTGAAACACAGGGTCTGCTGTCGAGCGAGCTTGGACTGGTAATATGTACCGTAGCACATTCAGTGAAGTTAATCGAGGTGTATACGGGCCGCCGAAAATATAAAATGATAGAAAACTATATTTTACATCATGCACAAACCTTGCAAAAAAAGAACGATTGCAATGGTCCTAGACTAAACAAAAGAGCCTTAAAAGGCTCTTCGCAATGCGAATATATATATATATATATATATATATATATATTCATATTTGTGCGAAATCACTTTGCCTGGTTGTGACCCCAAGCCTCTGAGAAATACTATTTTAAATCATACTCAATTTTTTTCATTTTTTTTCTGGAATTTGAAGTTTGGGGATTTTCAGCAAACCATCATCGTGTTGCGCGTACCGCACTACCAGATCCTTTGAAGCATGTATTTAAGGCTCCGAAGGAGTTTGCTGCAGTTGATCGAACGCCATTTCATCGATACGCGCTTTAGAGAACCAGTACGTTTCATCAAAGTTCGGTTTAAAAAAAAAAACAAAAAAACGGAGCCCCAATTTAGATCAACTCCGTTTATCGAAAAAGAACACTGTTCAAAAAACGCTTCCCCTCCTCTTCCTGATTCTCCACCCGCTGGGGCAAAAGTTTGTAAATGATACTTCCCCCCACTTAGTGTATGCGTGTGGGGAAGCCTATCCTCTGAAACATTGGAGCGAGATGGGTTTCTGCAGCGAGAAACGATGATGGTCGCAACTGCGATCTTTGTACCTTAAATTGCATATTACCACAAGTTTAGCTACTGTAACAATCTAGAAACATTGGAAGAAACACACAATGAATTTCGGCGTGGCTTTCGAGGATGGAGAAAACTTAGAAACGAAAGGCTTTAGCACCTACAGGCGACAAAGAATAAAGAGCGGGTTGGTGAAAATACGAGCATCAGAGAAATGATAAAAACACTTAGGGACAAAGACAGACAGCGCAGGTCACTCAGAACCTAACCTCTTGATGCCAAATCGATGCCACAATGACGCCAAGTCGATGCCACATCGACGCAACTCGATGCCAAATCGAGTGCCTAACCGTCATGATGTGGCACCCCCATCGAACTGGGACTAATCAAGATTAAACTAATTCCTGTTTTGCAAAATAAGAAAAAGTATTGACAGCGATCTTTTATAATTAAGGTGCTAAAATGCATAAAATCCTTATTCAAGGAGCGATTATTTTTTTAAGACATTAACCGAACGGAAACAGTCGTTTTAGACTAAAACTTGAGAGCTATTTGTTGAAAAAAAAAAACCAATAGCTCACAAGTTTTGCCATTAATTCAATGGTGAAGTTCATAGGTTAAGGGCTCATGTGATTCCATTTTCTTGATTTCGGAGAAGTCATGCATTCCAGTTGGACGGACCTTGGCAGCTCATTTTTGCATGAAGTCGTAACGACTGTGGTGAGATGTGCTAAGTTGCTCATTATGCCTTTTCTGAACGTATTTTCTACGCGGTAGAGGAAATGCCTACAGCGGTTTTTGTCCCGACTCGGACGCAGTCAAATATTTTTATCTCAAAAGTACTGGGTGACTCGTTCCCCGACCTTCTTCTCGAGTAATATTGTTCGAAAACACAAGAAGAGTGCAAATTACCACGCATAAAAAGCCGTAAATATTTTTTTTTCATTTATTTGAGGGTGGGGGGGGGGGGAGGGGGAGGACCCACCAACTGAAGAAGAGGGGTTGCTGCGGGCGCCTCCTGAAAACGAACCCGCGGCAATATCCGCCCGTTTGCTTTTCCCTAACTTTATTCCCCAAGGTGAAGGCAGAGGAAAAGGCAGAGAGGCATACCGCGGGCAAAGCTAGATTATAGGCTGCTTTGCACGGCGTCTGCTTTGCTCGCTCTTTAAGCTAAAAGGGAGGGGGGTAGGCGGGGGGGGGGGGGGGGGCAGCTGCGCGCTAGCCGGCCCACTCAACCGCCTCTTTTTCGTCGCCTGGCTTCGCTCTCGGCGCGTGGGTATTGGTTGGGGCGTGATCAAGTGGCGAAAAATCGACGCACGCCTGGTTCAACGAGAGCGTAGCTAACATCGCACTCTCAGCTAAATGGTGAACGGAGTATACGAAAAGCATCTTCACCTGCCGAAGACAAAGGCTACTTCAAAAAAGTTATGGACCCTTTACTGGGGATCAAAATTAACACTTGACTCTTCGTCACAGGTTTTAAAATGTGGTGATCTTCTAAGTGGCTTGCCCTCCATATACACCTTTCCAAAAAACGCTCGAAGGCCGCCGCCATGTTGATGATGCTGATGCGGCTGGTGCGACTCTCGCGCCCCCTATCAGCTTGAAATTTTTTGCCACTCTCTTGGACTGTGGAAACCCGCTCAGCGCGATTCTCCACCTATGTTTTGCGTTTTTGCATTCGATGTTTTCTGGCCCTTCTTGAAAGTTTTCACTTACTTTTTTTGTTGCATGCTGCGTACCCTTTCTGTGTTATCTTCCACTGTGAGAAATAGGCCTGCCATTCAAGCGTTTCTGCTCGACATTCACGGAAAACGAATGAGAAGAAGGACGTCGAACGGCCCTCGACGCGATATTGCGAACAATGCCAACTGTTCTCCCGCCTCCCAGAGGTAATCCGCGTAGGGTCCTTCTCAGTCATAGCCAAAAGTAGTTGTTCGGGTGAAGTCAGCTGCGCCCGTTCATTTGCCTCAGTCTTGGTGTGAAAAAAGAAAGCTCTCCCCAAAACGTGCCCTAAAACAAAGTCATCTTGGATTTCGTCCGATCGCCAAGATGGGACTGTCGTCACCTGTGACTGTTTATATTTGAGATCTGTCTCAAATAAATTCTTTTCAAATAACGCTGCGTCGTGTGGTACGTACAATATATTTTTCGAATGTTAAAACTTGCTAAATTGTAAGTCCGTGTCCTGTCCATCGGTAAACATGGTATTTGTGAGCGTGAAAAACGCGTGCCTTTCGGCTATCGTCTGTTGTAAAATATTTTCGACAGCTATGCGCTTTGTCGCTTAACACGCGGCTAATCGAGCAGCGCCGTCAAAACTTATCGTAAGAAAAAACGACAACTTAACACTCCAGTCGCATTCGTTCTATCGCGCTCGTACCCAACAAAAATAGTTTACAACTTTGTTGTTTTTGTTTATTTATTTTTTGTTTGTTTTTTCAAATGTGCTACAATGTTTTCTCAATGTCCTTCGTGGGAAAATACATACATTATGAAACACAAAATACAGCGAGAAAAGACGAGAATTTAGCCACCAGCAGTGTTGGAAACTGCGCCTACACAGGCTGCGCTTAACGAATTCACAGTCCAGTCGGTTAGGGTTAGCAGGGACGCCAGTGAGAGTCTAGCCTCAAATCCAGTGACTGGCATTGAAAGCGGTTTGTTATCCCTGGGGTCGAGTGTTTCTTGGAAAGGAGTATTGTAGCCTGGTAAGTCTTCGATCACATTGCGCCGTGAATCCGTCTCGACTGGAGTTTTGTGAACCGTGGCCTTTCAGCTATATGTATTCACTCGAAAGCTGTTCTCCGTCCGCTTCGCCTTTCGACACCGCCTTTATGGGTTTGTCTTAATCCCGACTCCCACATGGGCCTCGGGAAAAAGTGATTAAAAAAGCAATGAGTATTTTGTTTCAAGGTTACTGCCTGGAAGTAGTTCATTACAGTACTAAATTACCAGCATGGAGAAGTAAAACATGTCATTACTGATTACAGCAAACGTGATATAATTAAAGTACTTTAGTTACAGTAATGCCATTACTGCCACATGTAACGTATCCTGACGTAACGCAACGTGGTCACGTGACTGAACGTCCCAGTGTCGTCACGAGTGTTCGAAAGTATCAAACATCTAGGACGGGGACGGAAAAAGGACTTCTTTTCGAAGTCCTGTTTCCGTCCCCGTCCTAGATATTTTATTATTTCAAGTATTCGTAACTATACACCAACACGCTCGTTTTGAATTATTACTGCAGTGTCGTCATCGTGCCACGCGACCTGGCGTCTGATGAGATCAGATCAAATGACGTCATGATATCACGTGACTTCACGACTTGACACAGTGACGTAAGGTCACGTGACGTGACGGTGTCATTGTTGTGTCGCGTGATAACATAAGGTTACATAAGGTCAAACTAGATTTAACGGGAAAACATACAGACAGATGGAAGGACGCACAACTCTCTGGGATGAAGATTCCGTTAAATAATTTATACCATGCCTTAAAACAGTGCAATTTCTGATGAGTTCGTTGATAACCTATTTGACTACGAGCGTTTGTTCTACGTCTGTACGCTGACCAACAAGAATTTCCGACTCGCTCACTTGTACAAGACTGACGTAACCAGGGACAGTTTACTTTAAATTCTAGTCGGCTCCCACTGGACAGTTTGCATCATCTAGGCCACAAAACATCCATACGCCTGAAGTCATACTAACGTGGTTTAAGTAGCTGTGTAAGCTAATTATAGACCGTCAGACTACTTTGAGAACCCTAATGATTTCTCTGCAGCTACAATCACGGACAGCTAAAGCAACGCAGTGCGCGGCGACTCCAGAGAATTTTATTATCGCTCCGAGATTACGGTATTAGCTAATAAGAACGCTAAAGAGATAATCGGTAAGCAAAAGCGTCGATACAATTGATCGGGACCTGAGTTTCATGAGATCTAGTGACTATATAAGTTGTCCCAAGCAGAGTTTTCACTGTAAAATGAGCCGGGATGATCGGCGACTGCACATAGAAAGCTCAAACTTCCACCGAATGTGCACTGAGCAGGTCAGTTTTACCATGTAAGATTTTAAGGCGTAGTTCTCTTCATGTAAAGAATTAGAGCGAAAAAGCTTCCGGAAGTCAAGGCCGGGCGCCTTTGCAGACGACCCAGTTAGCTACGCCATTTACTTGTGGCGCCATTTTTTAATGAGTGCAGCTGGCAGGCGACGCACTTTGTTGTCTGCTCGCTGCGCCTAAGGAGAGATGGCGCCACAACACAAGTAAGTAACGTCGCAAACTTGGTCGTCTGCGAACGCGCAGGACGTTGACTTTGGCATGTTTTTTGCTCTTATATTTTTAGAGGAAGAGAACTGCGGCTAGAAATTTCACGCGGTAAAACTGACCTGCTCATACCACATTCTGTGAAAGTGCGAGCTTTCCATGTGGAAGTGCCGATTTTTTACCGTTCGTTTTATTGCGAAAGGTCCGCTTGGGACACCCTCGAATTGTCGAAGCAGCCCCGTTGCGGGTGTATCAAGATGTACCCGCAATGTTTCGACGAACTAAATTCTCCCTACCCTGAAGATATAGCTATATAGCGACTCGTCACTGTGTAATGAGTTCATATGTTCATAATTTATTTTGAATCGCCTCTAATGCAGTGCATCATATCCATGCGCGTGAAAGGTGAATAAGGTGAAACAAAATTAAAAGTTCGACATAAACTAATACTGGATATCCGGTAGAAATGGTTTGCATATGCAAGATGATAACAAATCTATCTGAGTTCGCTTGTTGTCCCCTTTTAAAGAACATAATTCAACCAAGCGGTCTGACAGCAAAGCTCATTTGACGCTCTGGGACTATGACTTGACTTAGTGACTTGACCTTTAGTGACAATAAACGAATTTGACGCTTATTGTCGCCGACAACTTCGGAAACGGACAGTGTGGCTTAGTATATTTAAGCTTCTCGCCTCATGATTGGCTATTTGGCATTCTTAAAACGTAATGCCACACGTTCATTGGCTGCTAAGCGATAATGAGATGTACGGGACCACGCCCTGCGTTTGTTAAGTTGTCAGTAATTACAGTGCCAAAGGTGAGCCAAACTTTTTGCCCCTTTAATTTACAAATGTTTTTTTTTTATTTATATTTATTCAAAATTACAGTGAAAGCGGAGGCGAGATGGTGTAAATTTACCAAATCAATTAATTACCCGAAGTGCAGGGTCGAGAAACATAGAAACATCAGCCGTCGAAGAGAAAAAAAAAAACGGTGACAGGAGGACAAAGCCTTAAACTCAGCTAAAAATACATTCAGGTAAACCTCTCTTCTATACATGTTACCCCCCAAAGTTCGCCATCATTTTTCACATGCCACAAAAGGTCGATTCATTCGCTCAGCTCAAACCCTGCTGCGAAAACAAAACACTTCGGCCCTGCCACTTGTGCCTCCTTTTCTGACCAAATGCAGCTTGCGCACGTCTCACCTGCCACCCTATATTGATGCTCGCCTGCACTCCCATATAGATGTTTCTAGGTACCCCCCCCCCCCCCACACACACACACACAGTCTGGGGTAATTCATCAGGATGTTGTAGTTTTTTTGTTTTTTTTTCGAACGCTATGTCTACCGCGCAGGCTCACTGGGATCAATCTGCTGCTTAATGTGAAAGCGCAATTTCCTGTGGCTTGTATAAAAAACCGGAGGCAACCAAAAATCTAATTTTTCACACTTCGCCAATGTGTCACTCAAGGTAAGTAGCCTGCGTTCGAAAACTTATTTTGAGCTGGGAAGCTGAGACATATAACTCAAACCCAAAACAAATCTTCTTTTTCTTTTTTTTGTTCCTTTTTTTGGGGTGTTCAGAAAAGATATTGGGTGGATCGGGAGCCCGGAAGCTCTTGGTGTTTTTATGGACTACTTGGTTCCACTTTTATATATATTTTTTATTTTATTCGAAGAGTGTTTGTGCAGGTAGTAAAATACCAAACATGAAACAAACAAAATATAAAACAATAGACGCCGTCTTTTATTACTTTTTTTTTCTTGCTTCGCAGCTTAGGTTGCTACACCATTTTATATTACCTAGTACAACGGTGTCTGAAGAGAGTTTTCGACCGGTATGTTTAGCGTCCTACACCTCCCATACATGGTAAGAGGTCCCGAACGGACAGAAAATGATGTCACGGAAGCCGGCACGTGATTTTGTCGGATGTCGCGATCCTGGCGGTTGGTACTACAGTGCATTCTACTTATAACGATACCCCATATAACGAAATACCGCTTATAACGACCAGCTTATATATATATAAAAATATTCTTTTTATATTTTTATATCATACAAAATAAATAATGTTTTTCATATTACAATATTTCTTAGATGGTGTGACTATATTTACCGAAGATACTTCATTATGCCGAGAAAACAAAGTGTTTAATAAAGCCGGTAATTTGTAACGGTATCTTTGACTACCAAAGTTTGTTGTAAAATTGGGAATACGCCAGGGGGCCCAAAAGCCTGGTGGGTACAGTGATTTATTTATTTTGAGCTTAGCAATATCTAATATAAGTCTAATATTTACTTTCATAGATTTTTTTATAGTTTCGAATTAACATATATAACAATACATATATGATATATCAATGATTCTATGTTGCTGTTTGTTCTTTTTCAGAAAGATCGAAAGAGTTATGATCACGAGGAACGTTTTCTATTATTCTGAGCTTTTTTTTTTTTTTTTTTTCTCTAGTAGTCGTAACTTTTTCAAGTTTCCCTTTGTGCTCGTTCCCCAAACTAGATGGGCGTAACAGATAAGTGAATAAAAAGTGCATTATAAATTTTTTTTTTTTTTACGTTTTCTGGAAGAATGTGTTTATCATTATTTATTATACCCACAACTTTGCAAAGTTTTTTTATGAATATATGTTACGTGTTGGAACTGTTCAGAGCGCGCGAGGACACCGGAAAAATGAAGCAAGCACGCGATCAAAGCATTGGAGCTGCCAGGACCTCGGCCGCTTGATCACGAGCTGTACACTACGATGAGAAGAACAAGAAGATGAGATGGCTCCCGAATCACGTTGACTATTTTGTACCCGATGTCAGACAATTAAAGTAGTTTGCTTTATTAGATCAAAGTGTCGACCTCAGACCAAAAAAGATCCGTCATTACGTGAGCATTTCGAGACATGGTTTCAGAAAATATTACACCCAGAGTCTCGATACTACCAACGCACTGTATCGTGGACAATGGAGTGGTCGACCAAACGAGCAGACGTTTTAATATATCAATTGTTCCGAAACGATGGCTAAAAAAAAAAAACACCAAACACTTCACTGATCTCATTACTACTGAGGTCTTTATCGATATGTTTCAGCGAAGTTGCTGGTTGTTCTAAGTAGTTTTTGCTTTTACATCAACAGAATTCGTGTTGTAACAAATCTGTCGTGTTTATTATTTTTTTTAAATATTACTAGAACTCAACGCTTCACTACTTGATGAGTTGATTGCCAACGCACCATGATCGAATTTCCCGGCTTTTCATTCGAGGGAATGGCGCAAACCGCTTCTAGTTTCGTCTATTCTGTTTGCGCCTGTGTGCTTGACTTCCAAGAGCACTCAACACCCACGGTCTCGCTGCAGTTGAGAAACTGCGCGGAGCTGCTAATGAATTGTAGGCCCGAAACTCAGCAGCACAAAAGAAACGTCTAGTTTTCCCCGGGGCAATTCATTGAATTCCCGCGCTCTGAAAACGTAACAACGTCGGACGTTAGCTATTGAAGTTCATGTGGGTCAACTCCCTCTCGTTCTATCGAAACACGAAAGCTCGACTTTTGTTTTTCTCATTTTCACCGAGAGGTTTTTGCTACTGTAATTAAAGCACGATCTAGATTAGCTGAGACGCGAGCTGCGGTGGAAAGACGAGGGTAAAAGAATATAATTTTTTTCGCTGGAAAAACAAAAAAAGCGATGAGACAATGGTCACTGACAGAGAGAGAACGGTAAGGATGGGCTTCAGTTGTTTCGCCTCCAGCGCGGACTTCCTACTTACGACAACGCTTCGGGGGCCTCGTGCACGTCGAGCATGCACGTGCAGCCAGGGCACAGCCGGGGGCATGGAGCCCATTCCAACACCTTCAAGCTCTGAGTAAAGACGAAAGCAGAGCTTTGCGTCTATACTTACGGATCATTCCAACCAGAGGTTGGTTCTCTCATCTCATACCATCCCTCCCTTTCTACTCGTATATCCTCTACGACACCGGCTAAAGACAACCCTACAGAAAGAGACTTCGTCTTTGTCGTGGGTCGCTAAGACTCCCCCCGACTTCCACAAGTCGCGACTTGCGTGGCAGACAAAATCTCCATCATTTTATTTAAAGGGATGCCGAATTGATATTTGGAGCTCTCATAAACGAGGCTGGAGCGATAGGTGGGACGCTGCAAAACGCCCAAAACATCACTCGTACAAAGATATCTCTAACGGTTGACCGCATTTTTTGGAAAAGAAGTGCGCGATTAAGCACGACATATACGAGGCCGACGAGACACGTGTGACGTCGCGATTCTCATTCCCTCTCCTCTTCTCTTCGTCCACTCGCGAAGGTGACCCGAAGCGAGGAGGAGAGGGGCAAGGCCGCTTCCCCTCATTCTCAACTGTTCTAGGAGGATCGTGACGTCATAGTCCTTGATTGATCGCGCCCTACTTTTTCTAAAATACAGCCACCCGTTTGAGATATAGATACATGAGTGATGTTTTTCAGTTCTAGGTAAACCTAAGGACCAAATCATTGTTTAAAAACAAGCTCCTATTTTTTTTCCGCGATGGGTGCGCAGAAGTTATCTTTTAGAAAAGTAAAGCGCTTGCTCATCCGTCGTCCGCTAACAGCGTGACGTCATAAGCTTGCGTGGATTTATATTTGAGTCTGTGTATGCCACTGTTATTGAGCTTCTTATGCCACACAGAAGTCCTAATATATATATATATATATTTTTTTAAGCATTATTAGAGTACGTTGAGTGACGTTTGAACCTTTCGTCATTTACGGAGGTATCCAAGTGCCAACGTTAGGAAAAGTTAGGTTTTCATTCTCTGCACGCCAATTTGCAAGGCAAATCTGGGGCACCACCTTAACCAAGCATCGACAGGTGTAAATATACATAATAAAAAGAATAAAAAAAAAGTAACGGGCTGCTAACCGAGGCCTATATATATTTATGCTGTCACGTTAAAAAAAAAAAAAAAAAAGCAGATGAATGTAAAACTTATGTGTTTAGGAGCCTCGTTAAAGCGGCACTATAGTGCGGCCTTGCAAACGCGCGCGCGAATAAGGACGGCTTCCCGAGCGGCTCTCATAGGCAGGGTGTCAAACCGAAATCTTTTTCGTTCCGGTTTTCGTTCCGGTTCAGGGAAAATGGTTCAGCTCCGGTTCAACTCCGGAGTGAAAAAAGAAAGGTTCAAATTGGTTCGAACCGGTTCCTACTCATATGCTACAAAAACAATCAACGGCAGCAAAAGATAAACTATGCATATTTTATAAACGTGTTAGATATAAAAAGCAAAGGCTCACATTACTGTGTGGAACGAACGAGCTAGTGCTGGAGCACCTCGGGACGTGGGTGAAAGCGCAGTTCAATGTTAGGCAGCTGACCGAACAAGCAGGACGTCGTCAAGCATATCTGGGGAAAGACGGCACCTCTGAGACAATAAAATGAACCTCAGTACATAAAAGGATCTCTCTCCACACTCACCTGGGTCGCAGACACTCCCACGGCTACTTGCGCCAATGGGTAAGAGTTCTAGATTGTGTTCTCTTCTCTCCACCCAAAACTGCCACACGTTAGTGTCCTTTGAAAGCCGCAGCTCCTTGTCTAGCGTTTCCAGGAGGCATGCTATATCAAGTGAGCAACTGGTACCTCGAACGTGCACGCCAGCCTCAACCTCTATTTTCCTTGAGGAGCGCTTGCAGGGCGTCTTCCGGATCATCTGGAGCCGCCGCAGTTTCAGAAGAAAGGGTAGAATCTTGCTCGTATTGCAGAGGTATGATTCGCCTCCAACTCTTTGTCAAATGCAGCGTGGCCCGGTACTTTTTGCTCAAGGGCGAGAAGAAGGCGGTAGCGGGGATCCATGTACACTGCTGCAAAGAAGACATCCATGTCAAGAAGTTGTAGCTCCCTGTTTTTCATTGACTGGACCAAGGCATTTCCTAACGGCGGCGATATCTTGGAAGTGTCCATGGAACATCTCAGCCATGCTCAGTAGAAATCTCCTACAGTGAACTGTTCCTTCTGCAATGTCTCCGTCGCCACTTCTGACGGGCGAAGCGATACTGCGAGTATTTCGACTTCCGTCCATACGCCTTCCGTCAACCTGGAGCTTTCTTATTTCGAGAGAAACCCTCCAGCGAAGCCTCCTAGTTCAAGTAGCCTGGTGAGCATATTCTGCGTGGACATCCACCGCGTTGGACAATCAAGCACTGATTTCTTCAACCCTAGCTTCAACCCGAACCAGCCGAGTTGCCGAGCCGAGGGCCTCGCAGAAAGCGAGTAAGAAAGAACACTGGTACAGAGCTCCACGCTAAGGTGGACTGCAGCGGACGCTAGCAGCTCGCATATATGCTATCGAGTGCCAAGAGCCTGAATTCCCGGCTGAGCAGCGACGCGCGGAACGTGAGGTCTCTTCGTACGATCAGAGCGCTGAATTTTGAGGGTGGCTCGTAGGAATGGCCGAGGTTCATCTTAGGTTGAAGCTGAGCATAAGCAACGAGAGTCGTCGCGCCTCTGAACACGCCTGAGAGTCTGGACAGAGTAGCGGCAAACACAAAAACGCGCATGGAGGGTGGAAAGGAAGCAATGCTCAGAAGAGCCATGCGTCGTGATGTTTGTGTTTTTGAGAAGAAAACGCTTTGGTCCTTGCTGTTTCTGCTACCAGAGATTGAAGCTGTTTTGCTGTTTTCTGTAGCTGTAACTGTTAATTAAATCCCCCTTCCCTTCCCGGTGCTAGACTTTAATTTCGGTCAGATTATTAAATTCGCTGAGTCATTTTAAATGCAGATTAGATGCGCCACAGTATGGCAACTAGTGCACGTTCTAAAATATACATCGGCCTTTGTACGGCTTTCTTATCCGATCAGTCGCACAATGAAATCAAGGCGTTCAAAATAAATTGCACGCCACTCTACAAAATTAAAGACAAGAGACATCAAACAGGCTTATTAATTGGTCCCTCTTTGCTGACGTAGGAATTGGGTATGTTCTAGTGATAATTGTTTTTTTATGAACCATTTCCGGTCTCTAAGAATAGGTTGGGACGAATGTGGGCATTTGTTAAAGAATTACATAAGACCAGAAATCCCGGAGAATTTATAGTTACTGTGCTCATTTCGTTTGAGTTCTCGAGACAAACTTTATAAATTATGAAGACGGCCGTTATGTGAAAACCTGATGATGGAACGTTACAGAGCTTTCCGCTACGTATTTTGTTTTTTTTTCGCTTTTGGACTTCCCACATGAACGAAACACCGCAAAAACAATTTATCAGTTTTGCCCAAGAACGAAAAAAAAGAATTATTTCGGTCATATTCAACTCCGGTTTGCGCGAAAATATTTTTTTGTTGATTTTTTTTTTTGTTATTGTGTTTTTTGCCGCGCACTTTTCAAGTGACTCTACTTCGCGTATGAACCGAAAACCGCACGGAAAACGTTGCGGTTCCACTCCGGAACGAAAAAAAGTATTAAGCTCCGGTTCAACTCCCGTTCGTGCGAAAATAACGGTTTTTTTCCGGTTTTCGGTTCATGGTCCGGGTTCGGTTTAATACCCTGCTCATAGGTCTTGTAAACTTGTTGCGCAGTGTCAAGGCGTTTGTCAGAAATGCGATCGAATCTTCGACACACTTGTTTCATGGCGAGGCGGCGCCATTCAGACACTTCTTTGTTGTTGTTGCTGTTGTTGTTTGTTTGCACCGTGATCGGAACGTCGGGGTTGGGGACATAGGTGGGAGATTGTAGGGCGGCTTCGTCTGTTTTGTCTCGTCTGGGCGGGGAGCTGAGCGACGGAGCCATGCGCTGGTGTTTGCTCTGTTGCTGCGGATCACTGCCACAACAAGGTGGAGTTGCTGGACGATGACGCGACGATGTTCATTCTAGAGGACGACGATTACTAAGCACCTCCGCCAGACTGTGAGGATGGTCTTGTCGATCTGCAGCAGGAGGTACGTTAAAGAACGCGCATTAATGTACGGAGGCCAAGCCAACACGTGGTCCATAGTCGTTGGCACCTTTTTCCCCATATATAAAAACATGCACTCTTACTGAATCTAAAGGCCCCTACGCACAGTTGCGTTTGTGAGCGTTTGAGTGCGTTTGACTGCGTAGCGTCAAGAAACGAAAGCGAGTCACCGGCACATCTGTCCTTCGTCTGGAGCATAGAATCCAATTCAAGGAATAGCTTGGCGTGCGACGTAAGAAGCAGGGATGTCCTGGTTTCTTGCAGCCGCAACGCAGTCAAACGCACTCAAATGCTCTCAATCGCAACTCTACGTAGGGGCCTTTACGCTGCTTTATCTTTGAAAAGTCATGCGTCAAAAGTCAAACGTAGCTTTTTTTCCCCCCTTTTTGTTGTTGTTGTTCTTGAAGCATTCCCAACTGGCGAAGCCGTCTTGAAGCGTCTCGGAGTCCTCTCTCCTGTTCCCTCTGTTTGTTTATTTTTCTTTTTTTTTTTCACAGCTGCGTCGTGTGCTCGCCGTAGCTCGCGGCGCAGGTGTTTGACAGCCGGTCAACTCTCTTCGACTTTACAAAAGTCAAGAAATCGAAGAGAGTTGACCGGCTGCCAAACACCTGTGCCCTGAGCTACGCCGAGGTACAGTGGCAGAGCGCACGACGCAGCTGTGAAAAAAAAAAAACAAAAAAACAACAAAAAAACAACAACAAAGGAGACAGGAGAGAGTACTCCGAGACACTTCAAGAAGGTTTCGCCAGTTGGAAAGGCTTCAAGAACAACAACAACAAAAAGGGAAAAAAAAGCTAAAATTACGAAAGGTGAAAGTTGCGACGCTGGACCAACGAGCTTGAGTATTGCCTTAGAGCGGTAAACCGGAACCCACGGCCTGCAGCGGAAATGGCACCCCCCCGGTTGCCGCCATCTTGCCTGTTTGCCACATTAGTGATCACGTGACGTTAAGATGGCTGCACCCAGAGGTGGGCCAGATCAGATTGGCCAGATCACGGTGAACAGACGGGACATCTAGGGTTGTGTTCCAATCTTACTCAAATGAATCCGAGTTATTCCGGCGGATCAAGTCACGTGACATACCTGGTGCCCATACCTGGTCAGATCTTGTGCGATACGTTCATACCCGGTCCTATTTGTTTATCGTCTGCTTAGCCAAACAGGGCACACATGGAAATTCACCATCCCCCCACAGCGCGATCATCACGGTTCAATGCTCGCACCGCCGTCGCCGCGCCAGCCGCGCTCGGCCAGCTCGCACCTGCTCGCTCGGTTCGGTCCCCATCCAGGCGGCCGTGTTCCAAAATTTACTTTATCTCACTCTTGGGTAAAGGTCTTGTACCCGTTGCGTTCGAAAACCTACTCGCGTCCAGCATTTCTGTATCTGTCTTGTCACGTGACTTGATCCGCCGGAAGAACTCGGACCCATTCGAGTAAGATTGGAACGCAGCCCCAGAGTGGCCCACCAGCTGACCGTGACCGGGCCAATCTGATCTGACCCACCTCTGGGCGCAGCCATCTTAACGTCACGTTATCACTAATGTGGCAAACAGGCAAGATGGCGGCAACCGGGGGGGTGCCATTTTTGTCCGCTGGTTTACCGCTCTAGTTTTCTCAAGCTCGTTGCGCTGGACACAGCATAGCTAGTCACTGAATGTTGTCAGAGTACCCAATTCTATTCAGTCCGCTTACCGGAAGTCGATCTCGCAGAATCCGAAAGAACAAAAAAAAAACGTATATAAAACGTTTCAGCGTTACCACGGGTATGGCTGGTACGCAGGGGTTGGAGCTCTCGGCATTTATGAGTTAGGATTGAACAGAAGGTGCGTTAATTTTCACTAAGTTTTTTTTTATTATTCAAGTGATAGTTAATCTGGTTCGCCAAAGATGATTGCCGGCTCGTTTGCTCGCTCCGGTTGCGCTGTGCCACGCCTCGGACGCTAAGCCGAACACTCGAGTTCGATGCGTTTCGAGGCGAGAGATAAAGACGAGACAGCGAGGAGGAAGTCACACGCCGCTCAGAACGAAGGTTAATAACAGTAATAAAAAAAGAAACCAGTGTCGCCGCAGGCCAAGAAAGTGGATTGAAGATCTCGCACGAAAGTGAGTACAGTGAGTGAGCAGGCACACTCACTGTACGCGCTTCGCTTCGACCGCTCAGGGCAGCGCCATACTGGGGATGTATTAGAGCCAGAGACCTTTACACTGAGAGAGTTTGGCCAATGGGCGGAGCTTGCTGCCAGCTAGAACTAGCGGATTTTCCGATAAAACAAAATGGCGTTACTTCTTTCTCTCCTTTATTCCTGCGAAATCGCATAGCGTTCCTCTGAGCCAGAGCCCCAAAATGGCGGACGGAAGTAGTCGTCCCCCGGTTGTCAGACTATGCTTCTGTGGTTGCAGACTGTCAAAATATCCTTAAGAAGGCCAAACTTTCTCAGTATGAACGGCTCTGATTGGAACGTGACCGCTGCGCCGCGATTCGGTTCTGAAACGAAGCTGGGAGTGTCGGTACTCTGGGAACATTCCGTGACTCTAGACATAGCGTGTCTGAAAGGCTGAGATTGGAGTTGACGTCCATCGCAATACTCTTTATTTTCTTCTTCTTGGTGCCTCTTTCTTCTCCTTGGCACGTTCACATCGACCCACACTCCGAACTGCGCCAACTAACATCTGAGGTTTAAATCAATAGACCATTTTACTCGACACCTATTGATAAGAATACCAAAGGGGACGTCGAACCACTATTGATTCAAAGTCTATCCGAGTTCAAAATGAAACGTCTAGCTCTCAACGTACCCGTGACCCATTGCTGAATTCAAATATAGAAAATTCATTTAAAGGCCTCTTTAATCTGCATGAAATCGATGAGAGAGAGAAACCAATAAAGTGGAGGACGTTTTCTTTATCTTTTAACGTTCCGCCAAGATCACTTACGGAGGAACAAAGGAACGGTGACGCACGTATATAAGCATAAAAACGCACGAAAGCGGTGCGAAGCCATTAAGATGTCGAGTACGGCTTCTTTTCAAAAGTGGCTTTAGGGCGGTGAGTTCAATACCCGAGTTTAGATTCCGGTTTAATCTAATGACGTCTCAACTAATCAGCCAAGCTTTGGACTCAAGCCATGTGAGCGGCGTACTGCCACGAAACAGGCGACATCGCCAAAATGAGCGCGTCTGTCGTATAGACGCTTTCAGGCAGCTGTGCGTGGGCTCCGCCATATATAACCTTCAGTTTTTGTTTCCTCTTACTCCGTTCATTTTACTTCATGATTACAACAGCAGGACATGTTATTGCCATTTTGGATTCTAATGCGTTCTACGTTCCGCGTTCTGCGTTCAGCGTTCAGCGTTTAGCGTTTAGCGTTTAGCGTTTAGTGTTTAGCGTTTAGCGTTTAGCGCTCGGCAGTACAAGGAATTGTTTAATCTACAATCTAAAAAAGCCCGTGCGTCCACTTTCCCGCACAAAACTCGGACAGCCAATCACCGCAACATACGGAGGCAGCTCGGTGAATGACCATGCCATAAGATATGTTTAGACCAAAAAACGCAGTCTGAGTTGTGACATTAGGCAACGCAAGCGCGACGTTTTCCATTGCTTAATATCACAATTCTGATACTGAGTTTCTTAATCTAAACATATGTTTCGACCTCGTCATTCGCTGAGCTGCCTCCATACGTTGCGGTGATTGGCTCTCCGAGTGTTGTGTGGGAAAGTAGACGCACGGGCTTTTTTAGAGTGAATTCCCTGTTTTGTAAAGAAGAAAGAAAGCCAAATTGGAATATTCCGATTCTGCATTTAAGAGAATGCGGTTCGGCGATCAAAGTAAAACACTCATCTGACCGATTGTCTTGGCAACTTAAGGATTTCGCTTGGTGTCTCAATGCCAAAAATAAAATTATAAGGTTTTTTTTTTAAAAAAAAAGCATTGTATCAACAATTAAAGTAAGTGTAAGGAGAGAAGAGATACAATCATAAGAAGTCCCTTTGAAAAAAAAATATATATAATCTCCGTGGTTTTTCTTGCGGTATCAGTGGCCTTCAGATAAATTTAACTGGAAGCCAGGTAAAGTTTCAAAATTTCCTGGATACATTTTACACTTCCTCGAAACCAAACATAATAGATGGATGGAACCAACGTTTATTAAGGCGAAAGCCTTATATGTCTCATCGTTCAGTCGGCCTTCAAAGTCCTTGAGCGAAAACACGTCGACGACACGAAAGGTACCAAAACGTTTACGTAAGCACTCAGGCGAATTAGAGGCAATTAAATTAAGAAGGGTGACAAAGCGAATTAAAAGGAACTAAAGTAAATTAGGATTAATCCAAGAGAAGTAAGAGTAGTCAATGGGAATCAAGAAGGACCATAAACCGAATTAAGAGGAATCAAAGTGAATTAGGAAGATCAAAGTGAATTAAGAGGAATTAAAGAGAAGTAAGAGTAATCAACTCTAATTAAAAGGGACAACAAAGCTAATTGAGAGAAATTACAGTGATTTAAAAGGTGGCAGGCGAAAAATAATAATACAGGCGAATTTTCAAAATATAGGACGACTTCCAAGGAACAAGCTTTTGAAGTTGGATAAATATAAGACAGAAATAGGCAAATAACGTGGAAATTATATTTGTTCATCAACATGATACGCCGCATGCGAGACGCGAATTCGCGTTTTCATTGTATGCATCTTGATCATTCATGGATGAAAATAATATTGATCCTCGGATTCATGGTCTGCGCTCGCGCACAATCGGTTTACCTCTGTCAATAGACGGCAGGAACTGGTATCGGACAACGAAGAATGGTCACTGCTTCCGACCGGCTGCGTCCCGGTTTGAATTTTGTCAAATGTAACAAGAATATATCGTTACAACGAACTCCGAGAATGAGGGAAGATGAAGACCGACTGCACACACACACACACACACACACACACACACACACACACACACACACACACACACACACACACACACACACACACACACACACACACACACACACACACACACACACACACACACACACACACACACACACGCACACGCACACGCACACGCACACGCAACACACACACACACGCACGCACGCACGCACGCACGCACGCACGCACGCACGCACGCACGCACGCACGCACGCACGCAGTCTTCGGCACAGCAGAACTGTATTCTACAAAAGATTGCTTTATTAATGTCCGAACACCAAAAACGAGAATGGAACACAAAGGAGATAGCCCCAGGTAGCATGCCAGAGAAACGCCTAAATTGTCACAATCATGGCAATCCTAAGGGTCCTATACGTTTTTTTGCTCCAAAGCGTCAATTAGTTCCAATTTTTTTTTTTTTTTTTTTTTTGGGGGGGGGGGGGGAAGGGGAGGGGGCATTTTAATGGCTTTTTTTATAGCTCGTAACATAATTTTCAAAGTGCCAGACTTGAGCCAAAATTAAAGGGTATGAACCGAAGAACCAGCACAACTAGCCTCGATCTGGCACGTGTTTGGAAATTTATGCCCAAAGCGATTGCCGCATTAAAAACCAAACAACCACAAGTGAAGCCTAACCTGACACTCGTTTGGTGAATTAAATCCACGGTACCCAGACTTTCACCAAAGAAGGACAAGTTTAGCTGTACCTTAGGCTGCCTCGGGCTTTTTAAAGACCCTAAGTTCCCAGAAAAAAACAACAACTAAACTTTGGATTAAAAACCTGCGCTACCTGCGAGCATAGACTACGACCCCCTCTTATTCGTGGTTGCGCTGTATTTCTCTTGTGTTAGCGCCGTCCTGGAAAACGACGAGGAAAACACCACACAAAGTCTTCCCTGCCACCATCCATTTCCACACACTAAACCCCAGAAACACACCCCACATTGAACCTTTTTTTTTTTATTATTATTCAATCGACCTCCATGTTCGTCAACGTGGTTCCAACACGTGCATCTTTCTCGGGGTTCTTCGTAATAGACCCTTTTCAAGAGTGTGCTCCCTCTATAGTCAGTGACAGTTTAAGAGTTCAGGGCGACGACGGGAAGGAAGGCTGGGGAGGAGGTAGCAGATGGATTGCTTCAGACGAGAGAAGGGAACATTCCCCTCGCTCCAGCAGTCCGCCTGCTTCATCCTCCTCAGCCTTCCTTTTCGTCGCCCTGAACTCTTAAAGGGACGCTGACACCACCCAAAATTTTTGTTTTATTTTATGCCAGGTGATTCTTTATGGTGTCAGAAGACCACCCAATCAATATTTTGCTACCGTGACGTACTTTTCTTAACAAATTCAAAAAACACAACCGCTCGAAACAGAAACCGAAACCGGACTGGGGATGAAGAAGTAGTATAGAGGAGGAGTGAGTTGGCGAAAGTCACGTACCTGTGTCTTTTTTTTTTAATCAACGTATTTTCGATTTTTTAGAAGCAACAAAAAATGTGTATCATATTTCTTTTCTATTTTTAAATATTGAGCGTGTGCCTTCGATCTACCAACGACTTTCAATATATTTTTTTGTCTTCTCTAAACCATATAAAATGGCACGTCACCACGGAGAAGACAGTGAGCGCGACTCAAACAGGCCAGTTCTCGATCGCCGATTTTTTTGCGGAAAGAACACGAATTTCGAGCCGCAAATTGTGCTCTAAGTAGTCGGGCTTTCATATGTCATGTACAAATAAAATCCTTGGTGAGCATAAATGCCCTGTCAGCGTCACTTTAACCTGTCACCGACTACAAATGTATGTACATCATACAAGTACACACGGTGCTAGCTTTTATTTTGTTTTGTTAGCAGTTGTGTTTATCGAAACTCCTGAAAGCAACACTTAGGATTGGTGAAGGCGAGCGGGTTGAACATGAATACATAAAATTGAAAGAATAAAACACGGAGTTTTATTCTTTCAATTTTGTGTGAACACTTAGGATGTTTGTGTATGTGAGTTATACGGCCAGGGGGACATAGTAAGGGGGCCTAATCATAACGATCAGCCGGCTAACTAGGTAAAGTGTGGTAATTGAATTTTAATTAGTGAAAAAAGACATATGGTTCCAAATAGAAACTTGCTGAGCGTCGTCGAAAACCACTAAATCAGTAAATTTGAGAACCACCTTGAGCGCGTGAGGAGCGCAGCAGTGCGCTAAAGTTACCGCTCGTGCAGCGGAGCAATTAAGGCTTTCCGTGCGATAACGCGCCCGCGCAATTTTTTCGTCTCTTATCATAGCCCCAGCCTCGCACCTGTTGCACGGCTGGTACCTTTAGCGCACTACTAGGCTTCCCACGGGCTCGAGGTATTTCTAAACATTATTTATTTAGAGCTCTTCGATGGCGCTCAGCAAGATTAAATTGAAATCGTCGGTTTATTTTCACTAATTAGAAAGGTAATTAACCAATTTTACTTGATTCTCCGTCTGATTGTTACGATTAGCCCCCTAAACGATGTACCCTGGCCTTAGCTAAACGAGAAGAAAAAAAAAATCTCATGTGAAAATACCGAAAAGTATTCCGTTCAGCTGTTGAACTGAGGCTCATTTGTTGAGTTGAGTTCGTTGAGTCTGTTTACATTAAGTTGTTTGTTTATTTGCTATCATGTTATGCAGGTCCGGGAGCGGTTACAGAAGGCATGGATACATATTTTAGCTTAACATCGTGTAAAATACAGTGTTGAAGGAGCAGCAATGAAAAGGATAATTTGTCATAAAAAAAAATAAACGTGTATTTTTTTGCTTATTGAAAGTAAGAAAGACAATATATAACTGCTGAAATGTTCCGGATTCTTTCTCCGAAGTCAATGCGACAAGCGCCCATACTGTCATTTCTCCCAACAATCTAATGAGACCAGTCAAATAGCCTCAAGAGTGCAATGTCATTCTGTTCGTCATGTTTCTGAACGTGCTCTATCGACGCTAAAGCGATCACGTACAGGAAAGACTCAGTGACTCGCACTTTTAGTATGGGCATTCATCACTGGAAGTGTTCGTGCCTTCGACTGCGCTCGGACACGTGATGAAACAAAGTGTAGGCTTACGTGGACCATGTTGAAAATTACCCGAGACTAAGCTAAAAGATGGGAAACTTGGTAGAAACGAGAGGACACAAGAAATTGAGCGTCTTTTTGTTCCTTACAAATTTTCCTATCTTTTACTACAGTTTCGGGTAATTTCCCACATGATCAACATCAACCAGCTCGCCTGCACACTCACTGTGTTTTCTTAAGTGGACGTCAGCTCAGAGAGAATTCTTTTATTTCTGTTTTGCCTTTTGATCCAGATAACCCCACGATTTAAAAAAAAATATTCAATTCTATTACTAATTCCGTCACGTCCACCCGGAGTTTCAGCCTTCTGCATTGCGTAGTTTATTCATGCAAACACAAACAAAAAACGGGATTCGCTTTTTTTTTTTCTTCTCTCTTTAAGCACCCGGGATATTTCGACGTGAAAACACGTAAATCCTGACAAGTGGCCCACAAGATCGATGTTCCGTACCAGCCTGTGGTAAACTCGTTTTCGCTCGGAAATTTAAAATCAACCTTTTTTTTTTTTTTCTGTTTACCCTTCTCCTCAGACAAGCAGCAAATCACGTATGGGGAACGGGTAAACAGTCATACATTACAACCTGAAATAGCCAAATATACAGGCTTTATCCTACTGAGAACAAAAATAGTGAGCCCAGAATATGTTGGGCACAAACTACCATCTCGCAGAAATTCACGTCACGAGACATGAAGTCGCACGACGTGGTCAGGTCACGTGACATCCATTTTCCCGCTAAATTTAGCGGGGAAATTGATAATGTGAGACATTAATTTCACCCTATATCTTTGGGGGCGAAATTGAGGTCAAGTGAGTTAAGGTCATATCACGTGATCACGTGACCCAGGGACACACGACGTGGTCGCGTGACGTCAATTTTCCCTCCAAATTCATCGGATAAATCAATGTCACGTGATAATAGAAATTCACTGGTAAATCACCGTGACGACCCATCATGACGCCTATTTACGACGGTTCTTCGTGAGGGTTCCGCATGACATTTTCTCGCAAAATTTCGTTGATAATGCACACATATATGTGTAAAAAAACGATCTATGGAACAGGCAAAACAAGAGTGAGCGACGGTGGAAAGTAAAATGTAAACACTTCCCAGCGGAAAGGTGACAGCAAAACGATATGTTCATCCCCCTATGCCTTAAGTTCTGCAATTCAAGATGGCGGCACACGCGTAGATAAGGTTTCTAGGCCAACGCGATGTTTAGAAACACACCCCGCGTTTGCCCACGTCATGTGTGGACATGGTGCGGTAGAATTGAAACCAGATTCCAGTGAAGAGGAGTAGCAACTGCGCCACCGCAGCAGGATGACCGCAATGCCGCGAGTTGGTGCATACAGGAGGAGTGCTTGGGTTCACTTCATTGAGTACTTGGTTTGGAACAGTGTTACCAGAACCATTATCTGCTTTTGAAATGTGTCATCAGTAAACATAAGGGCCAACTTACCCGCGGCATTACAGAAGCACGCGAGTTCGAGCAACTATAGACCTTTTCTTTGACGGCGCCGCCATCTTGAGAATTTCTGCGCCGACGACGCCGTGTAGAGGCTTAGAAAAAGAAACACCGGCTAGTTCTGGCAGTACAGCTATCTGGGCAGGCAACGGTGTGGGTATGGGGGGAACTTGGCTAGACTTGGCTATGGTGGGCTGCAATAACTTGGTTGAAGCTTGTCCGGTTGAATCCAGCTGGCTACTCACAGGCCATCACCTTGCCTCCTCGAGAGAACGAGGACGAAGACAGGGGGGTGTTTTGATTGAGATTCCACAGCGAAGTATATATGAGCAGTTTAACGTAGTCTATACAGGTAAACTCTCGGCATTTGATAGCTCCATCTTGAGTGGTGGCATGTACACGTTTTCATACCTTTCACATACCATGGGGCTTGCAGTGATAACCTAATTGGACCACCTGCACCGGGAATTAAAATCGGTCCTCTTGTCGTAGACGAAGTGGTCGTGAGCTTAAACGTGACATTGAGTCTGATACGAATCTCTCGCGATTCAAGCTCGCAATCGACTGACTTCATAAATAAGGATTCTTGGGGAAAATGCGAAGCTCGATACCATTGCAGCCACACTCGCGCTGCAGCATCTTGTGCTCACGGCACACTTTCTGCTATTGTTCTTATACTTTTTAAAATTATTTATTCATCCGACGACCACGCAGTGGTAGCCAGACAGCTGTAGATTTTCAGAAATTGCAGCACGGTAAAAAGGAGCACTCGGAACTAACTCATGCACGACGTCCGTTTTTAAGCCTTTTCTCCCATACCCTTGGCGGTTGCATACACTGTGTGAGCGGGCAATCCAAAAATACACCAGGTCGAGGGTACGTCAGTTACTGGCTGGTTTGAGGTTATGCGAAAAAGGTCTATAGAGCCGCAATATGTCAACGCCCCTTCACTTTCACTGTCGGATAAATACGACGCGTGTTGCTTTTCAGACAGGATAAGACCACCACGCGCAAGTGGCTTTAGGAGCACATGAAGAGTATCTTATGTGTGTTTTCTTTCACCGATTTGTTTGGTTGTTGCACATCTAGTGTTTATGCTCAATGTCAGTAACTATAAAGTTTTGTTGTAAGTCAGCGCTGTTTTCTTTCAGCCTTCTATTGCTCTGTACATATCGTTACGCTGTTTTTACTTTAAAGAATGTTACCAAGACAAGAAGCAGAAAGAGTTGGACTTTTCCATTTTCTAAAACAAACAAGCTCAATGTCATTTTTTGTTTGTCTATGTTTTTGAATCAAGAAACAAGAATTAAGAATCAAGAAAACGGCGTCCGCCGCCACAAATTGAAGCAGCCCGGAGCTGCTCCCGAATTTCAAGCAGCTCGGTGGAAGCACCTGTTGAACGTGCAATATGTCTCCCGCATAGCGAGGCCGCCAACAGGTTAATCCTCATTCGGGAAAGTGAAACGAGTGCCCTCCCTCGGCAACGTGCACCAAAAGCAGGCGTTCTTGTAGTCCACTTTTTTTTTATCCCCACTCTTTCCTTTCCCAAGACTTTCAAGCGTATAGGGAAGCAAAAGAGCGATAGGGAGATAACGAGGACAACATACAAACCAGGAGCGGCGGAATAGGGAAGAAGGACACAGCCCCCGTGCGAATCGATACTTTACGAAAGACAGAAAAAGGGACGAAGACAGTGTGGGAGAGAAGAAAACAAATAAGAGGGGAAGGAAAAAGTGAAGGCGCATGCGCGAAGACGTGAGCGTAGGGAAAACGGCAGGAGGGAGCTGGCGAAGGGAAACACGTGGGGAAAAAAACGGGAGAGGAGAGGAGGCGCGAGCGAAAGCTCGCTCTAGGGAAACGCAGTAAGGAAAACAGCGAAAAGGGAAGGAAAATGGGGAGAATGAGAACCGGTGTGGAGGAGGTGGAACGGAGTGAAAAGGGTGTATATGGAAGAGGGAGTGGTGCGCGGGAAAGGAGGCGAATCCTGGAGTTAGGAGGGGGACGGAAACATCCGTCAGGGCTGGTCCGCGTGGGATTTTTCGAAGGCAGCTCCCATAAAAAGGGGAGGTACGCATCGCGTCGCCCGCTGTCGTCTTTTGGGTGAACTTGGCTTGGTCCGAGAAGAGGGCTGTGAGCGCGCGCGCGGCTGTGACATCCTGTTCTCGACACTGACGCCGTTCACCCCTTGTCGTCACCGGCCTGCTGGGTTCGGGACTGCGAAAGTACCGTTCGTTGAGGGTTTTCGATCGACCGATTGGTCCGGCCGGGGACGTTCGTTACTCAAGTTCGTCTAGGCCTCATTCTACTGGGACCCCCCGCGTTTTCCCCCAACTGGACGTTTGTACCGGTCGACAACATCGAACGCAAGTGTCGCTGCGATCTTTGTCAGCGGAAGTTTTGTGCTGTTCAGCGGCGGGGAGTGAGAGGGCAACCACAAAATAGTGAGGTGAGTTTTTGTTGAAGCGATCGCCGTCTCGTTTTGTGGCAAATCGGCTATCGGTAGTGAATTTGTCTTGGAGATCTCAAGTTTGGTAGGCGGATTAACAGGTTGCCATATGGCATGTCTTTGGGAAACGAGTTTGAGAAGTTTTTCGGTTGCCGGTATGCGAGCTTAGAAGGATGGTTGTTTTCCAAGCGAGAAAACTTATTTTTCTTTTTTTTTTCGCCGACTAGAAAGTTTTTTTACAAGTATATCTTGTAAAGGCTTCTTTTTTACCGGAGTGTTAAGTGTTCAACATAATTCCACAAGGTGCGTTACAACTTGGTTAGATATGCCTGACGAAATTAAAACGAAGTTTGTTTCTGTTTTGATCTTATCTTCCTCCTGTATTTGTTTAATTACTCAGTTTTACTGGGATAGTTTTTTTTTTCTTTTGGCTTCTCGAAAGCAACTTATATTTTATGTTATTTAGCTTTTTTCTTCTTCTATATTCTAGTTTTCTGACTTAATGGGTGGCACCTTGGCTTGCCAGTGAAGTCACGTAAGACAGATAATATATAATGCGCACGACCTGTTTGTCGAAAATATGTATATCTATCAAGTTAATGATAAAGACAACATCTAATTTACGCACGTGCTGTAAGTTACATAATCATTTATTATGACTGCGCAAACGTATGTTTATGTCACTGAAACAAGCAAAAAAAAAAATGCCACAGTTACTAGGTGCCCACCAGAGCCAGGTGGTATATGTTGCTCAGCGTATCACCTGGGACGCGTCTGTTACTTTACCTCAAAAGCCGCGCGTCACTTTTTTTATATTTCGACAGCCTTATACGGACAATTTACTATTTTCTAACCATATCTTGTTGATACTTTATGTTGAGAAACTAACACTCTGAAATACGGCGTCTGAAGTGATGCGCAAATAAACACAGTTTCGAGATGCCCTACAGAATCTGAGGTTCTTCTTACGTGTGGTCCGTCCCAAACCTTGTTACTGTCGCACTTATTTCATGAGTAACGGGCTACGTCACTTAATCTTCCTTTAAATCAATGCGCCCAGAAACTACGGGAAGAGGAGGAAACAAGAGCGCGGGAGGGCGTCGGAACGCCGAGAACTGATTCGAATGATTTTTTGGTAAACCTAAAGCTAACTGACTTTGTCTCCGCTGCGCTCGTCGACGCGTTTGAATGCGAGAGCCGGACGCCGGCGTGATAACGCGTTCGACGAGTGCAGAGAAGACAAAGGCAGCTTTCTTTAGGTCTACCACTAATCATTCCAACCAGAGCTCTCATTGTTTCGGCGCATAACATAGAAACTGATCTATTACGAGACACAGTTTTAAGTTTTTTTGTTGTGATTTTTCTTCATGGTTTTAGTGTTGGTGGAGAGGTCTCGGTTCTTTATCGTAATAGCGTATCGCGCCCTAAAAAAAAAAGGACTGCGAGTTTACTTTCCTTAGGAATAATCAGACCGCCAACCGTGGTGCGCAATAGAGGGATTCAAGCGAACGACCAATCTGAAAATACGTTGAGACCAGAAAAATTATATGCGTGCAGGGACAATGATCGTGATGTTTTACTTGAGCGTTGCCCCTGCGCAAATAAAAAAATTTTCAATTTTGCAGATTTAATCTGGGACCCTTCCATTGTTCGCCGTGATTGGCAGCCTCCGTGGTCTGCAGGAAAGTAAACTCGTGGACTCTTTTAGGGTGCGGAATAGTAAGCAGAGAGAGGGTATGCCGTTTTCGTTGTCACTTGTTGAGTGGGATCGAGTAAAGCGTTCCAAACGTTTAAACTTCTAGACGAAATAGAATGCGAAACGTCACTTGATTTTGACGAGGCGTATACGTCCAAGCTTAAAGTACATTCTTGCAGTGTCTACTGTTCTGCGAGGCTTCATTCGCTGTTGTCTTACCAGGCGACGCATTCAGGTAATGCTCATAATCTGGAGTTAATCTGAGTTTTCCCGACATCCAGTCAGGAAAGCGACATAAACAAGTAGAGCAGAAGCACACTGACGACCGGCACCGGGGAATTTGAGGAACGGTAGAAAGATCCAACTTCAAAACGTATTGCTTTCCCCTGTTTACATTAAAAAATCTCCCAAACAAAACAAAAGAGAAACAGTGTAAAAAGTAGCTTTACGGGGTAGGGAAGCCCGTTACATGGGTAGCTGGCAGGAAAAATATTTTGAACACGCTAGTAGTTATACATTTTATAACGACGCAAACAAATTACAGTTCTAACAACTACATCAGATATGAATGGGGATCGGTTCAAACGCGTAACTAACTTTTAGAAGTAGCACATACTATGATACATAAACTAAACAATGCAAGAGAAACTTGCGACAGAAACAAAAATTAAAAATCAACTTTCAAAACAAAGGAAATTTCACCTCCCACCATGAATTATCGTCTTTAATCACACACGCAAAAAAGGTATAAGTAATGCAAAAAAATTGTATTGGAATCTGGATATATCCAGGCGTTTGATAGAGATTAAGACCCTACTCACGATTAAATAACGTAACAAACCATGTAAGTCTCCATCAAAGAGTGCAGATTTCCATGACGACCAGCGTCGGCTTCGTGATGCCCGGAAAATGCAGCACGGCAAATGCAGCAGGCCGAATTGCGGCAACCCGCGACTGTAGAATCTAATGAATGCGGCACACAACATTTCGTAAGCCCTTTTGTTTCATCGACCACAAAAAAAGCACGAGGTCGTCCTCATTTGACGCGAGCTTTATTCCGTACCGATCAACTCCTAGTCCGCCAGCAAAGAAGAAAAATGGGAGAATTGTATTCACGAATATAAAGCGATAAACGGAGGCTTTTGCACCCTTTCGGTGTTGGGAGGTGTCTGTCGGCATCGACAAAAATTAGGTCCAACAGCCCCTGTCATTAGCCCGGAGGTAAAGGTTTCTTGGTGTTCAATATCCTGAATGATGACGCTAGACCCCAATCCAAGTCCACTGGTAGGCAGAAAGCCGGTATTATCTCGAATAATGGTGACACCTTTAATATGATCAAATGACCGTCAAATGTCTTCTGTGCACCCTGCCGAACCTCGCGAAGAGCCAATTTCTGTCATCTTCTGTCGCTTTTTTTATCTTTGTTACTTTCTTCGATCGTTACAGTCGCAGATGCGCGAGAATCTTTCACTGGAGCCACCCCAACTCCGACCGTATATATATATATATATATATATATATATATATATATATATATATATATATATATATATTTATACAATGTGGCCTTCACGCTACATCTTCCACGGGCATCACCTCATTTGCATGTGAAAGCTCGTGCGATGATGAAGACACACGACGATTCGGCAGAGACAGAGATGAGCCTAGCCTAGCATTGTCCGTCTAGACTGGCCTTTTTTTTTCTTTTTTAATAAACAAAATACATAGCTATAGCCAGAGCCAATTTTATAGGATTGACTGCTGTGCCTTTAACAAGAAAGCGAAGACCCCCAAAAAAAAATGACCGCATCTTCAGGTGGTGAATGATGTTGATTGGGGCGAAGCTCTGGTGGTGCTTGTCTGCGTAGATGCTGAGCCGCAGCATGCCGAGCCTTTCGTTCGTTTTCATCCATGTCAGAAAGAGAATGTGTGCTATTGAACGTGGTTATATACGCATTTGAGCATTTGACCGCAGCGCCCTCTCGTCTATAAACGTTGAGCCAATGCATTCAAAGTTTAACGCGATTATATACGCCTTTGACCGCAGCGCCCTTTCCCGTATGGACGTCGTGGCCGAGTGGTTAAGGCGATGGACTAGAAATCCATTGGGGTCTCCCCGCACAGGTCCGAATCCTGTCGACTACGCAAACATAATTCATCATTTTTTTTTTTATTATATTTTTTTTGGTCTACACGAGCACGTGAGTACGTGAGCTCACGAGCAGGAGCACGAGCACTGGACTCCAGACGGACGGACGGACGGACGGACGGACATGCCTTGCCCCTAAGGAGCTTCGCCCCTAAAACGTAGAACGTAAATCACTAACATTTACCCAAAAAACTAAAGACGCGCAGCAACACTGCTCATACATCGTAATAAAAGACTCGCGGAGTTCTCCGCAGACATTATGACTGAGGTATCCGCGGACACGCCTTAAGGATGTATGTTCGAATCCTGTTTGGTCTTTGCATATACTTTTGCGCTTCCAACATGTCTGTGGAGACAGCATTTGTACGACCGACGTGGAGGGGCCGTCATAAACAAGAAAACAAAAACGCGCCTCAGACATAAGGGAATTTAAGGGAACCTTTTCGTACATCCGATACGGTACGTTGGGCCTTCCGGTACGATACTGCGCACGTAGGCGTCTTCTGTGAAAGCGCATGCGCAGTTCATGCCGGAGGGCCTATCGTACCCTACAGGATGTGCGAAAACGGTCCCCTAAAACTTTTTAGCATAAAGTTTTAATGAACCGTTTTTGCACTTCTGATACGGTACGATGGGCCTTCCTCTACGAAACTGCGCACGTAGGCGTCCTCTGCGGAAGCGCATGTGCAGTTCGTACCGGAGGGGCGATCGTACCATACCAAATGTGCGAAAACGGTTCCCTCAAACTCCCTAGTAGAAATTTTTAGGGAATCGTCTTTGCACTTCCGATACGGTACGATGGGCCTTCCTCTACGAAACTGCGCGCGTAGGCGTCCTCTGCGGAAGCGCATGCGCAGTCCGTACCGGAGGGGCGATCGTACCGTACCAAATGTGCAAAAACGGTTCCCTAAAACTCCCTAGTAGAAAGTTTTAGGGAATCGTCTTTGCACTTCCGATACGGTACGATGGGCCTTCCTCTACGAAACTGTGCACGTAGGCGTCCTCTGTGGAAGCGCATGCGCAGTCCGTACCGGAGGGCCTATCGTACCGCACCAAATGTGCGAAAACGGTTCCCTAAAACTCCCTAGTAGAAAGTTTTAGGTAATCGTCTTTGCACTTCCGATACGGTACGATGGGCCTTCCTCTACGAAACTGCGCACGTAGACGTCCTCTGCGGAAGCGCATGCGCAGTCCGTACCGGAGGGGCTATCGTACCGTACCAAATGTGCGAAAACGGTTCCCTAAAACTCCCTAGTAGAAAGTTTTTGGGAATTGTCTTTGCAGTTCCGATACGGTACGATGGACCTTCCTGTACGAAACTGCGCACGTAGGCGTCCTCTGCGGAAGCGCATGCGCAGTCCGTACCGGAGGGGCGATCGTACCGTATTAAATGTGCGAAAACGGTTCCCTAAACCTCCCTAGTAGAAAGTTTTAGGGAATCGTCTTTGCACGTCCGAGACGGTACGATGGGCCTTCCTCTACGAAACTGCGCACGTAGGCGTCCTCTGCGGAAGCGCATGCGCAGTCCGTACCGGAGGGGCTATCGTACCGTACCAAATGTGCGAAAACGGTTCCCTAAACCTCCCTAGTAGAAAGTTTTAGGGAATCGTCTTTGCACTTCCGATACGGTACGATGGGCCTTCCTGTACGAAACTGCGCACGTAAGCGTCTTCTGCGGAAGCGCATGCGCAGTCCGTACCGGAGGGGCTATCGTACTGTACCAAATGTGCGAAAACGGTTCCCTAAAACTTCCTAGTGTCTGCAGACTGTCTTTCGTACGATGTACACTAGCAAGCGGGGTGAGCGCGGATTAAGACCAAGCGATGCGAGCACGCGCAAAATCAACAAGGTGCGTATCGAAAAAAAAAGCGTTTACTTAAGTCAGAGGCCCTCCCTACCTCGTGAGAGTTGAACACATACGGAACCCAGAACACGCACCACCACCACCAGAATGTTGTAGGAATCGGGAAGCAAAACAAGTAAAAAGAAAAGCTCGAGATACTTTATCTTCATCAGCTTCACCCACGGTCCCGCAGCATTACATCGGAGAAAATAGTGCTCGGTCGGTGTCGGGCTTTCGCAAGTTTGCAAGAAAGCGTTTTTGTTTTGTTTTGTTTTGTTTTCTCTACCGATATTTACATATTATTCCGGAGACTATATATACATGTCGAGATATTTAGGGGCTGTTTCACCACTGTGGAAAGTGTTCTTGTCTGGCACCGTGGCGAGTGCTAAAGGGGGAAATCTTTGGTATGGATTTTAACACCGCGTTATGGTCCACACACACACACACACATTGGCGTTTGAACGCGTTTGGGTGTGCGGAAAGGCGTTCGGACTTCCGGCAGGAATCGACTGCTTTCGGTAAACGATGCGCGCGCGGTCGCGCAGCGCGGTCTGCAGCGCGACGTAAAAGAGACAGACCCTGGCTCAAGATTCCAAAGCGTCGCGTTGCGGTAGACCAATCAGAAGCCGAGAAAAAGAAAAAGGAGATTTATGTGGTTGTTTGTAAACGTCATCAACGCTCGTTTTGGATTCCCTTTCGGAGACGTGATCTTGGTTTTTGATTGATGGGGAGCGGTGAGTTGCAGCGTCAACCTTTTGCTCGACGCTGGAACTCACAAATGCCACAACAAAAGTTTTTTTTTTGTTTTTTTTTTCTGAAACCTGCGGTACACTTATTAAACATTGAACGTGATAAATGTGCCGTCCTAACGACACTCTTGGGAAAAGTTTCAAAGCACTCTAGTCATGGTGCGCGAGAAAAGTCAATAAAATATTACACTAAAGCGCTTTGCGCACCCTAAGAAATGGTACAACGCCATCGGCGCCGCGAGTGCACCAAATCCAAACCGCATTTTTCGTTGTTTCTTTTTTTTTTTTTTTTTTTTTTGTGCGGTGTGTTATGTGTATACAGAAACAGCGCAGGAACCCGAATTCGCCCAAAGTTGGACTGACCGCCGTCGTTTTTGTGAAACGCAAGATGTTGCGTAAGGCCTTAAAGACAAGATAAGCCGCTTTCTAAGCCGAAACGAGACCATACTGGACGCTCTCCAGCGAAGAAAAAAAAAACGTAATGGCGACTCTCTCGACAAAAAAAAAAAAAAAAAAAAAAAAACGCGACATTAGTGGCATTTGAGCGATTACGATTTTTTGTGCTTCACGCTCTCACAAAATGAATAAGAGCTGCGACTTCACTTTCGGCGGCGCTGCGACAGCTCGAGATGTCATAGCAAACTTGTTTTCACATTAAAGCCCGACCGTGGACGACACTACGATCAATAGACCCTTTTCGACATTTCGTAATGCTGCATAGATTATGCGCGGCCGCCATTAGCTGGACAAGCACTGTGAACAACGCATTGGACACGAGCGCTTCGTCGGCGTTCCGAGTGTGCTCGGGTCGAATAGCATTTCACACGAGTGCTGCGTCGTTACTCGGCGCGAACTCGAAACCAATTTGCGGGCTTCACACCAGAAGTGATAAGACCAACTAATGACGGCTGCGCATAATCTATGCATCATTTCACAATTATATTGGACAAGGTCTATCGAGCAGTGCCAAAAAATTGCATATTCGCGGCGCCTGTCAGGGATCTTCGTGGGCTTAAATTATCGTCGGCTAAATCGATCACGCACAGAAATAAAGGCGCAGGATTCCGGCGCAGTTACCGTGCGCGATTGGTTTAGTCGGTAATGGGAAAACGCGCAAGGGCGATGAACGACGTGACGTTGACGTTTTGGCGCTGCTTGATTTGGCGCCGTCGGATCGTGTACAGAGCGCGACACTGTTAGCGCGAACAAGCGATCGACGGTTTTTCCAGATTTTCTCTTTGAAACCAAGGGATGTCATCGAAGTTAGTATTGCTACGGAAAGAGCTTATTTAGTTCTATAATATAAGCGATAAAATTTCGTGCTCGCTAATACTATTTAGAAGTAAAATGCGAAAATGCGCAGACGTCGTGTTCGTGTTAACGGTGTCGCGATGTGTACATAGCGTCGGCTGCAGCCGAATTACTTAAAGTGAAACTGAGTATTAGCGCCGAGACCAAAGTTCGTAGATAAGAGCTTCCTAGAAGTAACGACGCCCTTTGAAGCGCCGACGGCGCGAGACGGTGAAGATTTCAAGAAGCGAAAGGCGACTCAAAGCAGAAGAGTGAGCTGAAAAAGGACGTCATGTTCTTCCTGCGAAACGTGCTTCGTCATTCGTTTAATTGTCGTCACTTGGGAGAAAAAAAAAACATCGACGAACTTTGGTTGAGGCGTTTCGGTGGCGACCTCTTGTGTTTTTTGTTCGTGACGTCAGGACCAGTATATTTGCCTCACCGTGATTGGCGAGGATTCGACTCTGCTTCGCCGTGATTTGGCAGGATTTGTCTCGCCGTCAACCGGCAATTCGGCGGGCATTATCGGTATACAGGAAGCTGTATTTTTGGCCAATCGCGCGAACCTCGACGGCAGCGACGGTATTGTTTATACACTCTAAAAAAAAAAAAAAGGCACGTGCGTCTGCTTTCCCGCAAAACACTTGGAGAGCCAGCCAATCACCGCAAGTTACGGAAGCAGCTCAGCGAATGACGATGCCGAAACATATGTTTAGACCCACAAACGTAGTCTGAGTTGTGGCATTAAGCAATGCATGTGCGACGTTTCGCATTGAAAGCGTGGCGTTTTGCATTGCTTAATGTCACAACTCAGACTGCGTTTTTTGATCTAAACATATGTTTCGGCATCGTCATTCGCTGAGCTGCCTCCATAAGTTGCGGGGAGTGGCTCTCCGAGTGTTGTGCGGGAAAGTAGACGCACGGGCTTTTTTTTATTTTCTTAAGAGGGTAGCGCACGTCGCTAAGAGCGTATTCGGCTGAGGCGATGAAACGCGGTGCTAGAACTCGGGAGCGATTATAGGATGTTTGATAGTCTCCAGGCTAAGCGTTCCTTAAGCTGTCCGTGACGCAGCCGTAATCTTCGCGAACGTCAATCATATACGTGCCATACGTGACTCGCGCGCCAAAATTGAGTACGCTCTTCCCGAAATTTCATTCTGGTAGACACCGTTATGGCGGAAACGATGTCTTCGGCAGGTCCCTGCACCCGTCACGCTATTATGTTGTTTCTCAAAGAAATATGCGTGAATTTTGCAACACTCATTTAAAATTCTCACTGCCGTCATAGATCCGTCGGCTTTTGTTTGTCTGAGGTAAAAGTGCTCCGAAGCGCGAAAGCTGCCGGCGAGTAGAACTGAGAACATGGGACAAAAACGAACCCATTACAGCAAAAACAAAAACGATCAAACAAAACAAAACTCAGTGGAGATGCGTCTGCCATCCTCAGTGTACGCAAACCCGGCCCCGAGAAAATCCCCTGAAGTACTCGGAGCACGTTCTGTCAATAAGTCAACACTTGGAATTCGAGTGGCAGACTGCGGAGCGCCGAAATTGGACCACCGCAGCCAATTCTAATAAAGAAAAGCGAGAAAGAATCTTAAAAAAGAGAGAGAGAGAAGAAAGAGTCGCCGCTTCGGATGATTCGAGAACCGTCCCTGACTTATTTCTTCTTTACGAGGCTCTCATCAAAAAGTCATGTCTGGAATTGACAAATGACGTGCCGAATGCTGAAAGCCGTTGTAAGTAAGAAGAAGAAGAAACATCTTCGTCAACTCGCTTCGCGACGAGCGCTCTTTGGTTTCTGAAAGTACACTGCAGTCAGAAAACATTGCGCCATAAAAAAACGTAAAAGAAGCTTCAGTGCGGTGATCGACATTTCGCTCAGAAGCACGCGTTCTTAGTTTCATTTAAACCACAAAAACTGTCGACACTGTCGACACTGTCGACATTCAATCGTCTTCTAGCTAATAAAAGCTAAGTCTCATTTCTTCTTATTCCCAGATTCTTTTCAAATATTTTCGTTAAACGTGGCAAGCGGATATTTCTGTCCATTTATATATATATATATATATATATATATATATATATATATATATATATATATATATATATATATATATATATATATATATATATATATATATATATAATTTAGGGTACCTACCGGTGTCTTTCTATAGACCTCTACGCGGATTGTACACCTTTGTACCATTTTCGCATTTTTTCTCCATTAATGATTTTTTATCAAATTGTCCAACTTTCCACAACTTCACTTTCAACGTCTGGGTTTGAATTCAATTTATTGTTTTTTTATTTCAATCTACGTTGGTGGACCATCCTCCTCTCTGACTGCCGAACAATTGCATTTCATTTATTTGAGCTTGTAGGTGCTTTTGTTGCGAGACTGCGTTCCATATTCGACCCGAATAAGTTAACAGTTCCGCGGGTGTACACGTAGTTCAAAGTGCACGACGGCGTGCTCTCTTGGCAACATTGTTTGCCCTTGAGAGCATCGATCCGCATCCCCTACTTGTGTTGGGTCAAAAAGAAATCGACTCTTTTCGTCACGACACAACTACACATGAACGAAGCAACTCCACACACGAAATCTAGAAACATTCAAAACACGCAGGAACTTTGCGGCTACATTTTGCTCTGGGTACGCCTTTTCATACGTTTACCGCAGAACGAGTAGTGGGGTGATGTAATTTATGTTAGTTACATCTATATAGCTAACATATAACCTCGAAATATTGTAACTAAGTTTCCTATAGTCGTTTTTTTTTTTCTTTTTTCTTGCAATCCCGAGCACTTTAGCGCGGAGAATATGTTTCGTTAAAACACAGCTCCCGCTATGTTTGATCATTCTTTCGTGTCAGGCCCGATCTGACGAGTGTTTATCTAAATCTTCCCGATGGAATGTGTGGAATCTGCTTTCCTTTAGGTTTATTTAATAAAATAATTCTCTCGCAGTCTTAAAGGCACCATGAAACGATTTTGAAATTGAATTTCATCCACCGCACGTCATAAAAAGTGTGAAAAGAAAACCAAAAACACAAGAATAGAGAGTCAAAAAAAAATTTAGCTATAGAACTTTTAAAAGAAAAGCGGACTTTTTATACCTTCTTTTTTTCGAAAGCTCTCTGCCTTTTCACTGAGATGCACCTGCGGTGCCACGGCACGTCAGCTAATTTCACATCGCCTATTGGATCAGAGCGTATACCTCACCAGCACCGCGATCATAAACAATAAACTGCCGGCGAATGTTTCTTAAAAGTTTAGTTAAAGAATATTCTGATCCACATCTTGTTGAATAATTAGCGATGTGACGGAAATTGCCGAATTTTATAATGCTTGGAGCTATGCGCCATCTATCGTGTGGTAAATGAAGCAAGAGAAAGATCAGACTGCGCCTATGCATAGCTGTCTGTCTGCTTAAAACATGGCGTCGGTGGTGATGGTCGGCGTGGTGGAAGCTCATCGTTCCGCGTGGAGCGCTATCCTTGACTGAATTACCGTCGCTTGTCGCGATGATAACCCAGCACATCCGAAAAGGGAAGATCCATCTACTCGTGCGCCGATGTTGTGGCGGCACCCTCAAGACAGCAGAAACGCCGGTGCCGTCGTCTTTGTTTACTTCGATTACAGTGGTGCTTTCTGGGCATTTGTTTTCTCTAACAACGCCCGGATTTCTTATTCTGCGCATTCCATGCGTGTGATCAAGTTCAAGGTATTACTAGTGCGTGCTGTATTTAAAGGCGTGTATGAAGGATGCGAATTTGGACGCGTTTTTATCACCCGAGAAAAACGATTATTGTTAGCACTCCTTGAACGATCGCAACGTCTATGCGATCCTGAAATCATATTTTTACGTTGCTATATCCCTGCTAAGATTACATTGTCTTTTGCAATCGCAGAAAAGGCGTGTGGCGAGATTTGTACTCTCAGTAAAGTCCGTGTTTTAAAGTCGTGATCGTCCAAGACTGCGTACTGCATCTTTTTCTTTTCTTTTTTTCATTCCCTCTGCCCTGCGAGCCTATCCTGACAAAATAAAAGTTATTAAAGCTTGAGCCCATAGAAGACTTTGTGCATTTTCTGCTACGCCAGTGAGTGACAGCGCGGTGGCGGAGAAGCGACTGTTGTGCTGACGACCTGCTGCGCTTCGTAAACGGCGCATGAAAGTTGAAACACACCAGTCCCATGCTGTCGCTCTAGCCCAACATATCTAATTGAATTTCGCTCAGCTGCGATGTGTTCATGCCTATTGCGGTAATGAGAGGCGCCGCCGATTCAGAAATTATGTCGGTGGCAGCGGCGCTATCAGCGCAGTAAAACCCTGCAGTAAAACCTACCGGCACACTGCCAGCTCGCCGCTAACGCTCCTAATCTCCCACTGCCGAAAGAACTTCCGGTTTCGGTGACGGGGCGCGTCACGACCGTCAAAATTACTACCGCGGCTTGTTTTGCGGTGAGTTGAAGAGGAAGAAAAACTCGATATTTCAATAATTTTTCGTGTACAAGTTAATAAACCGAAACGAAAACGGATGCCTGTTCGGCGTTCAGTGAACATTGAAGGTATAATGTAAAAGTTATTTGGCAAAAATAAAAAGGATTTTCATGGTCGTTTTAGCAGTCGGTCATTCTGCTCGTACATTATTTAAAGAAAAAAAAAAAGACGGGGAGTTTTTCTCGGATATGATGACAGAATTGCCGGCGGACATGCCCGAAGCATCTTCGAAGCATGGTTGCTTCAGAGAGATATGTACGATACGAACATGTTCTGCATTCAGTTTTTGTACGACGAATCAGTAGGCTAGTGGCGCAAGCTACCGCTCGTTACAAAGGGCGCAGCCAATATCATCCATCCATCCATGACGGGACAGTCATATGAGGAAGAAACACGCCTCAGATATTGTCTGCAGAGCGTCGTTTTTATACGATGTTTTAGAGGTGTGACAGTGGTTTGAAATTTTGCTTTGTTTTGTTTTTAAATGTGTGAATGTCGTATATAGCTGAAACGCAAGGTTGCAGCATTGCCTTGCTCTATCTTGCTTCACGAGTGCGTGTTTCTATAAAATGCAACGTTCCTGATAACCTTGGAAACATCGTCAAGTTATTCCGAAGGATTTTCTGAATAACTATTTGGCACACCCGTCGTCGGACGCACTTTTAATGTGCTCCAGTTTTAAGAAAAACTTTGATCATACTTTGAATGTTTCTGCCCTTTAGAGCAACGTCAAGATATATCCTGAAGTTATTCTGGAGGTTGTCCCGAAGTTGAAGCTAGTTATCTGACGTTGTATTTTATCTGGACGCGTTTGAAGAGGATCTATAATCAAGACGTTTTACGTCACTATTAGAATGCTTCCAATTCAAATAACCTCGCATGATGTTCAGAATAGGCTACTTTGAAGAATCCCCTAAATGACTAGCACGTGCGTCACCTGTCTAGTTTAAACATTTCTTTTTTTCCTAGAACTTTGTACGACGTTTTAAATGTGCTTCCATGTCTAAATAATGTCAGGATATTCTAAAGTTGTTCTGGAAATATATTCCTGGTATTATAAATTCAGGATTTCTGGATGTTGTAACTTCAGGAACTCTTGATGTTATAACTTCTGGGCATCTTGAAATTATTTTGTTAGGAAGTTATCCAATAATTAGTCAGGCTTCATGGAACAGACTGGTATTTTTTTCCCAGCAGTACTTAATCAACAACATAGAAACAACTAAAAATTGATCCGCTTGTTTTTTTCGTATTCCTACCGGTGGTACCAAAGTGTAACTGCCCTTATATCTGAACTTAAGTGAAAGCCTTTGCAATCTTGTCGCCAACGCTTCCGCCTAATGCTTCTACACAGAATTTTCTACGTACAATGCGGTATCGATAAAACGAGAAAAACTTACTTCAACCTTCATTTATTGAAAGACGAGATCGCACCATAAAGATCAGGTCTTTCTCACCTAAAAGCGAAACCTAAAATTTTTACACGCTGCACTCAACGCTAAAATGGGCTGTCAGTAAATATATTTAAAATCGCAAACAAAAAAAGCTTACTTTTTTGTTTTACATCTTTATTCAGTCTCTAACACTTTATATATAATCTATTTTTGATTTGTGATTTGGCGAATAAGCATGTGTTATAGTTTTTGCTGTTTTACGACATCTGTGGTTTGCTATTGGCCTCGAGATCGACTTAGAGGTGGCACAACTGTCGCGCTATCATCATCATCAAAGGGGGGGTAGAAGCATGGCCGCCCCATAGGCTCTGCACTTCCGCGCGCGAGACGGTGTAGATTCTTGCGTTTATTTTGTAGCGTAGTATCGTTAGCAAAACATGAAAATGGTGGCGTACTGTTCGGTGCTTCAGTGAAGATCGAATCGTGTTACCGACGTAGGGCCTAAATTTAAACAATCGCTTCTGTGGATGCGTCGTCTGCTCTAGGCAGACGCTGGGAAGCATGGATCACCACGACGGACGCCTGTCTCCGGGTGAACTGCACCATTTATGTTAAATATTTGTTTCTTTTAAAATAAATGTATCGGTTCACCAGAGTGGGAACTCAACAAAACAATGAATTCCAACCCGGATAACATAATAGTGGTACTGTGGGCTGTGAAATCGTAGGTTCTATGCATTTTTGCTTTTGTAATTTTAGCTTTGGCAGCAATATAAAACTTTAGCATGAAGAGAAGTTAGTGTTGTATTGGAAATTACCATGCTAGTGAGTTACACTGCAGCCAATGTTTCCCTTTACTGTGCCATGGTGTGAGTAAGTTCTTTGGAGTCGGAATAATTCTACTACGTTGCAATTAGGAGAGAGTGCCTCTTCTAGTTCTGTTCTGTTCGTTGACAGGGCAACTGAGACAAGTGAAACAAACTACCCTAATGTATCTGCCGCGAGTGGAACAAACGAGGGTAACCGAGTAACGCAGTAGCGTGCGTGTTATTAGATGCTTTTCTTGGTAGTGTGGGTTCACCCGCTTAAATTTTCTCGGTGAGAGCAGCGGATGTCACGAAACCAAAATTATAAATTTCTGGCTAAATAATCTTATATTCAAACAATTTTTGGACTCTGCAAATCCAAAAAATGACCCGCACTACGACACAGATGGCATCAGCCGTTGTGTCACTCTTTTACTGATGAGGGCTAGCAACTCTCACGAGACTTTCCGATCACCCTCTGCCCTCACCTAACGCATGATGCTTTAGTTGCGATATTTTGTTTTGCCGTTTAATCGGAATCTTGTGCTGAAGAAAGTCAGGAAAAAGTAAAAAAATGCATTTTTTTAAATATTTCTGACGTATTTCTTTTTTTTTTTTTTTGTAGGACACAGGCTTGCACAGTAAGCCACCTCAGCATGCTTGTGATTGTCATCGAGGGTGATTACAGTGTTTAAATAATAACTTCAAAATGACTTCACTTTGCCATCGTGAAGTTTAAAATGAGAATGCAATATGCCATTTATGGCATAGTAAACATAGTTTTAAAAAAGTGTAGTTTTAAAGTCTTTCATGCAATATGACCGGTGGAAAATCAACTAACGAATTTATCAATTGATTATTCTATTAAAGGGTAGCGATCAGTCGGGTTAATTTTTTAATAGAACCGCAGCTTCAATCAGCGTTCAGTGTTTTATTAAAGCTATGGTTTGCGCGAGATAACAAAAATACGTGGGACCAACGGTTGTATACAAACAAACCAACACACTAAGATTATGGAAGCTTCCGACTTACTAATAATCGCTTTGCCGAATTTCCACGCGTGTGAAACGATACAACACAACCTTTAGTAAAAAGAAACAAAAACAAAAACATCGAACATTTCATAAGGAGGGTCAAGCTGAGCCGGAAACGGGCTTGCGTGGTCAAGATCCATGCTTCTGAACGTGTGCCCGTAGCAGACGACGCACGGCGGTATCCCCGCTTTCGCAGGTTTCCAATTTCGGTCGCACGGTGGCGTGACACGGTTCGATTCTCGAGGCGAATAAGGATGTGCTTTCTCCGAAGTATTGTGGCGTCATTTACTTGTAAATGTCACTGAAACAAACCAGGTGATCCGTGTATCAATCGAGCCTCACTCTTACTTGAGGCTACTTGGGAACTGATTTTATGTAACTTCGCAACTTCGTCTAATTACCATACATATTGACGACGCTCTACCTACTTTCCGCGCATTTGCATAGAAGGTAGGCCTTTTTGTCCGCTATATACACCACGCGACATCTGGTGTATCGATACGCAGCTTTTTTTTTTGCGTACTTTGGCGTAAATAGAAAAAAATATAACTACCTTTTTTTAAAGTGTATTAAAAGACGCTATCTTACCGTAGGCGTTATTAATCTACCCCATCAAAAAAACTATTAAACGTGATTATGTAAAAAGAAAAAAGGCCCAACAGTTTGTAGGGAGCTCAATTAGGCTTCCTAAATCAAGATTGACGCCAAAGAATCATATTGGATAAATTACGTGTTGACGCGAAATAAATAAGCCCTTGAATATAAAGTACACCACTCTCCCGCAAAAACATCATAGACGCTTTCAGGGTATACGTCTCTTTCGACGCAAATTTTAAGCCGACAGGATTTCTTTTTTTCTTAACTTGTTTAAAACTTTAAAGGGAACTCACGTTCAGGTTATTTTTGCACTGAGTCAAGCTGGTGGTTATTGCGGCAACTAGAAAAGAGGCGGAAAAGTGTTAACTAGTGAGCTAATCAACTGATACGTTTTAATTAACTTTCTAAATTTTTACTTGGGGAGGTGGGGGGGGCATAATAAACTTGACGAATTGACGCTCGACCTTATTATAGTCTTGCCTTGACATGAAAATTTGTTGAAAAGGTTTGTTGCGGACGATATTCGGCCAAATAATTTCACACCTGTACACGGCTTCAAACCGAAACTAAGTGGGCAAAGAGCGGCACGATTGCACCCGGCTTTGCTCGCGGAGCACGTGTGGGGCGGAGGAGTTAACATCACTGCAACTTTGTAGTCTCATGATTTCGGTTTAAAGCAGTGTAAAGTCTGAAACATTTCGCCCTGACACGCCACTAAATATTCTTTTATGAAACGTTTAGGTCACGGCAAGACCATAATATGGTAGAGCGTCAATGTTCCACATACATGTAATCAAAGATAACCATTTAAAAAGGCAAATTCAAAGTTTTAGGTACTCAACTCTTTCATTAACCCATTTCACATCTTTTCTTGTGACCGCCATGCTGTCAACATAACCCCAGGCTAAAAGAACACTTACCGAAGTTGTTTTATTTGCAAACTTATGGACCGACAAAAACAGAAAGTTGTACCCTGCATGTTCTAATCCAAAACAAAACTGTCACCAATATAGAAAAAAACGTATTAAAATGAGATAACCACAAGCACCGCTAACTCTGTACAAGAAAGCAGCTGCATATTTGTAGTCGAACTTGTCAATAACTTCATTGGAAATATTTCCTTTTTTTTTTGCGCCAATGGAAACACAGTTATTATTTGATCCTCGCTTGAGGAAAATGAAACCGTCTGCACTTTCATCAGGCAAAGATTCTCGAGACGCATTTAACGTTGAAGTCGCCTCTAAATTATTGTTTGTTTTCATTTTACGTTGACTTTGAGACGCCGTTCCTCTTTGCTCCAGTGAGTATATGCTGTATAGCCAAAACATGGCCACACGTAAATAATAATAAAGAAAAACTTGAATGCGGTGTTGCCAGAAGTCTGAGAAATACAAGCCATAAGCTACCGCTTTCTAACCGACTAGGATCCTGCTCACGTTCGAAAACAAATAAAGGGATATATAGAACGAAAACATTGCGTGACAAAATGCCCGGATGCGGCCGCGCTATAATGGTACCGTCGTTCGGGCATAGGACGCCCAAGGGAAACGTAACTCATGCCAGAGGCGGTGCAACACGCGTTATAAAGCTTGCACTCGCTGCCCAGCTATAGATCGACGCCGCCAGAAACTTTAAGCGTCTCTGCGGGAATCGCCAGTTAATTTCGTGATAAAACCCACCACCATATCGGTGGCCGAAGTTTCGAGAGATACAGTGAATGCCGCGAGAAGGGAATAAGTGCCGACCGCTACACCAAACAAAGCGAACGTTTGTAATCGGCATTTTATTAGGCAGTTTTCGTAGAGCGCGTTTCCCCCTCCGCTAAGCCCTATCCACAACGAAGAAACCGCTATACTGCGCCTGCGCGCCAATGGCCGATGGGATGGGGTATCGTAGAGGGTTGCGGAGAGCATTGCGGGACGGCCCTGTTGAGGTTTCGAGACCGAGTGAACGGTGATACCTCCAATCGTGCTGCCGCTGCCCTCGCCGCCACCGCACACGTTGCGGTCACCGGCACACTAAGAAACACACGCATTTCTCATCGAGAGCTCAGACACCAGACGTCCATTGGGGCTGACTAACTTCCGGTTGTATAAAGATAAACATAACACGATTACAATTGCTATTACTGATTTTTTTTTCAACGAATGCCGTTATTTTATTGGCTGCGGATCGATACTAAAATTATCAGAAATCGCCACGCCCTACATTTCTTAATTTGTCGGTGAATATAATTATACTCGTTTTCACCTCAAAAACCGTAGTAAAAATAAAAATAGAAAAAAAAAAAGTTTGGCTTCATGCGGAGCATCACAAATTTCCACCTTTACGGGGAGAATTAAAATATATGTAAAATGCGTTCTTTTTTTTTCTTTTTTTTTAAATTAGATATATGTTCTTTAGACAAGAGGTAAGCGTTACAACCGCCAAAAGCCATCGCTTCTTGCTCTGACAACCGGAGTCTTGTAAGAAATACTTCGCGCGGCGCACCTGGTGAAAAGCGGTCCCCGATTGAAACGTCGTAATAACCTTTGTTCTAGTAGTTTCCCAGCAGAACACTTCTTTTGCTTACCACTCCTCCCGGACCACTGCTTTAAAGTTACTTCACTTAACTTATATATATATAAAGAGAGAGGGAGAGAGATTTCGCGATGCTCAACAGCGCAACATAGGGTGACTCCTATTTTATATAATGAAGGCATAAGCTGAGGCCTTACAAAAGCTTTAAGTTTATGCCGTCATCAGGTAGAAATCCAGGGACCCGGTTTTTTTTTAAGACGCAGTGCATACAGCAGTCGAGGACGCGTTCAAGGCACCATGCTCAAACGGCGATGAGGTGCTCCAAGTTCGGCTTGCTCTATGAGAGATCAGTCGGTCTTAACTGTGATCACGAAAAGGATGAACATTAGGGAGTTCTGCAATATCCTGCCGATACCTCCGATAACTTTGGTACACGATGGCGATACCACGCTTGCGAAAAGGCGCCGGCGGTGTTTCGGGTATTTTTATTGGAGTATCGGAACAATGGAAGAGCTAATTTGATGGGGGGGGGGGGGGGGAGGGGGGGGGTACTGTAGTTTTCTTAATGACAGCTTTTTTTTTAATGTAAACTACGACGTACACGAGCTTTCCTTCAGTTCAAAGGTTTAGGTTTTAGTGACATTCAAATTTTTAGGCGAACGAAATCGATATAAGCAATGCTGCGTCGACTGTAACATCCCATCTCTCCGTGACGCCAGATCTCACTGCAGAACCGCCCCCCCCCCCTCCCTTCCCCAAGCCAAATTCCCGTCGCCCCCATCGAAGCCATGATCCATAAATCTGCCCGTGGAAAAATGTAGTGTATTCTTCGGTGTGTCAGGTTGTGCAAGTCGCACCTCCCTACAAACGGTCGTTTCCGCGAAAAAAAAAAAAGTTTACATCTCATAAGTCGCAGCTTTGTATCAGTCGCACGTAATGACGGAGCGCTGCGAAAGATGGCACGCGGAGTCGTGTCAGCCGCTGACCTCCTAATGTCGGCGCCACGCTACGGACCACTTTCCAATCGGCGGATGCTCTGCCGTTCTTCCTCTGTCGTAAATGTTGATATGCGTCCTACATCTTGCACAGTTAAACTCAATGTTCATAAAGAAAAAAAAAAACAGATGTATGTCGCACCGTTGTAGTATAAGATCAATGTTGCACGGATCGGCGTTCTGAAGAAGTCGTTCCTGGAAAGTGTTCGTTTCAGGAGGAACGCCTCCGTTCCATTTTGCGTCGGTCGAACTGGAACGAAAACTTTGTTGCCTCGAAGGAACGGTTGGCAGAACGGTGTTTCTTTCTTTGAAATTTTACCGAAATTTAGTAGGCATTTGGTTTTTGTACTATGGACTATTTCAACCTCAAACTTCAAGGGGTGGTTGACTGTCCTAAATATAGTCGAAAACAAAGAACTGTAAAAAGTACGACCCTGGTGACACAACACCTAGTTTAGCATGGGTGTATTCACTCGCTCGCCATATTTTATCTACGAATTATCTGACATATTATTTAATTAATATACGTAAACCTAACGTTAAAGTAGCGACCGGTTCCAATCTTTGAAATGCAACGGAAAAGCGTTCCATAATTGAGCCCCTGGAGCCTGTAATGGGAACTCGTTTCAAAATTGAGAAGAAACTAGAAACGAGCTGTCGTTCCTGTTTTGCAGGAACCTGTACCACACTTTAAAAAATGCACAGTCAAAAATCTAAAGAACAAAACAAAAAAAGAAACACGAAAGGCGACTTACACACCGGAATTAACGGTACTAAAACTCCCTGTTGTAAAGATAGGGTGAGGTGCCAACATGCCACAGCCTCAACAATGCTTTTATTTGAGACTGAGTTAGACAAAAATGACTCGTATCTCTAGCAAGCGGCGTACATGACATTGCGGAAGCAGTTGGGTCTGAAGCAGGTGTACACACGCGCACGGATACAATGCCACGTCGCACGTCGTAGAGAAAAAGGACTCCTTCTGGGATAACGATGTACTCCCACAAGTTGGGGAAAAAAATGGACGCGTCGGACTGCTTCCTGAGAAGCGTGGGATTACGCTGGAAAGCCGACGATCAGGCAACAAGTAAAAGTCAAAAAAAAAAGGAAACTTGCAAAAGTCCAAAAAAGGAAACGAAAAAGAAGAAAATAACCGAGCGGTAGGACACCACGCAACATATGTCTTCTAACCCTCGGATCTGCCAAACGCAGTTCCTTAGACGGTATCTTAGTCCTATTTTATTTTCTGCGCTTGTTGACGATCGGGTGTTCTGCCATTGTTGGTAGCTGTTTTTGCTCTGTTTTTCGGCAAAAGGACGGTGTCTTACCGAGAACTAATACCGGGTGTTCGGGCGAAAAGACAACCGTGTTACTTTTTATTTTTACTTTCCCCCAAACGTAGTGCCAGCGGTTCGTTAGTGATGCCAAAGTTTAGGAACTAACATTTACCTACTTCGCTCACTTTCAAAGATTTCGGCATGATGAGTGATTTCGCATTAAAAAGCACTAGTAAAAGACAAAACGTCATTTGCTTCGCGAAAGATGGGATATATATTGTAAAATCTAATTTTAAACACGAGCAGAATTCGAAACTGAAACTTCGGCTCTGTCCAGCAACATTGACCCCGGGCCGCCAAGAACATGGCTATCACATGGTACGAGAGGTCACGTGATTCTCTACTCAACGACGGGCGGGATTGGGGTGGCGTGAGCCAGGCGCAGGTGTCGTCTGCACCGCACTCTTTGCCACGTTTTGGGGTCTACGACATTCGACGACGTCTTCACAACTGCGGCATAAGTCTGCGCACGTAGTGTCCGTAGTGTGAACGAAACTCTGAGACAACAATCACAGACGGTGAGACGACGACTCGGTTGTGACGCGGGAGACGGCGGTAACGGCGGGACCACGGCGAGACGGCCGGACGGATCCCAAGAAACGCGCCACGCAGGCGTGTTACCCCAATAACGTGGACACCGCTGAGCGCTGAGAGGAAATGCTGCTGACCTCATCCGTTGCGCTCACCAAAAGAAGTAAAAAAAGAAAAATGGGCAATGACGATGACGTTTAGCTCAATGTTGGAGCCTTGACAGCGCTGTTGGTTGCGACTGAATTCGCCCGCTCGAGTCAGCCGATTTCGGCAACTTGGTGAGTTGGAAAGTTTTCCGGACCGTTTAAGAAAAATTTAGACAGAACTGCGTCGTAATATTTGACGTGTGGTCTTCCTAGGCGATACTAAAAAAAACTGCATTGTTTTCTTGTTTTTTTTTTCAAAAACAAAAATGAAGCGGAGCAGCTCTTCAAAAAAGTATCAGTGATTTTTTCATTTATTCTTTTATTAGAGAATGGGATTTCTTTTTGGTTGTTCGCCTCTTGTCTTGATGTATTCCAGGGATCTGTTGGTCACCATTTACTCATTTAAAATTACTAAAAATCGCCCCTAACTTTGGCATTAGATAACGGTAATTAAGCTCCGAAACATTACTATCCTGTCCCAAGCGTTATCACTACATTCCGGCGGAGACGGGGAGCGTACAGAATCAAGTAGAGTTTGTATTTGCGGTGAGGAAAACGCTACTATCTTTGCTCCCAAGCACCCTATACAATTTCGCTCATCTTGGGACTGTACATCCTTAGCATAGTGACGTCACGTTCACTCATCAATAAACCTTCTCCTTGAAAATATCGTCCTAAAGTCAGCTTTCCGGTACAGCAAATCACTGTGATTCTTGGATCGTAAAAGGCCAATGTCAACCTGAACAAAAAAAACATTTTCATTGAAAACTATTGCTTGAGGATGATGTAGATATGTGAAACGTTATGATCAGTTGCCCGTCGCTGACGGCATACCAACGTTTAAACATTTCGGACGGTCCTCGGCCATTGCCAAACTTCCCCGTTTAGATTGCAGTGATCGGCTCTTGGAGTGTTCTGAAGGAACGTAGACGCACACGAATTTCGGCGGTGATTTCCGGCCAGCTCGAACAGTTCTTTGGACCCAAATTTGGGTTTTGTCTCGGACTTTAGGGCCTTGAAAATCCCGAAGAAGACAAAGTATATAGGTAATTGTGACCCTCTTTGTCGAGATTCAGGGTATCTTGGCCCTGGTCCGCCAAACAAGTGCCAAAGTTAGACTTCACAGCTAATAGTTTTGCTGTCATCTGGCATGTTTGTTCCTAAATCGTCAAACAAGTGGAAGAGTTAAGTTTCGCTTCTGGTCATTCGGTTTTTGATATGGCTACTTTGGGCTTAAATTGCCAAACAAGTGCCGGATTTAGGCTTCACTGCTGGTTATTCGGTTCACACGTCGCATCTTTAGAGCCAAAACAAATCTAAAGAAATGCCAAAAGAAAAAAGGTACGTTGGCAATAACTAACGCCCTTGTGCGAAACCGTATTAAAACCAAGTTAGGCACCTATAGGATTACCGACCTGGTGCCAAATTAGGCTTGTCTCTGGCGTGCTACACGGGGAGCTCTTAGTACATCACAGGGATTGCCTTCGAGATATTTCATCTCTGAATCTCCAACGAGCCTGAGTAGTCAAAGAGACGGAAGATATACACTGCGATAAACTGTTCCAAAAATGTGTCTTATGGCACCTGGGAACGGGAGGATAGGTCCGCCAATTAAAGGGCAACATAGGGAACGGACAAGTAACACGCGATGACGAGGCGGCCAAAACAAACGCACGAGGTACGCAAGGAGCAGACGAACGTGGACGCAGTGATGCGCATTCAGACACGTTGGATTCTCGGCCACATTTAAACATTGCCTCTCGATGTGACCTTCCGTCTTGTTAAATATTACTTTTTTTAATTTTTTTAGGTTATTTTGTAACTTCCGTTTTGTCGGATATTCAGGCTCGTGGGGAATATTTCGTATAGCGGTGACGCGTGATAAATATTCCCTAAAGCCGGCGTCGTTGAATGTTCCTGCTTCCTGCTTGTGCGGTTATCGGTCAGAAAGAGATCACGTGGTGAAAGACACGGACCGCTTGGTGCGTCACCTTTCATAAAGCACGGTATCGCTGGAGGCATGTGCGACAGTATTTCCTGTGGACACATTCCCGTTCCCGCCACGAGATGTCGAGCAACGAGCTGGAGATGCTATGGCTAGGTGGCGCAAGTCATCGCCCGACTCAAAGACAACAACCCGTCATGTATCCTTTTATCCATCCATCCACCCATCCAACGCGAATTAATGCTTATATACCAGATGCCTCTCGAGCCTGCTTTCGAGGATACTTCATTTGTAGATAGAGGGTGTTAGAGAGCTCGGTCTCTTGAAACGACATTTTCGGGAGAAGGAAATTTAAGGCTGCGTGTGGCAATACCTCGTCCCTTTTGGGGAAAAGGCCGTTTTCACTAAAAGAGATTCGACTCGTAAACTCGTGAATGGTAAAATAAAAAAATAGGAGGACAAGTGGTGATATTTTGTTTTTAGCCTCGTATAGAAGATGCATTTTCTGACGGCCTGTCCACCAATCACGAGAGCACGTTGTTGCCCGCAACCAGCCCATCGCGCACGCAACCTCTTTGAAGTCGTTTCGCGTCTCACAGCTAAATAAGGTTTCATTGCTTCCCTGTTGAGATTTTTTGTTGTTGTTGTTTTTATTATTTCCTCCGTATTCCTTTGTCCTGGTCTAAAATGTACGCCTGGTTTTGTGTATTTAAGGGGGGACTCTGCAACCAAGGACTTCCGGTTGCGGACTATTGTGGAAACCTCCGAAAATAGCTCACTGCTCATAGGTAAACGATACGTTTTTTCGACGTCCATTCAAACGCGGCACGCGCCAACGCATTTCGAAATCTAAAAGGCTCACCCCGACACAAAGGTTCTGCTAGCGTGGGATGATATGAATGAAGACAGCTTTCACGAACAGCCGTCTTTACTCTGAACGTATTTTAATGGGAAGCCCGAAGTAACCCAAGAGAAGACGGAAGTTCTTCTATACATTGTGGTTGCGCTACCCCATTTCTTTTCGCACGCTGCAGTTTTTTTTATAATGATGTTTTGGTTTGTTTTTGTGTTTTACAGTAAAAATGTATACATATTGTCAAGTGCCAATTTTGATTGCCTAAAATGTATTGGCAAACCTAATTGCAACGACTTATAGATACCTTATTCAAAGCGGAAACGTTAATCATGAAGAAAAAATATACTAACACCTTGAAGTGAAACGCAGGACGAAAAAACAACAAGCTAGTCGAAGACACTCTTCGTATGGTAATCTCACTGTGAGAGGGATGCTCCCCAATCAAAAAGTATACTTTTTGACTTATCTGCACAGCGTAAGAATAGTCGAAAACATTGGTTGTATATAAAGGTCTGTTTAAACAGCCTATGCCAACAACATTGAAATACTAATAGCCACATATCAGCCAACGTTACTAAAATAATAAGTTGGGGAACTCACCCTCGAAACCTGGGCCGCTGGCGTCCACCGAGACCGAGCTAAATACGATAACAGCGCCACCCTTTAGCGACGAGTTGAAACATGAAAGCTGCTTTATATGGCTACTGCTAGAATCACTGAATGTTACCGAAACTCCAAGGCTCGAGGAGCTAAGGTGGCGGCTCAACCTTTTGTAGCTTGAGCTACACTGGCCGAGGTTGAGCAGTTTCGTGTGGCTTTCAAAGAGCCGTGCTGCGCAAGCGCGAGGAGCAGTGACGTCACACGGCGCACAGCTGGCGCGCCGGAGCCGCCGCCGCCGCGCGCTCTGCTGCCACCGCGCGCGCCTCGCCGGTCTGCGCATTCCAGAGGAGTGACGTCATAGCCGCGGCAGACGCACTGGCGCCACCGCGTGCCCAGCTGTGCGCCTTCGTTGCGCAGTAGACAAGTCTGACGCTGCACCGGAGCCGCGCTTGATAGCGCCTCTCATTTTGTGCGCATAAGCTCACGCTGTATATGCTGGCATAGCCGAGCTAAGCCACCGCAATTTTTCTTTACTGTTGTCACCATGAGCTTTCAGAAAGCAGTCTTTAGCGTAAAAACAGACAAAAAAAAACTCTTTTTGTAGGGACTTTTATTGGAAATTACTACAAAATGACAGGCACGTGATGTTTTCTAAAATCTTTAGTTTACAAGGTTTTGCGGGACCATTAATATTGTTTATATACAACCATGTCTTACCGGAGATTTCAGGTAGCGCGTCCCGACCTGGGCGCGCCCTAATTTCGGTAGTAAATCGCTGCGCGAACGCTTGGGAGACGGGGGTTTGAATCCCTTAAACCCCTTCCACCGTATATGTTTCGGCGCCAAAATGGCCGATGAAAGCCAAAATAGAGCAGACACAGCGCACGCTATCGAATGCGACGCTATCGAATGCGATATACCCGAACTAATACAAGCAGCCGCGTGCAGTTCCCCGAGTGGCCGCTGCGGGAGAAATGGCGGCGTGACGATCGCAATTAGTTCACTTCTTGAGTACGGGTCGGTGCCGGCTCTATGGCAGTTTCCGAACTGAGTTGCTCTACTAACGTTGGTTTCAGCTGTAAAGGCACTGTAAGCGCGAACGTGACATCGGCGCTTTTTTCCTTTTTTTTTTGCATTTTACTAGCACGAACGTTTACCACTTAGGTTAGCACCCCAAACGGGAACCTTCCACAACAGTGGTATATTTATAATAACCACCTTTCAATTCTGAAAAAAAAAAAAAGAAAAAAAAAAAAACGAGAAAAATTGGCGATCGTTTGTTCGCTCTAACAGTGCCGCCCTGTGTACAAAACAAGTCCGCGTTCGCCCCTGTACTGCGCGTGCGCGGAAACCGGAGTCGTGATGGGTACGCGTTTGGGCGTGTGCCACGCCGACACCAGCGCCATCGCAGCAGCCGCGTGACGTCGAAGCAACCCACTCTACACCATACCCAAACACTCGGCTCAACGGCGGCGCTACTGTCGGCACGGCACACGCGTAGTCGCTTCACCTCACGGTAATCTGATTCCAAGCCATGCGCAGCGCCCACACCTAGCGTGGGCGAACGAGGGTCGACTTGTTTGTAAACATCGCGTTAGCGTGTACGAAACGAAAGACTCTGTTTTTTCCCTGCAGACTCCTGGGTTACATCGAGCGTAGAGAGGGAATAAGTGCATCTGGGAATTCGAGAAGAAACGAACAAAAGCAACGTAGCGAGACCCCAAAAAAGGACGCGAATTCCACGGGGGACCTTTCCCTCAAAGTGCAGGTGCATCCCGTTCAAAAAGACGTTCTCGTGCCTTCCGAGAAAACTGAGTTGACGCCGCCGGGCAGCGGAAGAGCTGCATTAGCCAAACGAAGCAACACGAAGCTCTCCTTCTTCCCGCGGCTCCCGAAAAAGCACGCGACATTTCTGCGGGAAAGCGAAGCAAATTAGGAAGTGTTGGTATCGGGAGAAGGGAAAGGGATACCCGAGGGAGAAGCCCCAGGGTTTCCTGCAAGGCGTATCTTTCATCAGTCGGAAAGCTTCTGAGGGAGGCTCCGAAAGACGTTCCACCGACGCCGTTAAGCCTGGAAACGGACTTGAACCGTGCCGCCAACAAAAGTACTTTTGTGTTTCGGTGTCGAAGGGGGGCTCTGGCGATGCGCGCCCAGCGTTCAGGATTACCTCACGCCAGGAGTTAGGCTGTCGCAGACAAAGGGATTCGGTAATGAAGACACCGTTGAACCGTAAACAAACGAATTCGAGTTTAGTTTAGGTTTATTGGGGCTGCTTCAATGTTCTTAATGCTCAAGTGCCGCAGCTGGCGCTCGGGCATGCTTTATTTGACAACGAGCGTAGCAAAAATCGGGATGCACTCTAATACCCCTGCCAGACGGGCACCTCAAATGACATTTACCCCAAATGACATTCAGTGTAAATGCCATTTAGGCAGTGTCACACGGCAACTCAAATGACATTTGACTTAAATGACATTCGAGCTCAACTGAGTTCTCCCAAACTCATTTACGGCTCGTAAATGTGTAGTCTCGTCAACAGCGGTCAGCACAAGTTCCGCGAATTGAAATAAAACATTATAAATAATAAAAATACAATTGAAAACAATGCTCGTAGCAATTATTTTTAGAAAAAAATGCTTATAACGTGTATATCTCGCACACCTTTTGCGATATATTTGTTTAATATACTCGCGGTCTCAGTTGCGCGTCAGGAACGCGATCCGACGTTCCGGCAGTTCCGGATCCATCGCACTACGATCATTGTCGTCAGCAGGCTCCATCGCTACAGGGTCACGGTCTTCGCTTGAATCGATCGCAGACGTAAACGTCAACGATGTATACGAATCCGGCGAAGAACGAAAGAGCGCGAGGAACAACGGCGAGCAAGATGCACGGAGTTCCGAAAGCAGACGAGCCAAGCGGCGGAACGGCTACGGCTACGGATTACTTGGGATTGCTGACGTCGTGTCATAGTTGCCACAAAACACCTTGTCTCCGTCAAAACGTGTACTTAGTTTTCATCACCGTGTTTGAACTTTATGTTCTGAGAATTCATAACATTTTGTTTACTTAGTAAACAATAAAATAAACACTAGTTTGCCGGGTTAACAACAGACCGCTATCGTGATAGACATCACCTAAATGACATTTGAGTTGCCCGTCTGACACGGCACGACTTAAATGTGATTTGAAAATCCTAAAGGCCTTTAGCGTAAATGACATTCAAGGTGCCCGTCTGACAGGGGTATAAGAGATGGCCTGTGAGTTTACTTTCCCGCAGAACATTGAGTCAGCCAATCGCGGCGAATAGCGCCAGAATCACACCGGACGCCAAAGTACGATTATGTGGTCACTGCCAGCTCATGAAACGCGGGGTTTATTCTGCTCGCGTTTCTTCTTTTTCGATCCTTATCGTTTATGCTGTTCTCATCGTGTAATCTTGCAGTCTTATCAAGATCCGGGCGATAGTAGGCTGCTCGCTATTAGTCCCCCCTTGTTATTCCTAAGCCCTCGGTATCTAGAGAACAAATGTGATTCTTGGCAAATGAAATTGAATCCTAGCAAATGCAAGGCAATGAGATCTTCTCGTAAAAACCACAGCATTTCCTCTCTGCCACTTGTCAGATATAATCATTTTGAAATTGTGTCACCTTATAAATACTCGCGTTTTCATATCGCTTCTCACTTATCGTGGGAATATGATAGCGAATATATTCTATAAACTCTGAGGCGTTTTTTTTTTTTTTTTTTCTTCCCCGCACGGCGGTCGTGCCACGGTGGCCGCGCAACGACTCTCCAGTTCTTCGAGCATGCTTTGGGGCGTGACCGTAGATAATTGTGGCATCGCGCATTCAGCAAACGCCGTCTCTCTAGTATGATTTATGAACAGCGCGACCGCGGCCTAAAGGTATTCGGCGGTGAAAGCTAGAGGCAGGGACATTTATTTCACCATACTCGCAATCATTTTTTTTTTTTTTTTTTTTTAAAGAGACGAGGTTAAAGAATTGCGGACGGGAGTCGCGGCAATGAACGCTGATGAAAGCGGTGGCTTTTATTCAAAATGTAAGAGAAACCTCTCCCGTATTCTTTATATAAAAAATTCTTCTCTGCCCAACGTTCCAAGAAGCGTCGGTTAGATTTCGAAGCTTTGAAAGCTGTTCTCGTTCTTGTGCTAAAGAAAAAAAAGCTTTTGTCAAAGGGAAAATTCTCAGTATCTGCGCGCTCCGGTGTATGTGTTATTGACACCTATGTTTCAGTGTGTTCAGATGTTTCAGTGTGTGATCATTAAGAGATGCTTGAAAAGTTCTAAAGAACACAGTTAAAAAAAGCGTATTGGGACTAACTAAAAAAAAGATAAAATAAACAGCATCCAACCATCGAGTAACATTTTGACCCACTGAAGCACGAATTCTCGGGATTACATCCCAAATGAACAAACACCGTAATTAACAGACCCCACCTTTTTGATCTTTTGTCAAGAATGAATAAAAACTGTCGAACTTTAAATGCATGATACATTCAAGAATAGTGCATTGAAAAATTTCGCCCATAAAATTGAGCTTCACTCAACCTGATGAAGAGTGGTCCCCACTCGGAACGTCGTCCAATAAAGACGTTTTGAAGCATTTGCCTCTTTTTTACTATATATATATATATATATATATATATAGACAGATATAGATATAGATATAGAAGCCTATGGAGTGCTCAGCCCACTGACAGCTTAATAAAAATATCAGGAGGCCAAATGTTATCTTAAGGTGACTTCAGCCGGTGACAATTAAAGAAACCAGGGCCCGGCTTAGTGACTAATCCTTCGAACCTCTTATCGGATGATGGCGCATTCTGATCGTCTGCGAAGCGATAATAAGCTGCTCGGAAGGAACCACCCCCTCCGTTTCTTAATCCCTCAGTGGCCTCATAGCCGCAGCAACAGCTTAAGACACACTGGACGTGCGGTTTACCATCAACGGGCTTCTTTGCGTCGTGATTTGTTCTTTCTACGTAGTCTTTATCGACGAACGCAGCAGCCGGAAGGGCGACCCACACACTTGCGTCAAGTCCGACCGCGAGCGAGGGTTGCTGTGGCAACAGCTGCGACGCAACGGTTGACGACGCAACCGTTGTCATAGCAACGCTCGCACTCTGTCCGACTCAACGCAAGTGTGTGAATCGCTCTTTATGCGGAGCGCAAGTCGTCTGCTTCTTGTGCAGGAGCTGCGGTGACGTCAGAACGACGCCGAGCTCTTATTGGCTGATTGAAAACAAGACATAGTGTGTAGGCCTCAAGGAATCCAGTATTAAGGTCTACCCACTATCCTTTCAATCAAAGCTAATCAGAGCTCGACGTTGACCCGACGTCACCGCAACTCCTGAGAAAAAAGCAGACGACTTGGTCTCCGCATTGCTCACGGAGCGATAAGAAGACGCGCGGGGGGGGGGGGGGGGGGGGGGGGGTGTTCGCCATGCAGGCCTGCTTTTCTCAGGCTGTCATTCTCTACGGCAGTCGGAACCAGCCGGGCGTGTATAGTACCGTCTTAACGAGCATAGTTTAAGATAAGATGCATAGACCCAACTTGTCGATGGTGTCGACGTCTCTGACTACATCATTTTATTGACAACGCAGGGGGGGGGGGGGGGGGGGGGGTCTGAGATGAATCAATTTAAAGGTGTCGATAACGACCCAAACGATGACATTGACGGCCCACTATTTATTGACTGGCTCCTTCGTTTACACAAGGCACGGCCCCACTTTGAGTTGCCGGCAAACGGCTTTAGCCAATATCAGAAAACAAGTCCCCCCTTTCCGAACGTCATCACCAGACAGTGTTGGCGGTAACGCGTGACGAGCAGCCACGTAACCGGTATCGCGTTACTTTTTTAGGTAACGTTATAACGCACTGGCTACATATTAAAAAAAGCCAAACGGGTAACGTACGGGTAACGGGTAACGCTAGAAGGCGGACGCGACGCCAAGACAGTCCACCGGCCATGACGTCATTAGCAGGCCTTTTCCTTCTGGGTGGTGTTGCTCGAGCTCGGAAGTCGTCCGGATGCTGCACGGTGACATTTGACGCGAGGTTCGTCGGATCAATTCGGTTGACCTTTAGTGCTGGGCCACGCGCGCTCCGCGAAGCGTCTCTCCGGACGATGACAAGTCGATAAATGACTTCGCGTTTCTCGCCACCTCACCACCCGCAGAAACATTGAAGGTTGGTTTCGATTTATTTCAGCCGCCCACGATACAAAGAAAGTAAAAAAGTGATACAAAAAACTGTGAACTGGAGTAAAAATTAAGGTTCTTTTTTTACGTATTGCCGAGGTGATTGAGAGATAGAAGGCGCAGTTTCATTATCATTATCATCCCCAGAAACAATCGCTCTGTGGCAAACAGCTCCGACGCCAGCATTCTCCTAGCGTACGCCGCATCGTTTTCGCGCTCGCTGCATATTTGTTTGGAGCGATATGGTGCGCACGTGCCGAGTTCAGCATTGCTCGAAGCATGCTTTTGAAATACGTATATGCAGATCGGAGGACTGCAGCAGGTGCGCGACGATGCGGACACTGTCCGTCATCGGCTCTGGTGTGTGCAACGCTGCACTGGATGAATGATATCGCAGTTGAGCACGTCCTCTCCTTCAACAAAACACCGCTTGCTTCCGCCGATGTTTTCTATGATTGTCGCAGGAGACAGTGTAACTGAAAAGAAGTGAATTGCGTCTTTTGTGAATAAAAGGGGGAGGGGGGGGGGGGGGCAGGACATCCGGACCCCCCCCCCCCCCCCCCCCCCCCGTCTGAATCCTCCACTACCACACATACTCTTGGTTTGCCTTCCAAGAGGACTTCGATGACATTGAACGCAAGAGGGGACTAGATTACTTTTATCTAGATGTGTTTAGGAGAAAATAATAGTGTTAAATATCTCTCACGAGAATTACGTCGTCGTCTTCTATGGCAGCGAATGCACGTTGGACAGCGGTCGAAGGGTTTGTTTGCCCCACAGCGTTAGTTCCCGAGGTGGACGCTAGGGAGCGCCACTCCTCGATCTCCTCCCGAATACAGCAGGGCATGGCTCATCCCTTTGGAGATAAAAGGAGGAAAGAAAGAATTAGGAAACGGGTGTACAAAAACAAAAGGTGTAAATAGGGTGTAAAGACACAAGTCAGCACCGCGGGGGTTCTTCCTTGCTAGTCCTAAGAGTTGTTTGGTTGTAAGCTAAAACGTTTACCGGAGAAACACTCACCCGAAATAAGCTGACCGTAGAAAAGCTAACCGGATATAGGTTGACCGTAAAGAACCTAGCCGGAGAAAAACCCCATCGCAGAAACGCTCACCGTAGACAAGCTCACCGTTGAAAAACTCGCAGCAAATAAGCTCTCCGGCAGAAAACTCATTGGAAGAAGTTCACCGTAAAAACGCTCACCGTAAAAAGAAATCACCGAAAATAAGCTCATTCTGGAGAAACTCGCAGGAGAAAAGCTCAATAGAGATGAGCTCCCCGGTGAAACGTACGCCGGAGATAGGATCTCCGGAGAAGAACTCAAAAGCTCACCAGAAAATTCTCAACAGGAAAAAGCTCTCCGAAGAAAGCTCGGTAGAGAAATGCTCACCGAAGAAAAAGCCCATGGAAGCAAAACTCATTAAAATTTATGAAAAAATAAATAAATAAAATGATCATCTGCAGAAAGCTTAGGAAGAAAAAAAGTGCGGTAGAGAATATTAAAAGCGCGCAGTAATCTTAGGAACCTCGCAGAAAGTAAGGGGCTGAAAGGAATTTGTTTTGATACGAGCCATAAATAACACTAAGCCACTCTGGGCGACGTCGGCTGGCACGTGAGCAAACTGGAACCAAACCGCAGTTATAACTCTCTTCGCTACTTTCTGCTCGAGTTGGCGTTCCAACGGAGAGAGATCTTGTGAAACAATTCACCGAGCGGGATCTCCGAGAAAACTTTTTTCGCTTTATATCTATATATTTGTATACTTTCTCTCTCTCTCTTTCTTTATATATACATATATATATATATATATATATATATATATATATATATATATATATATATATATATATATAGTTTACATATCTGATGCATTCAACAGATGCAACGTTTCCCACGCACGACGCTTTTTTTTTTTTTTTTTAAACGAATACTTTTTTGTTGTTGTTGTTTTTGCTCCTCAAATATAGAAGAAGCTTGGGCGGAATGCCAACCGGCAGTGCAACTGTACGTTGCACAGTGGTCCTTTTGGTCGTGTTTTGTGTGGGCGGCCCAAACTGCGTGACGTTGATGGACTCACTACCTGTTTGGAGGAAACGCAAGTATAGCTTAAGGACAAAAAGGATGTCCGTGCCCACGGGGCTCCAGTCCGTCAAAAACTGCAGGTGGTCTTGGCCTTTTTCTTTCTTTTATTTATTCTTTTAATCGCGCGTCCGTGCACGCATTGCATTAAGTTTTTGTTTCTTTTTTTATCGCGGAATGTGTGTGATATCAGCCGAATTCCGCGAGAAAACCATCACGAAAATCGTCACGAAGGAATGTGATATCAGGTGACGCCATTACGTCGTGTTGCCGTGTGACGTCACGTGTGACCGCGTGACGTCACGTGACATCACGAGTCAGCAGCAACGCGTGCGTGTTTTGGAGCGGGCGGTGAATCGGAAACGTGAAGCTGCCGGAAGGCCAAGCTATAGGCACCAATTGGACTCTCCCACGTCAGGTCACTGAGGCGGAGGCCGTTGTTGGCAACGAGCGTGCGCCCAGGCAGCACAAGATATTGTGCCAACATTGGTCTCAGCATGGTTAAGGTGGCCCCCTTATGGGCCCAGCTTGACCAGTCTAGAGCCAGCATTCATGATGCTGGCACTAAACTGGCTACATGACGGCAACATTTGCCGTTTCTGCCAGCGTCCAACCAATATTGCGGCATCCCGGCTACATGACGGCAACATTGGCCGTTTCTGCCAGCTTCCAAAAGATATTGCTGCATCCCGGCTACATGACGGCTACATGACGGCAACATTTGCCGCTTCTGCCAGCTTCCAAAAGATATTGCTGCATCCCGGCTACATGACGGCTACATGACGGCAACATTTGCCGTTTCTGCCAGCGTCCAACCAATATTGCGGCATCCCGGCTACATGACGGCAACATTGGCCGTTTCTGCCAGCTTCCAAAAGATATTGCTGCATCCCGGCTACATGACGGCTACATGACGGCAACATTTGCCGCTTCTGCCAGCTTCCAAAAGATATTGCTGCATCCCGGCTACATCCCGGCTCCATGAGGGCAACATTTCCCATTTCTGCCAGCTTCCAAAAATATTGCTGCATGCCGGCTACATGACGGCTACATTTCGGCAACATTTGCCGTTTCTGCCAGCTTCTAAACGATATTGCTGAAAATATATGAAGTTCTATCCTTGGTATATGTAAAGGGTATATCGGGCTCTGTTTTGCAACCACCGATAGACGGCACTGCACCAGCCAAATCGCGGCAACATCGCCGGGATGGTTCCATATGTTCTAGGAATATTTAGACACAGAAGCATTTTTGCCTATAAAACCTTAACCATCAGACTTTAAAACCTTCATTGATTGATGTTTCTTTCATCTTAGAGCGCAGCTCTTAGGCGCCCGTTTCCGGCTTGAGCGGCGTCGCCGTCGGCTTAACGCTTTTTCGTGACGCGCCACGAAAAAGCGTTTTGTGACGCGTCGGCGTCGCGAAAGTCACGAAACGCTTTCGTGACGTCTCGGCGTCGCGAAACGCTTGCGCTTTCGTGACGCCTCGGTGTCGCGTAACGCTTTTTCGTGACGCGTCAGCGTCGGCGTAACGCTTTTTCGTGACGCGTCGGCGTCGCGTAACACTTTTTCGTGACGCGTCGCGTAACGCGTCTGCGTAACGCTTGTTTGTGACGCCTCAGCGTCGTGTAACGTGTTGGCGTAACGCTTTTTCGTGACGTCTCGGCGTCGCGAAACGCTTGCGCTTTCGTGACGCCTTGGCGTCGCGTAACGCTTTTTCGTGACGCGTCAGCGTCGGCGTAACGCCTTTTCGTGACGCGTCGGCGTCGCGTAACACTTTTTCGTGACGCGTCGCGTAACGCGTCTGCGTAACGCTTGTTTGTGACGCCTCGGCGTCGTGTAACGCGTCGGCGTAACGCTTTTTCGTGACGCGTCGGCGTCGCGTAACACTTTTTCGTGACGCGTCGCGTAACGCGTGTGCGTAACGCTTGTTTGTGACGCCTCGGCGTCGTGTAACGCGTCGGCGTAACGCTTTTTCGTGACGCGTCGGCGTCGCCTAACACTTTTTCGTGACGCGTCGCGTAACGCGTCTGCGTAACGCTTGTTTGTGACGCCTCGGCGTCGTGTAACGCGTCGGCGTAACGCTTTTTCGTGACGCGTCGGCGTCGCGTAACACTTTTTCGTGACGCGTCGCGTAACGGGTCTGCGTAACGCTTGCTTGTGACGCCTCGGCGTCGTGTAACGCGTCGGCGTAACGCTTTTTCGTGACGCGTCGGCGTCGCTTAACACTTTTTCGTGACGCGTCGCGTAACGCGTCTGCGTAACGCTTGTTTGTGACGCCTCAGCGTCGTGTAACGCGTCGGCGTAACGCTTTTTCGTGACGCGTCGGCGTCGCGTAACACTTTTTCGTGACGCGTCGCGTAACGCGTCTGCGTAACGCTTGTTTGTGACGCCTCGGCGTCGTGTAACGCGTCGGCGTCGCGAAAGTCACGAAACGCTTTCGTGACGTCTCGGCGTCGCAAAACGCTTGCGCTTTCGTGACGCCTCGGCGTCGCGTAACGCTTTTTTGTGACGCGTCGGCGTCGGCGTAACGATTTTTCGTGACGCGTCGGCGTTGCATAACACTTTTTCGTGACGCGTCGCGTAACGCGTCTGCGTAACGCTTGTTTGTGAGGCCTCGACGTCGTGTAACGCGTCGGCGTAACGCTTTTTCGTGACGCGTCGGCGTCGCGTAACGCTTTTTCGTGACGCCTCGGCGTCGCGTAACGAAAAAGCGTTACGCCGACCGTAACGATAGCCGTAACGGGTCGGCGTGACGCGTCGCCGTCGGCGTAACCGCGCAGTGCATTATGAAAAACGTGCCATAATGCACCGCGGTGACGCGCGCGTTGGATTATGGGACGTCTCCCATAATGCACCAAGCGGGAGGGAGGAGGACGAGAAGGGGGAGGAGGATGGAGGAGGAGGAGGGACGAGGAGAAGAAAGAGGCAGGAGGAAGAGGGCTCCCCCCTGAAAGCTCCCCCCCGCCTCCCCCCCTACCTACTTCACTGGTGTATTGTCGGCTGTACGGGATCTTGAAAATCTGAAAACAACCTGCTTTTACTGAGCCGCGCACCACGATCAAAGTTGCAGAGCAAAAAAAGATACAAATAATTTTTAAGCAAAAAATAAAAACTTAGAACTCACGCCAATCTGCCCCGGCGTGGGCAAGCGCGGGCTTGTCTATAAACAACGTGTTGGTCTGTAGACTCTAGTCTGTTGCAGGTTAAAAATATACGGGAAAGCTCCTTTCACGTACCATCTCCACTATTCCCGCTTTAGCAGGACAAACGCTGGAAAGATTGCGAGGGGATGTGAGAAAACCAGAAAGCACGGCGAGCGGAGAGCTTTGTGTGTATGTGTGTTAGGGGGGGGGGGGATTGTTTTACTATTCTAAGTCTGCGACGGACTATAGCTGTTTATTTAGCCTCAAGGAAAAAGACAGCAGTAAAAACACGAAACAAATTGATAAAAGAAAAGAGAAAAGGAGAAAAAGAATGCCACGAAAGATATCGGTATTTCGAGTGCGAGCTGTCTCGCGTGGAAATACAGTGTCGCGCAATCGCGTGACGCGCCTGCTAAGAAATTTATGCAGCGGCATATTGAACGGTTTGTGTACGTTGCATACGCAATGCCTCACTCGCAAACTGCTGCCGCCGCTAAAACAAAAGAACCATTTGCCTTGAAACATAAATAGGAATTGCGCGCTGCATTTATTAAAAATATACAGACACGAAGTTCATCCGACTTGCGTAGTACCACGTGACTATATTGTGATGCAGGTTAGGAAATGCATCAGAAAGAAAGAAAAACAATACCTTGAAACATGAATGCATTAATATAAATTTCATGCTGCATTTATTAGACAATGCCAGAAGCAAAGGGACTGTAATCAAAGCGATATACCTCACACTTGCATAGTGCCGCGTGATTGTAATACGTAGCCTGTTGTAAAAAAAAAAAGCACGAGAAAGCAGATGTATAAGAAGAACGAATAACAAGTCCATTGAAACATGAATTGCACGTTGTGTTTATCAGACTGTGACCGAAACAAAGTGTCCCTTTTAAAGCCCAAGTGCACCCGACTTGCCTAGTACCGCGTGGTTATAATGTGTTGCAGGTTAAAAAATGCATGAGAAGCCCATTCTCAAAAAACCTTCCTCACCGCTTTCAGCACGCAGGTTGAGTAGAGAGGGAAGGAGTCTTTTTTTTTTTTTTTTCGTACGAATTGGGACGCAGACTTTGTTTTGCAAAGAGGACAAAAAGCGACTTTTAGTGAACCCCTCATAAGCGGGTTTTGTTCGCATTGGGAATTATGTATCAGGCCAAAGCTCGCACAAGTAAGGGGGAGGTAGTGAGGAGACATCGCGGAAGGGTCTCCTTCTGCATTTCTTATCTAAAAAAACAAACAATGCCGCCAAAAAAAGAAAGCAGCAGCAGGCAGTTTTGTCTGCCAGGGTATTCTGCGTAGCCGGAACTTTCTTTTTCAAAAAGCGGAAAATAAAAATCTTGTTGGAAAACAAATGTGATGTGTATATGTTTAGACAGCCGGAAGTTGGTAAGCCTCAACGGGCGTTGCTACCCTGGGGGATCTTTAACGCGCACCACGCGGTAGGGATACACGACCGCACGCCGGTACGATACTCATCCAGATCAAAACAGGAAGGGGTTGGGATTAAACCCAGGATCCCTGGCTTCTGCTGCAAAACGAGCTCTAGTTCCACTAGCTCCAAGCTGCGGTGCGTTAATACACACGGCCACTGATCCTTTTTTTTTTTCTTATTGCCATACTTTCAAAACGAACAAACAACCACAATGCAGAACACACATCCCTTAAAGCGTATCAAATAAATTTGTGAGGAAAGACGACGATAGTGGAAATGACGAAAGAACGCCGCCCACCAAGTTTTGACGGGTGTAGGAAAAAATGTCCCCGGAAACAATGTCCCCGGAAAAGATGTCCCCGGAAAAAAAGTCCCCGGACAAAATGTCCCCGGAAAAAAAGGCCCCAGGTGGGAAGTAGGAAAAAATGTCCCCAAAGGATTCTCTAATGCGTTTCCCTGATCCTCATGGCCTTCGGGCGGTCCGGTCATATGTCTTTGGCAAAAAAGGCACCCTGGGGTAAGTAGGAAAAAATGGTTCCAACAAATAAGGAAATATGCGATTCCCCGGGGTACACATCGCGGCACAGTTATCGCGAACACGACATTGGCGCATTTTCACATTTCACTTAGAAAGAGTGTTAGTGGGAACGAAATTCTACCGTCTGCAATATGTCCCCAAATGAGCACTTTCAGTACCTATGATAACTTTGATGACAACCTTTCGTTTCTATGAGAAACAGAGAAAAAAACTAGCGATCGCCTGTTCGTGCTAACAGTGTTGCGGTTTTTACCAATTTGGAAATGGTACACAAGCACCTCTCAAATTTCCCCAAAACAATACTTTGGTTTTGGCTAGAAGTGCTATAAATGTTCATTTAATTATTAAAAAAAACACACAATAATTTTGTTTTGGCAAGCACAATAATTTGGTTTCTAAAATACCCCACAATAGATTACTTTGGTTGCTTTGTGTGTCTTCCAGTCTCTCTTTCTACATCTGGGCGGGTTAGACCATTTGTGACCGAACAATGGCAGGACCGTCCGAAGGCCATGAGAATAAGGGAAAACCCAGCGATAGAGAACCCTTTGGGGACATTTTTTCCTACTTTCCACCTGGGGCCTTTTCTTCCGGGGACATATTTTCCGGGGACTTTTTTTCCGGGGACATTTTTTCCGGGGACGTTTTTTCCGGGGACATTTCTTCCGGAACCCAGTTTTGACAGGCGGTGAAAATTGTTCAAATTATCTGGTCATCGATAGCTCCACCGAGGCCGGCAATCATCCTTGTTCCGGACGCACCTCTCTGGTACACAGCCGGTCACCGATCCCCCCCGAATATCGCTGTACCAATTTCAGACGATGATTAGCAAGCACCGCACGAGCATATTCCTCGCATACCATCGGCGCTGATTAAAAGCCTGACGGACAGGGAACGCCGCAGGTCCCTCGTTAGCGAAACACGCAATCGTGCCCTCGTTAGGAGGCGGCGGAGGCGGTAAACAAGTTGCCCCGACACGTGGACGCCGCAGTGGCGTGTCGGGCGGTATTGTCCCGCGATGTCACTGTCATGGAAATCTTTGAAAGGGCGTCCTAATGAAACTCAGTTCCCCACTGCGCGTCGTGTGCAGGCGACGCAGTGCGTCGCTTCCGAGGGCGACGTGGTTAATTCTCCCGCCTACATCGTTAGTACGCTTCCTATACTTTGTTTCCCGGTAACTTGGCTAAGGTGTTGCGCATGGCCCGGGGCGAAAATCAGCCGACGACTAAGACCAACCAGGGTGCCCATGCAGTATATTGTCGCCGGATGAAAGATCCAGCGGAGCTCCGGGCGAGGCTCCGGCACAAGCTAAGGGGGGGAGACGACAGGAACAATGGAGAAAAGCTGGTCTTAAAGGATTATTACGCTACTCTTTCGTCCAACAGTTACCCGATTGAATCGTCAGTCAATCTCAGGGCCATGTCGCTGTCCCTATGCTGATTTACCAGGTAGTCCAGTCAAAAGCTTCATTTTGTCTGCTTTCTTTCCCGTCACACCCATGTTTTCGTCGGCATCGCACACTGTTACGTGACCCTTTCCTCAAGTTGCGCGTCCTGTCATTCGCTCTCCTTATAACAGTTATCTCTTATCAGACAAAGATTAAGGGCCGTTCACCGTTTTCATTGCGCCGAGAAGCTGAGGGAGACGAGTAGACGAGAGCGCGCTGGGGGCGGGGGTCGTTCATAATGCCGACCTCTGATCGGAATGGTTAGTGGGTAGACCCAGAGCCGTATATGCAGAGAGTTTGGTCAATGGGAGGTGCGGGCAGAGCCGGGGCGTGCGGCAGACTCGGAAAGGGGGCTGGCATGCTCTCTTGACCAACCAGAAGCCGAAAAGAATCCCCTAGCGGTGGTAGCGAGAAACAGTTCTGATCAAAGGCCTATGTTTGTAAAGTTTGTAAATGGTTTTAATAACCACGTAAGAGTGAAGCGTAGTAACTCTTTGTGGTTGAAAATAGGGTGCACGTGTTGTTTTGATCATGATCATGCAGAAAGATGTAAGAAACGAATGCGCCGCTCAACTCTGTTTTGCTCGGACAGAGTGTGACCGCTCGAACGGCAGATTCCCGGCCCTCGGCGCTTGGCGTAAGTATTATTTCAATCGTTCCGCTAGTCGCACTCTTCCACCATCATTTTGGATGAGCGTGATTGAAACATCACGTGTACCATATTTTCAGTCATCAAGAGTTACTCCAATGCAGTTATCAGGTTTGTTTCTCGCGACCACCGCCAGGGTATTATTTCCGGCTTCTGGTTGGTCACATTCGAATTTCTGAAGACGCCCTGAAACACGCCCAGCCCGCTTTCGGCCAATGGCGCCTCCTTATTTGTCTCCTATACTTCCCAACGAATGGCCAAACTCTCTACATATACGGCTCTGGGTAGACCTAAAAGCCCGTTCACACACTTGCCATCGAGTAGGACCGGCATAGACAAGACCGGTTTTTAAGCCTCTTGCGACGGCTTAGGACCTGCTCCGCGGCAGCGAATCCGGCCGTACGCCGTTGCAAGAGGCTTAAAAACCGGTCTTGTCTCGGTCGGTACTAGTCGGTTGCAAGTGTGTAAACGGGCCTCAAAGCAAGCTGCCTTTGTCTCCACTGCACTCGTCGAAGGCGTTCGAATGCAACAGCCAAACGTCGGACGCCAGCGTTCAGCGTTCTAACGCGTCCGACGCGTGCAGTGGAGGCAAGGGCAACTAGCATTAGGTCTACCCACTAATCCTTCCAACCAGAGCTCGGCGTTCTGAACGTCCCCGCGCGTTCTCGCCTCCTCCCTTCCCTGAGTTTCTCGGCGCATATTAAGGCGACGGTCCCACGGCCCCAACCATAATACCGGTGGCAGCTGTGCGAACGCTCCTGTTTGCGGTGCAAATGTTGCGTCTGTGCGCGTGTCACGTGTTTCGTTCTTTCTTCAAATAAATTGCCAATTTATCATCACTCTTTTAGTGCAGAATGTGATATGCATTTTTTAAAACTTAACGTGCAATAAGAAAACAAAAAGTGCAAGTTTTGATGTTTTCAAGGACATACTTCTATGCATTCCAAGTTTGTAGACTTGTAATGCATCCAAGACGCGTTCTCATTTTTTTATAGAATAGAAGAAGAATTCGTCTTGTTCCGTGAATTCGTGTTTTTTTATTATTTTTAATATATATTCAAAAATAGCCTTTTTTATGCTATTTTGAAGTGTCGTAACTCAGTTTCACGTCATAAGGCAGCCCCGACATTTAAGGGATTGCTCCTGGTAAACGTGAGAACTTAGCATAAAAAAATATTAGAAGCGCAACTCCAGCAGTTTTTTTTTTTTTTTTTTTTTTCTAAACACCACTTTATTGAGATAAAATTTCGAAGAATTTCCTTAACGCGTTCTTGGTTTTCTCAGATATCGTTCTGGTATCTGATCTGATATTTTTTAATTGTATGCTAGAGTAACTTGGCTGGTTCTCTGTAAGTCTGGTTTTGTTGTATTTATATTCAGATTTGTTTTAAAAAAAATTAAACACGGGTCTTATTTCAAGCTCGACTCTGTACGCAAGAAGCCGGTTTTAGAGAAGAGGACAGCTATTCAAGCAACGATTCTTTAATTAGAGCTTTTCTCTTTCAAATTGAAATCAATTTTTATGATTGTGATTCTTTTAAAGCATCTTAATTGACTTCAATATTAAAAAGAACTTATGTTGTAGCAGACGGCGCGCACTTACGCCATCTTCTGAAAGGTGGCTAAAATTCGAGGTTGAGAAGTTCAGGAAAAGTGGAGCTGGGATTTTGTCCCTGACGCAGAGGATTCTCGTCTCAAATATTTTCTCACGCTTCTTCCTCGTTCTCGCAGTGAATGAATTATTCTTGGGAGGAGAAAAAAAAACGAGAAGCTTGTCACAAGGGTCACGAGCAAGTTTTCGATTCAATGCTGCCCGCCATGTTCAAACACCACGAAAGGTGCAAATATTGAACTACGAGGGGTGTTCATAAAGTTCGTACTATCGGCACCAAAAATTGAATAAAACGAAACAAAACAGGCATCAACATGAACGCGGATCCCTCTAGTTTCCGCACAGTATAAACATCGCATGCTATAGCAGCTCGGAACGCCGCTAGGGAGTCGAAACAAAAATGGCACCGCCCGTCGGTGCCAAGCACATGTAGTGATCCGTTTTTTTTTTTCATTTAAAGGGAAGCAATGCCAAGGATATTCATTCCAATCTGGGAGCGTTGTTCGGGGACAACGCCCCAGTTTATGACACTTTGGTTAAAAGGTGCAGATGCTTCCAGTGTGGCCAAATAAGGGGAAAGCATTTCAAGGACGGCGACCAAGTGATTGCTGAAGTGGAGCGATTCCTGAACACTCAAAACGAGGAGTTCTACAACAATGGCCTCCGGCATGCGGTGCATCGCTGGAAAAAGTGGGTAACTTTTGGTGGCGAACGTTTAGACAATGTCTCAACTCCTACTCGAGTTTGATTGCTGAATTTCTATTTCTTCGTGACAATAATACGAACTTTATGAACGCCCCTCGTACATATGATAGCGACGACATAGAAGAATTTTGTTTCCTTCAATTTTAGATAAACAAACATACGTTTTTTTAAGGTTCCAGTTTTTCAACCGCGCCGGTTCTGTTTTGTTCGCCATAGTGCAGGGATTTGAGATTTTCAGTTTTAACGTTACTCTACTCGTAGACAACTTACAGAGAGTGTAATGTCCAAACCGCAGCGACTGGGCCTCACGTAAGGCAACAAACAGTCAGTCATCGTGGCTCAAATCTGAGGCTCAGGAAAAAAGTCTAATAAACCCTTTTCCCATGAAGTGCACTATCAAAAGCGTTGCGCATAAGCGAAACCCTCTCTAGGTTGTTTTTCTTTGGATTACTTTCTATTTCATTTATTGAAATAAGAATAATGTCAGACTATCAACTTTCACGGTATTGGTTCAATAATGCAACGACTCCAAGCTTCCACTTGCGCTTTACACCAACCATGACTTTTACCCTTTGCAGCTAATGATAAGCAGCCAGGGCCGACTTGCTAGAAACAGCGTCTCAGCTGAGACTGAAGGAAAGAAACCACTGCCAAAGGCAGCGCACGAGCACAGCGGGGCTGAAGCCACGTTTCAAGACACTCGCGCGCCCCACCGTTTGCAGTGCTTTCTTTCACTCAGTGTCAGCTGAGACGCTGTTCTAGCAAGCCGGTCCAGGATCACAGCTCGTGAAGATTCCTCGCGCTTCCCTTTCATTTTTGGGAGTCCCCGCAATCAGTGTTGCGAAATAAAATCAAGCGAGATGCTCAGTGCTGCCCTGCCATGCTTTTCTATAACCGTGCTAGACATATTATTTCCATGTGGCCTTTACGATCGCCTAGGAGCAATGGGACTTCTTTAGCCCCGTGGGAGCGCGACCGTATATTATGCCCTAAAGCCCCTCTATCCTGGGAAACGTGGCGCCATTCATTGGTGTGGAAATGCTCGAGACATGTGCCGCGTGCCACTTCTGGGGAGAACATGGCGCCTGAAATCTAGCTCAGTACAGCGCTGTGCTAGCTGTGCCGCTATGTTATTTTCAAGGGTTGCACGTTGCACGTGCCTCGTGCATCGGCGCACCTTGCGATACTTTTGAAACATGAAGGGGCTTTAACATGCCCAACACCGTCTGAGCCATCCTGAACCACTGCTCCCCGACCACTGCAGTTGAAAATCTGCGCGGTTATACTTGCTTGAAATAACTGTCTTAAGCCGATTGAAATAAGTTTCGGTTTACGATAATTAAATGCTTGTCAATACAAACTCGTATCTTGAGGAAACGAAGAGAAAGAGGTGTTCCGCATAAGTCCCTGCAGGCAGACGGCCTCATAACCTGTGGGTCTAATTACTCTAGAAACCTTTCCAACTCAAGCCCGGAGCAAAGAGGACAACACGGCGAGGAGGAGGTGCCTCTCAGAAGGAATTAAAGCGCTGTAGGTGTGGTAGGGTTACAGCGACCCCTTCGAGCTCCCGTCGCAGGGAGCAACTACTCCCTGTGCAAAGGCCGTAAGAGATCGCGCCTGTTCACTCTGGCCCGGCCATTGTTCTTCCAACTGCTGAAAGAGGCAAGCGCAGGTTCATTAGCACATTCGGCTTCAAACCTAAACACGTCAGGAGAATAACGCGGAGTGAAACTTGCGCTGCAGAACCCAGGAATCGTCGACTCAAACCACACCGCCGCCCATTTCGATCTGGATGAGCATCGTACCACCGTGCTAAATAGGTGCCTCTTAGGATAGTTTAACTTTCCACTGCCTAAACATCTAACAACAAATTACTTACGGTGTATTTGCATCAACGTTTTCTAAACAGAAATAAGCAGACGTTATCGCGTTTTGAAGTCACGTGCGCCAGATCACGAATGCTTGCTAATCCCCGTGCTACGCCACTTCGCCAAGAGCTGGGGATCGTAGCACCGTTCCGGCGAGAAAATAATATGGCGTAGAACTAAAATTCGATGTTGTGTATAAAACGAATGGTGGAAGTTTGAAGTCGTCGCCTTCTTGCACCAACAGCGACATGGTTGACAGTCTGATATTGGGATTAAATTTTCCTTGATTGACGTAATTAGGAGCACCGTCGGATTGTCAACTTCGTCATTGTTTATTGAGAATGCAGCGACTTCAAGCATGCACCATGCTTTTCACAAACATCAACAAACTAATCGAACGCATCGTTCGACGCCATCTTCTTTTACATGCCGCCGCCATGTTTCGGAACATGCTGACGCCATGTTCCGACACCACGAATGGTGTAAACCTTGAACTACATATGATAGCGACGACGAAGTGGAATTTATATTTCTCAACTCCGAGATCAATAAATTGGCATTTGTTTTATGGTTTCAGCTTTTTAACCTCGCCGGTTCTGTTCTGTCCGTCATCGTGCAGGAATTCTTCAGCTTTCAACCTTACTCTACTCGTAGACAACTCGCGGAAAGTGTTATGTCTAAAACTCAGTGACTGGGCGTCACGGTGAGGCAAAAAGAGTCACTCATCGTGGCACTAGAAAAATGGTACAATAAACCGCTTTCTTGCGACGTACGCTAAAGATAGGCCGAACGCTCATTGTGTCGTTTTCCTGTTGATTAATTTTTGTTTCTTTGATTTAAATAACCGCAGTATCGCTTTTATAACAGCAATTTCTTCGCGGCAACTTGACCTTCTAGGTCTTGCAAGCGCTGCTTGGTGCTTCCGAAAATTCAATTAAAAAGAAATCTGTAACTGTATACTGTAAACGACTTCTTTTTCGCGGCTCAATATTTCGCGATCTATGTAAAAGCTAAAGTTTTGGAATAATTCGCGGGTTCTAATGTTTGCGACATGATGGGATTTCAATATAAATTCCAATGTGTTTACATTTTACAGGAATTGTTCGCGGGAACTATTTTTCACGAATTGTAGGCGATTCGCGAAATTCGCGAAATTTAGGTCCTCGCGAAACATAAGTCGTTTGCAGTATATGGTGGCTCTAGTAGAACAATATTTCTTTGAGTTTAGAAACCTCTGTTGAAGTGAAAAAACTAATGGATTACTTGTAACTCATTACTCAAAAAAGTCTTGAAATTACAGAATCGTTACAGCTCAAGAAATGTAATGGTACTAATGGAGGCGTTACAAAATGTCTATAAAATGTAATTGACTACAAGTAACTTGAAACACGGTGCGAAAAAGTTTGTCCGCAATCCGCACTACGCTCGTTACGAAAAGGCCTTAATAAGGCCTTCTCGTAGATCCTAAACTGCGGAATGGGGGCCTAGCGAACACGTACTCAATCTGCACTCAATGTTACGGCACGAGCTCCAACTGGTTCCCGCTAGCATCGCATAGCTTTCGTGAATGGCCTAAATATTCCTAATGGTGATTCTGCTCGCTATTTTCAGTTGCGAGGTCTCTCGTGTTGCAAAATAATTGTAGACAGAAACTGCGGTGATCGACGTAGAAACTGATCATTTCAAGCAGAATCGGATTATGTAAATCAGACATAACAAGTCGGCGCTTCTAAAGCTTACAATGCTCAACATACCCTTGTATCTCCTGCTTACACTGAGTCAATTGAGCCTGAACACCCATTAAGTTTATAAGTCTTAAAAGGCTTATTATTATTTTATATCGCAATTATCGTGAAGACAGCGTGGATATACCTTCATGTGGTTTACGGATCGTTGTCAATTGAAAAGAGAAGACGGTTTACGGTGTTTTGCCATTTGAACGTCAACGTGCAGACGGCCATAGGAACGTGAAGACACACTGAACTTTGGATGATTCGGACCGCTTGGCAGTTCTCCCGTGTACATGTTGTAAAAATAAAAATAAATATTACAACAACAAGTGTGCGTGAGATAATAATAATAATAAACTTTATTTCCGGAGATGCATGTGTCTGAGGGGTGCGGCAAAAGAATACAAAAGGAAATTCGGCACAGGGAGATTAGGCTGCTTACCTGTGGGAATGCGAAAGGCATTGTAGTCCCTTTGGGGAAATGTTTTCGAAAGTCTTTTGTGCCGATTCGGTGTGTGAAGGGGTGGGAGGCAGCGCGCTCATTTTATACACTCATGATGCGGCGCCACCTCCTCCCCCTTGGCTCCGCCGTCACGTGCCCAATGACTCACGCACAAGGTACACCTTTAGTCAGCCCAATGGCTGCTACGTGATGTGTGCAATGACGCACGCACTAGGTACACCTTTAGTAACCCAGGACCGTGGAGCCGCCATGGCTTCGGAAAAGCGTGCCCGTCTCGAACCCCGGAGGCCCGGGTTCGATTCCCACCCTGCCCGAAATGCACCAAAGTAACTTTTCAAAGCGATTAATACATTTTGTTTACAGGAACTTCCCTCAGAACTTTGACCTCAATTCGATCATTTTTCACGTATTTTGCTCTTTGCGCCGTCGGCCATTCTTGGTACCATAGCTCGGTCCCGCCGCCGACGACGTCGGACTTTGGCATAATGGGACAAAGAATCTTTCGCATTAAAAAGTCTTCTGACGAGGCCCCTTTTTTACAGGTGTCAACGGTGTGCAGGGCCAGTGTGATCATAAAAAAACAATTATACAAAAAATATTCAAATTTACATTGGCTAAGCATTGTAATCACAATAATTGATATCAACGTCATCAAAAAGTTTCAAATAGGAAGATAACATTCATTAACATACAGTGTCAGCCTTAATGTAAAATTCTCTATTTCTGTTGCATTCAAACAGAAAATACATGTAAAGATACACGAAAGACATTGGTATATTTTTCAACATAAAATTATCAATAGAATTAATTATTAATAAAACACAAATCAAAAGCACCATAAAAAAATAAAAAAAACACTTCGAAATTTGCTACCCCCTCGCGGAACAATCTTTAAGTTTAGGTCACTGGGGCTAAAAAATACGCTTTTACTGTTTTCTTCAACATGCGGATTCTTCGATTTTGGTGTACTATTTCAACAATATTGGGGTGGTTATTGATAGGGTCAGATAATTGGTACTCAAGTTTATGCAAACTATTATCAAAATAAGGGGTTATATAAAAAGCCTCTCTGAACACCCGTCTTTTCTTTTAAAAAAAAAAAGTCTGCTATTGCTTGTTTTGTCATAAATCAAAATGCAGTCAAAGAATACAAGGTACACAAGCACAAACACGCGTACTAAAAGCGCATGGCCACGGTGCATGGTCGGCGCTCGATTGATTTAATAGGTGACAACAAACGCACTAAAAGTCGTCGAGCTCTGTGACGTAGAGTTTCTTGGCTCTGCTTGATTGGCCTCCTTGACCTGTTTTGTCGGATGCGCTCTGATTTAAAGCGAAAATGAAGTTAAATGTTTATGTCGCGCAAAAGCTCTGTCGTTCACGAAATTCTGACAAGGCATGTCCTATTAGATAACAGAAAGTATAAAACATAGAGAGGACGAAACACAGACGAGTACATTCTTTCAACTCACAACAAAGTTTATTCCATGGAGTGCGAACGTTTCGTCCTCTCTGTGTTTTACACTTTCTGTTATCTAGTACATCTTACCAACACGCTCGTCAGGAATATCATGTCCTATATATGCTATTTATCGTTAGATAACATTCTTCACTATTGATTGAATATGTTTTTAATTCTTGAATAGTAAAAACGATAGCTACTGTCTCGTGAGCCTCTAACGAAACCGCTTTGCCAACCCTGCAGCGCGGAACAAAGCTAGTATCAAAGAACACAATTTTCCCAACTTGGCACTCTCACTCGGGTAGATGAGCTAGCTGGGCTCCGCTTCTGGGCTAACTGGACACTGCTATAGCATCACTGCCACGTGTGCTGGCAAATGTGTCAGCGAGAGCACGGACTTAGCACTGAACGTGCATGGGCGAGCAGCAGAAAGGAGGAATTTAAGAGCAGAGGAGGAACATCAGTGGCACGAGCCACTTTTCTGGCCATATTAGAGTTCCTGTATAGACCTTTCCAATGTTTACAAAATCACAGTCCAGCGTGCGATCTTCACAGCCCAGCACGTGCGTGTTCGTCGCTTCGGAAAGCGAGCAAAGCACGCGCCATACGCACGAACGCTCAAAATGGCACTGGCCACAAGCTCGTTTTTGGAAAGGTCTATAGACCTTTTTCGCATAACCTCAAATCAGCCAGTAACTGACGTACCCTCGACCTGGTGCATTCTTGAATTGCCCGCTGACACAGGGTATGCAACCGCCAGGGTATGGGCGAAAGGCTTAAAAACGGACGTCGTGCATGAGTTAGTTCCGAGTGCTCCTTTTTACCGTGCTGCAATTTCCGAAAACCTACGGTTGTCTGGCTACCACTGTGTGGTCGTCGGATGGATAAATAATTTTAAAAAGCATAAGCACAATAGCAGATAGTGTGCCATGAGCACGAGAAGCTGCAGCGCGAGTGTGGGTGCAATGTTATCGAGCTTCGCATTTTCCCCAAGAATCCTTATTTATGAAGTCAGTCGATTGCGAGCTTGAATCACGAGAGATTCGTATCAGACTCAACGTCACGTTTAAGCTCACGACCACTTCGTCTACGACAAGAGGACCGAATTTAATTCCCGGTGCAGGCGGTCCAATTAGGTTAGCACTGCAAGCCCCATGGTATGTGAAAGGTATGAAAAAGTCTACATGCCCCCACTCAAGATGGAGCTATCAAATGCCGAGAGCTTACCTGCATAGACTACATTAAACTTCTCATATATTCAATCAAAACACCCCACCGTCTTCGTCGTCGTTCTCTCGAGGAGGCAAGGTGATGGCCTGGGAGTAGCCAGCTGGATTCCACCGGACAAGCTCCAACCAAGTTATTGCAGCCCACCATAGCCAAGTCTAGCCAAGTTCCCCCCATACCCACACCGTTGCCTACCCAGATAGCTGTGCTGCCAGAACTAGCCGGTATTTCTTTTTCTAAGCCGCTATACGGCGTCGTCGGCGCCGCAATTCTCAAGATGGCGGCGCCGTTAAAGAAAAGGTCTATAGGCTCCCTACGGGAGCCAGAGTTGCGCGTTCATGCATGGCATGTGGATTCAGCTCCTCACGTGACTGAATTCGGCGAATAGCAGTGCCGCGCGTTCGAGGCGCGCGGCGCGCTCAAAAGTCGGGGAACGTACGCCGGGGCGCGTGCAACGTCTACTTTGCTGCACGACACTTGATACGGCTCCTCACGTGATCGGATCTCGGCGAATAGCGGCGAGGGCGGCAAGCGGCACGTCGAATCAAACGCGCAACTCTGGCTCCCGTAGGGAGCCTATAGGAAGTATTCACTGGCGGCCATAGCTGTTTGCGCGACTGCTGAGCGCGTGCTGATGGCGAGCTTCCACAGTTCTTTTGTAACGTGCATTCCGCACCCTCAAGATTGCCGGTCTTAGCAGCCTATTAATGTGGGCTCGTTCAGAGCATGCGCTCTAGACATCACCCACAAATATGGCGCCCAGTGAATACTCCTTATAGACCTTTCCAAAAAAGGACACTTGGCAGGTTCCATTTTCAATGTTCGTGCGTATGGCGCGTGATTTGCTCGCTTTCCGAAGCGACGAACGTGCGCGTTCTGGACTGTGATTTAACACGTGTGGACTGTGATTTTTGTAAACAGTGGAAACGTCTATACAGGAACTAGGCCATATGGATGAGTGGCGCCATCTAGTGGTTGAACTAATGGCTTGTTCAAGTTGACCGCCGTCGGACCGCCGCCTTAATGCGAAAGCCTTAACTGTCACATGGAGCGCAGCCGGCGTGGTATGTAACCACGAAAAACGGCATCTAGTTCCATTGGCTGAGTGTAACGGCACCGAAATGCCAATTTGCTGAGCGAAACGGCACCTAAATGCAAGTCATCAAGCACGCGCGTCAGCAATAAAATACAAATAAAAGCATAGCCACGCAGATGCTTCGTCACGGAAGCCGACGGGGAGCGCTCAAGGTCAAAGCGGACGCGCCTCATAAATAAAACACAAAGAAATGCAAAGCAACGCAGATGCAACGTCACGAAAGGCGTGGAGCCGGCACGGTTCGCCGCGCCTGCGCAGTGGGGGTGCGTGACGTCACTTCCAGAGCGCCGTTTGCGATAAGAAGACGTGGCGCGCTGCTTGTAGGAATGCGTGGCGTGTAGGAATGCTTTAGCATTCCTACACGTAAGCAGTCTTAAAGTACAGGGTGTCACAAAAGAAAATTTACACGTTCTTTTTTTACCGCAAAAATAAACTAGGCATCGCCGAACGCTCATTCTCCGACCAACGGTAGCGCTAGAGGTCACAACCAGATGCCAAAGTTTCAGCCCGATCCAATAACTTAATCAAAAGTTATAAGTGATTTTCTGAAAATTTCAATGGGAAAATGAAGCCCATTTTTGCCCGTTTTCGGTTTCTGGTGCCATAGAGCCCCATGTGTTTGAAAACTTCGTAGGTCGCCATTTTCCCATTGAACTTTTTCAGAAAATCACTTATAACTTTTGATTAAGGTATCGGATCGGGCTGAAACTTTGGCATCTGGTTGTGACCTCTAGCACTACCTTTGGGTGGAGAATGAGCGTTCGGCGATGCCTAGTTTATTTTTGCGGTAAAAAAGACCGTGTAAATTTTCTTTTGTGACACCCTGTACATCTCGCCTCACCCTCACTTAATGCTTATCTCCTTATTGTAGTCACTCGGAGCTTATAGCCGCGTTCTCACCGCTAGCGCATCGTACGTAAGACAGTCGGCAGACACTAGAGAGTTTTAGGGAACCGTTTTTGCACATCCCATTCGTTACGATGGGCACTCCGGTACGAAATGCGCGCATGCTACCGCAGAAGACTCGCGCATGCGCAGTTTATGCCGGAGGGCCCATCGTACCGTATCGGATGTGTAAAAACGGTTCCCTAAAACTCTCTACTATCTACAGACAAGTTCGAAGCGTTCATATTTTTGAAGCAAAAGCATGCGTCGAACTTGCTTAAGGCGTGTCCGCAGATAGTTCTCTCATAAATATCCGCAGAGAACTCCGCGGGGTTCTTTCACGATGTGCAAGCAGTGTGACTGTGGGCTTCGCGATGCATCTAGGCCTTAGTTCCATTTCGCACAGTAGTGTCGGAGCGGGATTCCTGGCTCAGAGCAGTTTCAGGATATCTGCACGCCCACCTCAACTCACTGCAGATTGATGACCCTTTTAACATTCCAAACTCATTGTCCGTTCTAAAATTCTTAAAGGACACCAATCCCGAACGATGCAGCGCCTTTAGCATAGATGTGGAAGAGTTGTATTACTCCATGCCCCATGACGAGCTCATGAAGAGCGTAAAAGAATGTATTTTTGAACGCAACGATGAAACAAGGTTTAGGACCAAAAGTGGAATCTCGGTAGAAGGGTTCCTTGAGCTTTTGTCTACGTATTTAAAATCCACGTTTATCGATTGGCAGGATAACGTATATGTTCAAAAGTCAGGTGTTTGTATAGGTTCAAGAGTGGCCCCTATGCTGAGCAGTATTTTCCTAGGTAAAGTTGATAGGGCCCTTGAGCACAGGCTGGCGAGAAACACCAAAAAAGTTGTTAGATATGTTGATGATTACTTGGTTTTCGTAGAGAAAAAAGATTTTACTAGAACAATGAGTGAAGTGCTAAGGACGTTCGCGGAGGAAGGGTTAGGACTTCGCTTCACCTCCGAGACTCCTAAGAGTACAAAATTCAGTTTTTAGATATCCTATTGGACGTGAAAGAAGATCACGTATGCTGGATGCACCACCCCAGATCCACGAAGAAATTACTAGATTATCGTTCGGCACACTCAAAGCTCGTGAAGAATGGTATTGCGTATTCTTGCTTACAGTCAGCGTTGACGAAAACCTGTTTTCATAAGATGAAAGAAAGCTTCGCAGCACAGGTCGCTAGACTCAGAGACTCTAACTTTCCTGACTCAGTTATAACTTCAGCTTGTGATAAGGTGACTCGATTCATAAAGAATGAGTCTAGAAAACCTGACAAAGAAAAAGCTAAGATAGACAAAAAGAATGTCGCGGTTATTCCTTATATTCATCGTCTTTCACACGGGTTAAAGGGCGTCGGTTCGAGGTATGGGGTCAACGTAATTTTTTCTGCGCGTAACAAACTAGGCAGGATTATAAACGTGGTTAACAAGCGTGCCGGCAGGAAAAGTAAGCCAGAACTTTTTGGATGTCGCGTCAACCATGGCATGAAGTTCGTGTCCTGTGCCAAGGGGGCAGTTTATGAAATACCTTTTTCATGCGGTCACTCATATATAGGTCAGACGGGGCGTTGCCTCAACATTCGTCTACGCGAACACCACAGTTCATTACACGGTAGCGCGTACTCCCATTTAGCTGTCCACTGTCGTGATTGTGGGTGTGAGCCAAGATTTAGGGACACAAACGTGCTGTTTAAACACAAAGATCAGCTATTAAGGGAGATAGTTGAAGCGTATCATATAGCAAAACGAAAACCCGGGTGCGTGAGCCAACCATCCGTCAACCTAGTGGACAATGAGATAGTTTTTTTGGACATGGGTTGACCAAAGAATTGAAGATCGAGATTGAAGATCGAAGAAAGAAGGAAGAAGACGCGATGCCTTATACCTGTGCTGGTGTGTTTTAGTGTGCTGGTGTGTTTTGATTTGATTTCCTTTAGAATGTGGCGCGCGTAATGGCGAATGACTGGTAGAAGAGGAAGAAGCAGCAATCCTCGCGAGTATTTCTATGTATGTCTTCTGAGTAGATAGTTGATAGTCAGCGCTTCGTCCTGTGTTTTCTCTTCCCTTCTTGTCCGTGTGTTATTCGCGCTGTTTTTCAAATATGGATTCATACCAACTCGCCCAACTTTCCATTCTAGTTATATATATATTCGTGACTAATATCTAGAATAAGAACATATGCAAGCATTCCCTTTCTGCGTGATAGTTTTCTGTGTCTAGCAGCAATCATTTCTATGCGAAAATCACGATTATGGCGCAATAGTTGACGGAAGTAGCAGGCGACACTCGTCGCTAGTTCTGACAAAACGGCCGATACAATCTTTTTTCACATTTCCCGCTTGCTGTCAAGGATGAGGAGGCTCGCTTCGACCAGCAACATATGGCCGCCGATGCCTGCTTATAGAGCAGTCGTGCCTGTCGCCATCCCACTTGCTGGCTTCGCGGTCGAAAATGTCAGGAACAAAGAGGCACACCAGCAGAGAGCAGAACCCCCCAATTCTCAAGCCCCGTCTAAATAGAGTAGAGCGTGAACACTGTCGCATGTTTGCCTAGGAAAGGTTAACATGGCGACAGTGTTGACGTTTTAGGTAAGGAAAAGCATGGCGTGTGGTATGAGCCGGATCCTTACACGAGGTGCAAGGTGAGCCCTAAGAACCTGTCTGCCGCCCTAGAGTGCTTCTCGAAAGACGAGCTACAATGTTCGCGCCAAGGTCCCAACCAGACGGACGTGATCTCTGCCATGCTCGACGGGGAGACAAACGTTCGTGCCAAAGCGCTTCTGACACGCTCAGTCTGAGAGGCCTTTCGTGTAAACAAAGACAAGCATCCTGATTCCGGCGTTGGTCTAACGTAATTTTATTCCTTGCTCCCTAGATGGGTCAATGTATTCCGCACCTGATGTATGCTTTTTTGTGCGCTGGCGCCAATTATTACCTTTGTATTGCCGCTGCAGAGAACGTTACAGGCTCAACATTCAACACTGGTGAAATGAACTACAGCCATTCTGTGCGACCCACTAACAAGTGTGTGTCTTTAAGGAGACTGTGATCACTGCCCAAAAGGCCAGTCTCTTACACTCGAGGGACTTCATGTCCCATAGGATGAAGAGATTGTGCTTAGAACCGGGGAGTCCGGCGACCTTGTGAAAAAAACAACAACAACAACATTGAACCCTGAGACTTTGCCTGAGAGTCGTTCAAGTAACGGTTGAAAGTTAGATATTTCACAACAATATCTGACAAACGGAAGATAAAGTGATCTATGATGAAAATCAGCAGCGTGCATCCTGGGAGCATTGTCTTTCATGTTGACTTTGCTGAAAACTGGACCATCCTGCTTCCTGACAGAGTTAAAGCATACCACTGAAGAAAAAAAAGTTACGATATTTACATGTGTAGTGAGGACGAGAAAATCTACAAACAGCGTTGCTATCTTCAGTGAGGACCTGTGTGACGACGTCGCTCTCGCGTGCTTGGCTATAGAAAAAGTGAGAGTGGGTTGGAGACAACGTTGCGGTATACTCGCACGAGACGTACGTAAGTGACGGGGCCGCCAGTCATTTTAAGAATCACTACAAGCTTCACCAGTTTGCACAGAATGATTGCCCAAAAGTCCAATGGTTATTTTTTGCGTCTGGACACAGGAAAATGCATGCGACGAAGTTGGCAGACTCGTGAAGCACCAGGCCACAATAAACAACCTGAGAGAACGTTCAATTAACACAGTTCAGACGGCAACAACAATGGTGAGCGTTCCATTTGAGACACTAGGTGCATCTTGCGCATCTGGACGAAAATAAGCTTGTTCAGTATCGTCAACAAAAAAAAAAAAGAAGAGTGGCTGACGGTTTGCGTTTTTCCTGGCATTCAGTCTTGGCACACGTGGCGGCTGTGCAAGTCATCAACAGAAGGAACCTGTAACATATATGTAGCACGGACAGTCGAATCTGCTAAGAAAAAACTTTATTAAATGGGTACTTTGAGGGAAGCCTTAGTGTAAGGTGCCGAATTTGATGCCCCAAGGACTGCTCATTTTGAATGCAGGGTAATCTTATTTATCACAGTTTTCTTCGCGGGGTATTTAACCTACTATTTTACTTGCTGATAGCTTATAATATTTATCAGATCACCATATGAGAATCAGGAAACGTTATCCTCGCGCAAGAAAAAATATCGCGGCTTGCCACGATCCATTCGTTCACCGTCAGTATCGAAGCTCTTACAGTCCGGTGCTGTGGCACCGCTCACCTGAAATAGTTTGTCCCCAGAAATTTAATACATAACTAACCCAAACAATATTAGTATTCTATTTTCATTTTTGCGTGTGGAAGTAAAGTTGCTTCTTTTATTTTAAATATAAATTATACCGGAAAGTAAAGCTTCACACTGCATCATCTTTTCTCGAATCATACATTTTTGGGCGTTGTATGTGAAATGCTGTTTGTAAAATGCTGTATCGTGCTTCACAGTAGATTCTGATGAAATTGAGTAAGGTATCAGAAACCTTAAACCGAATTTATCTACAGGAGTAGATCGTACTTCGAGCTTTTTAATCAAAGGTTGTGGTGACTTGTTCGTACAGATTTCAAAACACATTTTCAACTTTTTACTTCGCTCTGGTTTGTTCCCATCGTTATGGGGGAAAGCGGTTGTCGTGCCAGTATTAAAGGGGGACGATTCATCGGTTGTCAGTAATTATTGGCCTGTTTCTTTATTGTGCCGCTTTTCTAAGGTGTTTGAGAAAGTTATTTATAAACGAATAACTCATTACTTTCATCAAACATTAACGACTTCGCAGCACGGGTTCATTACGGGACGGTCAGTGGAAACCAACTTGTGCTCCTTTTTACATTTCGCTGCACCAATTGTTACCAACAGGGGACGGGTAGATGCTATTTATTTATGATATGCCTAAAGCATTCGATAAAGTTGATCATGAGCAATTGCTTCACAAATTATCGTTATACGGTTGTTGTTCTGAACTACTTCGCTGGTTTCAAAGCTACTTGTCATTCGTACGAATCGTGTTCGAATTTGTAGTGTCCCTTCTAAACAATTTTATTCAACTTCAGGTGTATCCCAGGGGTCTATTCTTGGGCCTCTTCTGTTTATGATATTTGTTATTGATATAGCCTCATGTGTAAAAAAAGCTGAGCTCCCACTCTTTGCGGATGATATTGAGATTTTTATGCGCATTGCTACTCCTTTTGATTGTAATGCTCTTCAGCACCAAGTCAACTACATACTGCAATGGTCTTTGGCGAATAATTTGCACCTAAATCCTACCAAAACTAAGGTTCTTTCTTTGAGCAGACGACACACTGTTATGCATTTTACTTACTCTTTGGGTGGAACCCCAATCGAACGCGTGACTGTAATGAAAGATCTCGGTGTGTGCCTTGATAGCGCGTTGTCATTCAATGCTCATGTTTATTTTATTGTTGGCCATGCGATGAAAACTCTTGGTATCATATCTCGTATAACTAAAAAGTTCAGACGGCCTGCTTGTATGATTCGTTTATTTTGTGCTTTAGTTTGTTTACGGCTTGAATTTTCCTGTGTTGTTTGGAATTTTCTAACAAGTACACAGTCTCTAAGTATTGAATCCGTGCAAAAAAGAATGATACGCCTTTTATATGGTAGACACTTTCGGCGTCGCTTTTATTATGATTATAAATTTATTCTTGAGAGTGTTTTACTTACGTTTTTGTCAAATAGAAGATTCGACCGTGATCTGTTTTTTTTGCACGGGGTTTTAAATGGTTGGACTTTTCCGTAGATATAAAACACATGTATTATTCAATCCCCATGCCACTCTTCTGCCGATCCTTCGTACAACAATCGAAGAGCAAGGCGTCCAACGCTTCCAAAACGCAACTGGGATGAACCTCGACAGCTTCTTGGAGGTCCTAGGTATCTACCTAACGGCAACTGTTGTGTCTCACCAGGGTCAGAAATATGTACGAAAATCGGGTGTTTGCATAGGTTAGAATTAGAATGGCAATCTGGGCTAGTTGGTTCATGATAACTTTCAGGGCGCCGAAAATACGCAAGGACAAGAAAGGAGACGAAACAAGGCGCACTCGCAACTAGCGTTTATGAAAAAAACCACTCTCTTATATGCTCATGGCAAACAACACAGTCATGCTGCACAGTCATACTACATCCGGTGTAGCCCCCTTCGTAAAAAAGTGTGCTCTTTTGCCGATAGTGACACAGACGTGTCACTAATGCAATCCTCGCCTTTTTCTTTTATTTCAAAGGCCTCGTGCAGCTCCCTCGATATCCGATCGGCGTATCTGGCCAAAAACCTTGTGTCACTGAATGACGGTGTACATGAGCAACAGCTGCAATGCATGGCAAGGTGTCCCGACGGGGTAGCCCGTGTGGCCGCCGCATGTTCGCGGGCGGTACACTCACTAACCCACAATCTTAAAAAGGTTGCTGATAGGTATGATGTGCCTATTGTGTTCTCCGCACCAAACAAACTATCGAGACTTTGCCGCAGAATCAACAATCCCCGTGAGTCCGCAGATCCTTGCAATACGAAGCACCGCAACAGGTACACGGAATGTGCCACGGGCGTCATATACGAAATCCCCATGTCATGCGGATCATCGTACATTGGCCAAACGGGCAGATGTTTTAATGATCGCGCCCGCGAACATGCGGCGGCCACACGGGCTACCCCGTCGGGACACCTTGCCATGCATGGCAGCCGTTGCTCATGTACACCGTCATTCAGTGACACAAGGTTTTTGGCCAGATACGCCGATCGGATAAAGAGGGAGCTGCACGAGGCCTTTGAAATAAAAGAAAAAGGCGAGGATTGCATTAGTGACACGTCTGTGTCACTATCGGCAAAAGAGCACACTTTTTTACGAAGGGGGCTACACCGGATGTAATATGACTGTGCAGCATGACTGTGTTGTTTGCCATGAGCATATAAGAGAGTGGTTTTTTTCATAAACGCTAGTTGCGAGTGCGCCTTGTTTCGTCTCCTTTCTTGTCCTTGTGTATTTTCGGCGCCCTGAAAGTTATCATGAACCAACTAGCCCAGATTACCATTCTAATGCAGTACATTTCTTTTACATCGGGCTCTGTTCTATGTTCCACCACCAACTACCAGACAGTTTATCGCCTTATTAACCTAATTGCGATTGAGTGCTGCCGCGCCAGGCAATACAGCTATGCCATCCGACACGGATGCTTCCCATGCGAAGTCGTCGCCCTCTTCAACGGAGCACAACCGGCGACTGGCCACGCAAAGAGGATATGCAGGATCCTGAGGTCGGAGTCTTGGAAGCAGGTGGGAAGGTGCAGAGACGTCCTAAGGATCAATTGCCACGCCCTCAGTGTGAATGAGAGCAGCGCTGAAAGAAACTACAAACTCCACCTCCGGACAGCAGCCCAGTACACGGAGGTCTTCTGGCAGCAAACAAGAATGACGCTGGCGAAGAACGCTAGACGCAACGAAGGCGGGCAGTAGGAGGTAACTGTGCTTGAAGACGTAATACTGCCAAAGCAAATCAAGGACTGCTTGGATAAAGGGCCGAAGTATAGCCAGGAACCGTACATGAATCCCGTTTTAAAGCTGTCGCTGATAAGATGGGTGGGAGACAAAGCCAAACCCGAAGACAGAGAAAGGTGTGTAGCCGATGGCGTGGATGTCCTGCAACGCCTGGAGGTCAAAACGACTGGGAAGTTCAAGACCAACACCATCGTCGACTACTTTTTGGAGCACAACCTCAAGCTCCTCACTTCGGACAAAGCAGGAGGCTTCGTGGTCCTGCCGGAAGCCCTCTACAAAACCAAAGCAAAGGAAGCCATCCAGAAGAACTTCAAACCAGTGAGACCAGGCCCACTAGCCAAGGTGAAATCCCGCGCTATTGAAATGTGTGGTGCATTGGAACTAACGGGACTGCTAAAGAGTGCCAAGTCCAGTAAGAACCTCCAACTTGACATTTTCTTTACCGCGAAAACGCATAAGACAGATATCCCCTTCAGGGCTATTGTCACGGAGAGGGGGTCATGGCAGGCTCATGTTGCCAGCTACCTTTGCAAGTATCTGACCTCGCTGGAATTGCATGATCCGTGTTTTGCGCGAAATTCAGACTGCATTATCGAATACCTAAGTGATGAAGAACACGGAATGCGCAGCGCTTTTTCGATCGACGTTGTAGATCTGTTTTATTCGATTGAGCACAAGCCCCTGTTTGAGTCTGTCAGAGAGTGCATTGAACGAAACGGTGTTCTACCGTTCCAAGCCTCTTGCGGCATTTTCGTTGATCATTTTTTGGAACTTCTGGCATTCTACCTAGAGAGCATGTTTGTGCCTTTTGAGGGAGAGATGTATGTGCAGAAGAGGGGAATATGCATCGGGTCATGTGTTGCGCCGATACTGTCCAATATTTTTTTAAGTGTGTAAGGAAGAAAGATTGCAGAGAGGCTGGGCGACGCGAACTGGTGTCGCATCTTCAGATATGTGGACGACTTTCTTGTATTCGGCAGACCCGCTGACGCACCGAGTTGCGGGGTTGAAGAAGTGCTTGACATATTTAGGTCATGCGGGGATGGGTTGTCGTTCACGCATGAAGAGCCAGCGAACGGGCATTTACAGTTCTTGGACCTTAGACTAAGTCTTGAAAGAAATCACATATGCTGGACATATGAGCCACGCTCTAAGAAGGGCATCCTTCCGTTCAGTTCGACCCATTCGAAACTTGTAAAAAGAGGAATTGCATCTAGTTGTCTCGAGGAGTCACTAAGAAGATCATGTGCACACACCGCTCAAGCGAGCTTCACGAGACAGGCAGCGAGGTTGCAGAAAGCAGGCTACCCGCAGAGAGTTCTGGTGGATGTAGCGGACACCCTAATAAAACTAATAAAAAAAGTTTAAAGGCACACGGAGGCAGCCCCGTGAAAGAGCAGCAGTGAGGCCGGTGGTAATCCCCTATGTACACTCACTAACCCACAATCTTAAAAAGGTTGCTGATAGGTATGATGTGCCTATTGTGTTCTCCGCACCAAACAAACTATCGAGACTGTGCCGCAGAATCAACAATCCCCGTGAGTCCGCAGATCCTTGCAATACGAAGCACCGCAACAGGTACACGGAATGTGCCACGGGCGTCATATACGAAATCCCCATTTCATGCGGATCATCGTACATTGGCCAAACGGGCAGATGTTTTAATGATCGCGCCCGCGAACATGCGGCGGCCACACGGGCTACCCCGTCGGGACACCTTGCCATGCATTGCAGCCGTTGCTCATGTACACCGTCATTCAGTGACACAAGGTTTTTGGCCAGATACGCCGATCGGATATCGAGGGAGCTGCACGAGGCCTTTGAAATAAAATAAAAAGGCGAGGATTGCATTAGTGACACGTCTGTGTCACTATCGGCAAAAGAGCACACTTTTTTACGAAGGGGGCTACACCGGATGTAGTATGACTGTGCAGCATGACTGTGTTGTTTGCCATGAGCATACAAGAGAGTGGTTTTTTTCATAAACGCTAGTTGCGAGTGCGCCTTGTTTCGTCTCCTTTCTTGTCCTTGTGTATTTTCGGCGCCCTGAAAGTTTTGCATAGGTTCCCGAGTTGCCCCATACCTCTGCGATATTTATCTTGCAGCATCCGGGAAGACCATCCAAGATAATCTGAAAGATCATCGCATCCAGGCCATCTTCCGATACGTAGATGACTTTCTTGTACTGTACAACTCTGAAGTAGACGAGCGGAATGATGGGTGTTTAGAAGTAGTCATGCGCAGCTTTGACCAAAGCTGCCTTGGACTTTCCTTCACCCATGAACTTCCTCTAAACCGGTGTATTCGGTTTCTTGATATCTCCTTAAAGTTCACAAGCACACACGTATGCTGAATGTACCCGTACAAAAATTTCAGATATGGCCCTGATATATTTTATATACGGCATTTTATGATAATATAAGTAGTCAAATACTGCCAGATTTGGCCATATAAGTGCGTAAATACGGCCGTATTTCGCCATATAAGTGGGCAAATATACCCCCTGATAATGATATATGGGCCCGTTTCGGTCGTGCAAGCAATAAGTCATATGTACTCGCCAAGACACTAGTTGATTGATCTATATTGCATGAGTCTCATGTAATTTTTTAACTATTGTTAACATCCTTAAAGTGAAGTTATTCCAGATATTTGGACCAATTAATCAATCGCGCATTTTGAAGATTGAACAACAAATAAAATTTGGTTGTATGTTTGACGTGTACCAATATGACGAAGTGCATAAGATCGGAAAGCGAGTTAATCAAATAATGGATTTTAGATCGCAGCTCTTAACGGCCCGTTTCCGAGTTCAGCGGTGTCGGCGTCGCCTTAGGTGTAACCGCCCCGCTAAATTTAGCGAGAAATTGAATTGGTACGCATGTCACGTGACGTCAATTTTCCTGCTAAATCTAGCAGTGAAACTAATTTTGTTCATGTTTCTCTGCTATATTGAGTGGGGAAACACGAACCGTTAGCTTACTGAAGATGCAAGACGCTACTTCGTCGTCCCGAATCCTTTTCCCTTCGAACGGCTGCGAAGTCGTTGCGCCCAAAGTACCGCAGCATCATTCCAAAACCGTTCTCGCAGCATCGAAACATTCCGTTTGCGAGTGCTGCGATTCATCGTGTGTTGAAAGTCGGAAGATGTGCTGTCCGTGGTGTCTTTTATGTGTAGCTCTTTTGTAAAAAAAAAATTGAAATTTAAAAACGCGAACCTAGCATATGTACACATAATTTTAAATGTATTGGTAAAATTTTATACATATTCATTTATCTATTTATTTGTGGACATCGTACGAAGAAAAAATAGTCGCGCTTGTTTTTTCATTTAAAATTATAATGTGGGTTATACAGCGTAAAAGAGTATCTTCAAACTCGCATCGTTTTGGGTCACTTTTGAGCTGTACAGCATCTTTGGAAGTTCAAAAGCTGGATTTCAAAGAGCTGTATGTTCACTCGGTATTGACAGCAGGGTAGACGCTATGCGTGTTTTATGCCAATCGTGTCTCCGGTTAGGGTCACGTGCCTACAGTCTAGAAGCTGGTGATAAGGCAGAACACGGCGCCTGCCTCGAGCCCAAGGCCACACGTAGCATTCACTGCACTATCAACATTGGGTACAAGGGACATATCCTCTCGTTGTTGTCATTGTTGGGATCAGGACCAGGTCCTGGTTGGGATGCCTTCAGAAGATAAGCCTTCTGTGTGTACACTCCCGTTTTGGTCTTTCTTTCTCTCCTTTCTCTCTCTCCCTAAGCCGAAAGCGTGAAATAAGGTGCGTGGTCACGTGGTTTGACGGATGACGCATTAGAGGTTTGCAATCTTGGAATGCGTTTTGCGGGATCTAGTTTGGCGTGCCGCGTGTGTTTGCCCTGCGTGGCTGTCGCGGATTTCTGCTTCTGCAAGCGATTTCTTCAAAGAAGCCCAAGCATTTTTTGTGATGCGTTTAGTGTTCGGTTCTATAAATGACAGCTTGTGCTACATCGTGTTGAATCTTCTTGGACACCTTCCTTCTCGTTACACCTTTGAAGTCCCGTCTTGTCAAAGTAAGTGCGCAGCAACCTACTTCGCGACAATTGATCGTTTTCCTAAAGGATACTTTTCCAGATTGCCTCTAGAATTAGGGCGTGTCTATCTCCTGGCAGCCGGGAGAATAATTTCTCCGAAATTCTATAATCATGTCTTTTCGACCGAAAGTAGGGGTGATTCTTATACTTTGGTGCTTTTTAAGCGCCGTAGGAATATTTTTTTGTGTGTTTTAGTTCGTTTTTGTCGCTATCGGACTCGTTCACCGCGGCCGCGTTTCTTGCTCGGCTCCATGCAGCGCTTTGTGTCGCGCGCCGTGCCCACGGCGGTAGCTCTTGCAAGAACTGATTTTTCTACTGTGGTGCTTTTGTAGCACGGTGTGATTACTGTTTGTTTTGTTTTGCTAGTTTCTTTATTTTTTTTTTCTTTAGCGGATTTTCTGCACTACGGCCGTGTAACCGTGCTGCTCCATCGCCTCCATGTCGTACGTCGTACCTTCGGTGTTCGTTCTTGTGCAAAAACATACCGTGCGGCTCACCGAGTGCGCAGCTTATGAAGAATGCGGCGCATTTTTTATTAGCCCAAGCGATTTAAAAACCGTATGTACGTGATTTGGCGAGCGGCGAGACAATCGACGGCGACCCCCTTCGCTGCCGCTCGGTCACTCGCGCGACGAGGCAAACCGCATGAAAGCGACGGGAGCAAACGACCAAGGCAATGAACGCTAAGTTTTCTAGAAATCCCAAAACCGAGCTACGCGACAGGCGACAGTGAAGGGTGAACCGCGTGAGCGATTCACCCTTCACCGTGTAAGCGATTTAGCGAGCGACGGCGACAGCGACGGGATTCGGCGACGAGCGACGGAGATTTCTCACGGTCGGACGTCGCGTCGCTTGTTTTTTTGGATTTCTAGAAAACGTAGCTTATCACCTTGGTCGCTTGCTCCCGTCGCTTTTATGCGGTTTGCCTCGTCGCGCGAGTGACCGAGCGACAGCGAAGTGGGTCTTTGTCGCTTGTCTCGTCGCCGTCGCTCGTCCCGTCGCTCGCTAAATTGCTTACATGCGGTCCAGCCTTTACACACGGTACTCGGCGGCAACAAGGAAAACGGCCGGCCCCCGAGATCAACGTTTCTTCTCTCTTCTGTTCAACTAAGCTTCTTCAACGATATGAAATTAGCACACAATATACTCCGTTTCACCTTATGTTGTACCGCAGCGAAGGTTAGAAGCGCGAGCTCATAGCGTTGGCGGCTGCCCTTGGTGCACGAGAGCTTGTGCCGCCGAGGTGTGCCATAGAGCAAGGAGCTCGCGTTTGTAGCCTTTCCTGCGGTACAACACAAGGTGAAACAGAGTATAGCAATGGACGACCGCGTACCCAAGCCAGTCAAACCGCGACATCGACGGTGGCGCTTCCTGTCAAAATTGAACCTTCAGGCTCAGTGAATACCACCTATTCTTGCAGTTTTGTTTAAAAAGAAGCAGTGAAAGCTTCACTTATGCGGTTTGTGGGAGTGAATTATACGCCGAGGGGGACATTATGTGGTTTGCCAATCTTTGCGATAAGTCGGCTAATTAATTAAAATTCACTAATTAACTTTTAATTAGTGAAAATAGACATATGGTTTCAATTAGAAACTTGCTGAGCGTCGTCCAAAACTCCTAATTCAGTAATTTTTAGAAAGACTTTGAGTGCGTGTGAAGCGCAGTAGTGCGCTGAAGTTACCACAATTAAGAGATCGCTTTTTGTGTCACGAATGAAACAATATGTGTCACCTGACCTCACGTCCCCACCTAGTAATACTGCTGCCAGGATGGCAGCCTCTTAACCACGGGGCAATATATCGAAGAAGACGACAAGCCAAGGCACTAGAAAAGAGGACGACAATCGCTCGTATTTTTGTAAGACATGCCAGTTCAGTTCATGCTACTTAACTTGTCTTGCTAGATGTTTTTGCTTCTTTATGTACATGATAACTCATATAAACTTTACCATAATCACACAGAAATTAATAAGATGGCTAAGAATGGAGCTGCTGGTGATGACAACGTGCAATACATGCACTATGTTATATGACAGAGTACTACCTACAGCTAGAAATCAGAACGGATGTGATGAAGTTACTGAGTGTCTGGGCGTCGTCACTGTAGGCACGCTTACTTTTGCGCAGGAGGCAGCGGTCGAAGCGGGCAACGAGCCGAGCGTCATTGTGATCACCGTAGGCAGCCGCGGTCCGGTCCAACGGACCCCGGGGGCCGGACCTGGACCACGGGCAGTGCTTTGGAGACTCCTGCTGTAGAGGATCACTTATGCAACTTCCAATATGTTGTTCACCGTGATCCATCACTACGCGCATAATATTACTTATGCAATTCCACACAAAAGCCGACGAATAACTATCCGTGTCTTTTCATTTTAGATCATGCTACCTGGAAATAAATGTTTCAGAACGTCTTCCCAATAATAGTTATAGTAACCGAAAAGTGATGGGATGGACTGATGAACTACATTCATTGTGTATTTTGGATGGATTAAGAGTTCTCGCCAACCTGCCTAAGAATTTCCTGCCTCCTCGTGATTTCCGTGAAATTTAGTTTTCCGCGGAACTCTAAAGTAACACTGTATTGTGTATATTTTTTCTTCATATCTTGGCCGCTTTCTTTATGTTATTTTTGTGATGGCAATATTTCTTTCTTTATTTGCTTATTTCCTGAAACGTTCCTGCTTCAATAGGTACTCGATCTGGTGGTCCGAGCGATTTTTTTCAAACCAAGGATATCTATGACAATTATCAAGATCTCACCACCAGGCTTCCCAGATTATTCCAGAGGATGCATTCTTACAATTTCATAAATACGGCTGGATGAAACATTGTACCAGTGTCCATGCTGCATGCAGCAAGGTCCGTTTTGTGTTCGGTCACCTTCAGGGATGATTTTTTTTTTCTTTAAATCTTGCGTAAATGCTTGGTTCTGACTAAGAAGGTATGCATGCACGTCCACGAAAAGAAGGGCGGCTCCACTGAAATTTAAATAGAGATCTCTCTTTAATGAAGACTTTTTTAGTCATTGAGTCTGCTTGACGTGAGATCAAGTAATCGTGAAGAACTCTAAGCTTTTAATTTCCGAAATGCCGTTCTAAATTTCACGGAGTTAATAAAATCTAAAATATTTAGGAAAGCGTTTTTTTTTTGTTGTAATGCTGAAGTTATGGCTGCAGCATGCAAACAAATTTACCTTAAGCAAAAAAGTATCTCCAATTTCGGGTCTGCACTATTTTCCCGTAAAATATTTAATTGAAAGAGCGCAACATTCGGCCACGAGCATCTTTATTTTAAAATATTAATGGAAGGCCGCGCGTAAGAGGAATGTCCCTCGTATGCGGGAGAAACAGCCAGAGATACAAATTCGCATATCTATAGACTAAATCTATAGAATAAAATCGGTCTCCTATATTACTTATTTGAATGCCTTAGAAAAGTTAGCCGTGCTACTCAGATATGCAATCGCATTAGAACCGGCCTCAGCACCTACATGTTACGAATACACCAAGAGTACAAAGAGACGCTGCTCGCCCTGTGATTAAACTAAACGACGGAAAAGTATTCCAAGTTGACTCTTAGGCCCATCGGTACGAAAGGAGGAGTACATCAATCAATGGGCCACATAAAGAACTCGTAGAGAACGAGCGATGCCAAATTAGTCAGGCGCACAGTTATTAGTTTCTGTCGGGAGCACAGGGGCGGATTTCGCGAGTTAACAAAAGATTGAGGTGCGCAAGGAAAATACGAACTTGCTCGCCGTAAAGGAGACCTTCACTTTCGAACCTTCTCCTATAGCAATAGCATTAAACACTTTGCTTTCTTATCACTATGCAGCAGTGTAAGATGATACGAAAAAAAAAACTTAACATAGGATCTAAAGGAATTGTTCATTTCACAATGTTTGGACTCAAAGCGAAATGGGATTGCTATCCGCGATGCCAAAGACTAGTAAAGTATTCTTAAAATCCTATAAGCCGGCGGATAATGGGCACATACAAATTCCTGAACCCCCTCAACAAATTAAAGTTACCAACGAACAGACGTGCAACACATCACGTTGCCAGTCAGCTTCCAAAACACTTCGGAAGGAGTACAGTGCGGATTAGTGAAAAGGCCGACTGGCGGTCGTATTCGTAGAGTGGAGACTAAGCGGGGTCTCAGGGGGGGGGGGGGGGAATTGAGGAAAGCCAATCAATCAAATCGTCTTAAATATCAACGAGCTAGCCAAGTCAGGGGGAGAAACGGGGTGGGGTCAACATTACCATTTCCTTTTAGGATGCGATGAACCAGATGCAGGCACAATGCATGATTTCGTAACATACCTAAGGGGGCGTTTTGCTTGAAGCACTGTTATGTTCATTGTTGGGTTAGAATTTAACTGTAATTTCTAGGATCTACAAGTAACTATCAAACTCTACCCCAGGGCTGAATATAAAGGAGCTCGGTGAATTATCACTGGAAGGTAATTTGAGCTTTGTAACAAATATAGAAGGTAGTGCACGCCTAAAAATCGTTTAGGTTTTATTAACATCTACGTAGAATATGCTTTCCCGACACTCTCAAATTCAGTATAAAATTATGATTGTATTTTAAGGAGCGGTTAATAAGTAATTGTGAATATATTATAATTTGTTTCAACACCAGGGACTTAAACGAGCGTTTCAAAGTGATTAACGTCTGCCGAAAAATTATCTTGATTTTAAATTATCACAATTGCCTTACCAATTGGTGGGCAATTGTGCTGCATACGTAAAACGTTCTAGCTTCACGTGACAAGACGTCACGTGACGTCAATTTTCCCGCTAAATATAGCGGTGAATATGTGTTAGTGTGTATGTCAAGTTACGTTAACTTTCCAGCTAAATTTAGGGTATAATTAAAATCGTCATAAAGGTCACGTGACGTCAAACTCCCCCGCTAAATTTAGCGGGGAAATTTAATTCGTATGTAATTCAAGGGACGTCACTTCTGCTAAATTTAGCGGGAAATTGGCGCCACGTGTCCTATACACGAATTCAACTTCCACCCTAGATTTAGCGGAGAAACTGAATTCGTGTTCGTCTGTGACGTCCCATAATGCAATACTGCGTGAGTTGCATTATGAAACATTAAAGACCTATACACCAATTGAACTTCCCCGCTAAATTTAGCGGATAAACTTAATTGGTGTGTAAGTCGTTCATGTCCCACAATGCACCACTCCTCGCTTTGCACTGTGGGACATAAAAAAACGGCTTTACGAAACGTTGCTTCACGATGTGCGGCTTCCACAAAAACTGGAGCAACTAACCAAAAAACTGTTCTCGTTAAAATAATGTTGGCTGTCCAGATTGTTGTTTGCGGCTAGTATTATAAAAAAAAAACATATTCCTTTATATGATCAACTCTCTTCAACACTTTGCGCTCTAAACTGTTTGGACCACCCGGTCAGTACTCTGCCCAGTTACCTAATACTGATTTACTGCCGAACTTGTTAAAGACGCACCAGGCTTCTCAACGACAGCACCATACAGGTAACGTTTTAATGGCATTGTGGAGTATAGGAAAAACGTCAAAAACCAATATTGTCACAAATGAAGGTGACGAGAGAATCAAAAGTGAACAAAAAATAAAGAATTTAATCGGTGTACTTGTGCCAAGCAAAATAAAGAACGAGCGTCGAGACAGCAGAAAAACGGGTGGCGATTCAACAGCGAAACAGCAAGCGAGAGCGAGTCTGACTCGACAAGGCCGTGGGTAGCTGCTTCTCTACAGTGAATCACTGTCTTGAAAGTTCGGCAAAGAAGGCTCGAGCATCGCGTACTCGGGGCGAGGATGAACTGGTATTTTCGAGAACAAGAAAGAAGGGGAAAGTTACGTCTGGTGCCAGAATGAACAAGAATCTTCTAGAAGTCGGTGAGCGAGCGTTGCTTTCTCGGCCCTGCGGGCGGCATTATCCCCCATTTTGAAAGTGCATCGTCCCGATGAAACGTGAAAGGAAAACAGAAATGAGTAAAGAATTTACGGTGAAACAAAATAAACATGCAGTGTCGCGATCCTAACGCGCGTAGAACGGCTTGAGTCGAACAACGTGGACGACTTCGGGTCGTGGTTGGCGGCGTCCTGATGGTGGGGTTCCGTCGGGGAGGACCTCGTATTTAACTCCCCAAGGTGGCGAATGCCCTTGTAGGGGTCCGAAGTAGTGTTTTAACTGTTTCTCGTAGAAGCCGCGGCGGCAAATTCTTCGTCTACACCCACGCCCTTTCTCCGGGTTGAAACTCCACGTCGCGGCCACGAAGGTTGTACCGGCCAACGACGACAAGTTGCTGGTCCTTCTTGGGAAGGCTGGCTAGATGGCGCAACTCTTCTGCTCGTTGGGTGACCAGCTGGGCATCGTCGGTGCCGTCATCCGCCGGATCGGGGGGCAGCATGGCGTCGAGAATCGTCGTCATCTTTCTGCCGTGCACCAGCTGAAAAGGTGTAATCCCAGTGATTTCTTGAACAGCCACGTTGTACGCAAATTTGACGTAGGGAAAAACCTCATCCTACGTCTTGTGTTCCACGTCCACATACATTGAGATCATGTCGGCGATGGTCTTGTTGAGTCGCTCCGTCAGCCCGTTGGTCTACGGATGGTATGCCGTGGTCCGGCGGTGGTCGGTGTGGCTCAGGCGGAGTATCTTTTGTGTCAGTGTCGCCATGAAGGAGGAGCCTCAATCCGTAATCAGTACTTGGGGAGCGCGGTGTCGGAGGACGATCGACTCAACGAAGAACTTGGCTAGCTCCACGGCGGTTCCCGACGGGAGTGCTTTTGTCTCGGCGTACCTGCTGAGATAATCAGTTGCCACGATTATCCAATGGTTTCCCTGCGTCGACGGCGGGAAAGGACCAAGAAGATCCCTTCCAATCTGCTGGAACGCTGCAGTCGGGGGCGCGATGGGTTGCACGAGACCTGCCGGCTTCGTCGGTGGTTTCTTGCGTCATTGGCATTCGCGGCACGAACGGACGTAGAGCTGTACAGTCTTCGAGAGTTTGGGCCAGGAGTATTTTTCTCAAATTAGTGCAAGAGTCCTTCTGTACCCAAGGTGGCCAGATGTCGGTTCGTCATGGCAGGCTTGGAAAACGTCTCCTCGAAGACTAGTAGGAATCACTAGGAGCCACGTCGAGTTGCTGTCCCAGAAGTTCTTTTTGTAGAGAATACCTCTCCGGATAACGAATCTTGGTGGGGCACGTGAGAAGGCTCAGGGCATTGTACCCCCTCGTCCCTCCAAGTGGCCCATCAGTGCGCGCATTTCAGGATCGTTCCGCTGGAGCGCTGCCCCACCGTTAACGCTCACTGCGCCAAGAAAGTGATCGTCGTCGTCGTCGTCGTCTTTGGCACAGCCGGTAGCTGACTCGACGGGGGCTCTGGACAAGCACTTCGTACTCGTGCAGTCGTAGGCTCCACCGAGCGAGGCGTCCAGATGGGTCCTTTAGGCTCGCTAGCCAACACAGCGAGTGGTGGTCGGTGATCACCCGAAAAGAAGTCCCGTTCAAGTACGGGCGGAATTTTGTGATGGCCCTGACGACAGCTAGACATTCCTTCTCGGTCGTCGAGTAAATGAGTTCCGCGTTCGACAGCGCCCGACTAGCGTATTCGATCACACGGTCTGCACCCTCTTGTCGTTGGACCAGTACCGCTCCGAGTCCTGTATTGCTGACGTCCGTGTGAACTTCTGTTTCGGCTGATTGGTTGAAGTGGCCGAAACTCGGTGGTGACTGGAGCCGTCGCTTTAGCTCGTCGAATGACTGTTGTTGCTCTCCACCCCATTCAAAGTTCATGGCGTCTTTTGTGATGTGCATGAGCAGCGCAGAAAGCTTGGCGAAATCTCGAACGAATCGCCGGTAGTACGCACAATGTCCCAGGAATCTTCGGACGGCCTTTTGTTGGTAGGCGCTGGAAACGCCGCTACGGCGCGAGTCTTCTCAGGGTCAGTACTTACACCTTCGTTGCTCACAACGTGGCCTAAGGAACTTCAGTTCGCCGTAGGCGAAACCGGCCCTTCGTCGGCTTGAGGGTGAGTCCAGCGGTCCTGATGGCCCCAAGAACGGCCCAAGGGCGGCGCAAGTGCTCGTCGAAGGTGGTCGAGAATACCACGACGTCGTCGAGGTAAACGAGACAGCTCTGCCATTTGAGGCCTGCCAGCACGGTGTTCATGACACGTTGGAACGTTGCCGGCGCCGTGCACAGTCCGAAGTGCACCACCATGAACTCATAGAGTCCGTCGGGCGTGAAGAAGGTAGCCTTTTCTCGGTCCCGGTCGTCGAACTTCGATCTGCTAGTAGCCACTTTTCAGGTCCATTGTCTAAAAGTATCGGGAGTGGCGGAGCCGGTCCAGCCTGTCGTCAATGCGGGGAGCGGATAAACCTCTTTCTTGGTAACCGCGTCGAGCCGTCGGTAGTCAACGCAGAATCGAAGCGTTCCGTTCTTCTTCTTTACCAGTACGACTGGAGAGGCCCACGGGCTGCTCAAAGGCTGAATGATGTCGTCGTTGATCATCTCTTGTACAAGTTCATGAATGGCCTTCCTTTTTTGGGAGGAGACCCGGTACGGCGGCGGATGCACAGGGAGCGCATCCTCGTTGGTAACGACGCGATGTTTCGCAACTGTTGTCTGGCGCATCTTCTACGTCGTCGCAAAGCAGTCGCTGAATTCGGCGAGGAGGTTTCCGAGCTGTCGTTGTCCCGTGGAATTGAGCTTGGGGTTAACTTCGATCTCCGGTGGCGGTGTACTGCACGGCGGACATGTCCAGAGCTCGTCGGAGATCGTGGCGATTTCGGCGTCGGCCCGGAGTTCCTCGACATGTCCTACAGTGGCACCTTTCGTGAGGTGCTGCGCCTCCTGTCGTTACGTTCGTCACGAGGACCGTGGTGCGCTCATCCTGCAGCTCTGTTACGCCCCTTGCGACACCTATTCCTCTCCCAAGGAGCAGTTGGACGTCGCCTTTCAGAAGGACTTCCCCGCAGGAGACAACATCGGTGACGACGGGCACAAGAACACTCGACCGCGGCGGCAGGTTCACGTGGTCCGCAATGACTCGGACGGCGGCTGGCGTCGTTTGGGAGCCCTCCGGAGCTGACGCGGGCTTTCGCATCGTCAACCTGTTTGCACTAAGGTCGATCACGGCACCGTACTCACAGAGTAAGTCCATGCCAAGGATGACGTCTCTCGAACAGTCTTTAACGACGACGAATTTCACAGACAGGTGTCCCCGTGGATGTGCACGCGCGCAGTACGCCTTCCCACTGGTGTGATGAGATGTCCGCCGGCGGTTCGTATTTTCGGGCCATCCCACGGCGTCATCACTTTCCGAAGGCGGCGAGAGACCTTCCAACTTAAAACCGAATAGTCTGCTTCGGTGTCGATGAGTGCCTTCACGTCGTGACCGTCGATGATTTACGTCGAGGTTACTGGACACCGTAGCAGAAGCGTCGCTTCTAATGCGTCTCGTCGCTAGTGTGGGAGCCCTCCGACGTTTTTGGAGGATACTGGTGTCGTTCGTACTCGGCAACACCACCTCCCGGTATTGCCGCAGCTTTGTTTTCCCGGCGGGAAACGGGAGACAGGTTCTCACGACGGGACCGATGTACAGGTGATGCAGGATTTCAAGGTGAATGCGAGTGAGCTCCTTGCGGTGCAGCTGGTGCGGGTAGACGGTGGACGGCGAAGATACTCGTCGATGTCTCGTGGGCGCTCACCGTACCGTGGGCGCAGGTAGTTCGGGTGGAACCCGCGCAGCCCGAGTTGTCGGTAAAGGCATCGGCGATAGACATGGTCGGCTTCCCGCAATGGTAGCACAGCGGGCGTCGCTCGGCCGTTAGCCACACTTCGGTCTTCCTGGGCGCCGGCTGTTCTTGCCAGGACGTACTGAGGTCGGTCGTCGCGACGTCAGGGGTACGGCTGTGCTGGTGCGTCCCCGTCGCGTGGCGCAGGAGGTCGACGGGCAGAGGGTGGCGGTCGTCGGGCCATGGCGGCGCAGCTCACCGCCCGTTGTTCCGGTGGTGGCAGGTCGACGAGAGCCTCCGGCTGGAGGGCTCGCTGTACCTTCTCTTGCACTACTTCGGTCATAGAGAGTGAGGCAGGGCGCTCGGCAGCGGACAGCACCTTCCTGATATCCTCCCGAACGACGTCGCGGATGATCTGGTGAAGGTTGTCGACACCGAGGCTGCCCAGGTCAAGGGGTGACGATGCAATCGCCAACGCTGCATGGAAACCGGCGAGTCGATTGTAGTGGCTCGATCGTGCTTGTAAAGCCCGCTCCATGTTTGTGGCTTCAGCGACGAATTTATCTACTGTCGTCGGGAGATGACGAACAAGGCCGCCGAAGGTTTCGCTCTTCAAGCCCCTCATCAGGATGCGCAGCTTCTTTTCCTCGCTGGCCATAGGCGTACCACGTTCTCAACGGAGTTGCTGATAATTTCGTTGTGGCCTTGGGTCCTTGTTTGCAGAAGGTCCTCCGCCCGTTGTCGTTGATGCTGATTCATGAACGCCCACTTCAGCTCAGTAACGCAGGTGTCCCACGACGTGAGCGAAGGTACTGCTCGGCGGTCCACCCGCTATGGCGTGCCACGCGCTCGTAGTGTTGGATGCAGTCCTCGACGTCCTCGTGGATCTCACCGTGGAAGGGTGCGGCGTACTAGGGGCGACGGGCAAGTACATGACGGGGGAGGAAGCGGCGGGAGTCTGCGACGACTGGCTGCTCATCGTCGGCTTTGTAGACTGGTGGGTCTTCTCCGGCAGTAGACCGAATTCCGGGGGATAACCTTGAACACGGCGGCTACCTCGGGTCTCGGTAATACATTTCGTTGGATCTTCGTGGACTTGGCGTCATACTTGCACTGTGGGCCCTCGGAGGGGTACGCTGCAGGGATATACGTTACCCCGCACCTCCACCAGAAATGTCACAAATGAAGGTGACGAGAGAATGAAAAGTGAACTGAAAATAAAGGATTTATTAGGTGAACTTGTGCCAAGCAGAATAAAAAACGACCGCACGAGCGTCGAGACAGCAAAAAAAACGGGCGGCGATTAGACGACGAAACAGCGAGCGAGAGCGAGACTGGCTCGACAAGGTCGCGGGTAGCTGCTTATCTATAGCGCGTCACTATATCGAAAGTTCGGCAAAGAAGGCTCGAGCGTCGCGCGCTCGGGGCGTGGATGAACGCTCTTTCGAAAACAAGAAAGCAGGAGGAATGTTACGTCTGGTGCCTGAATGAACGCGAATCTTCTAGAAATCGGTGAGCGAGCACTTTCTCGGCCCTGCGGGCGGCACTGTCCATCCTACAACCTGATAACATTGTCTGCTGAAAAAGCAGCTGACACGGCGAACTCTCAGATGCAAATATCTCTAGGGCATTTTATTTGGCTTTTATTTAGATGTGATTTTCAAGAAAAAATAAACTTAATTTTCGAGTGTGTTTTGTTTTGTAACTTTTGTTCTACTTGTTATGTTATTCTCTCATTCGGTGCATTTGTTTTACCAATCAATGGGGCACATCTGACAGGAAATGTTAAATATAAAAGCCGTTACACTATATATTTTATTAGAAATTTATTTAACATCCTATTGATTCCTTATTTGCGCTTAAAACAATACAGACCACTCCTTTTCTCCGCAATAATCACCGAAAAAGAAGCGACATTTTCACTTACGGAGGAAAAACAACATGAAACGCAGTGTGACCTAAGAAAGGTGTTTATATGGTCTGCTCGCTGTAATAAAAATATCAAAACCTCTCTCAATTACGATTCTTTTAAAAATGCATCGAAAAGAAAAGACACAAAAGAGTAAACTGCCAAAGTGTGGTAGCCTGGGCGAGTTGGTATTAAAACAAAGTACACAGCAAAGAGCAGAAAAAGACAGGGACTAAGAAAAGGAACATGTACGAAACACAAGCACTGACTCGCAACTGAATTTATACACAAAAAAAGAAAAAGAGAACGTGCTGAAAGTCACGCAGTGACAGAGTGTGCCACACGACAAAACACCATATAATTACATTCTCTTTGACCCATATTCCGATCTGAAAGCAAGGTTTTTTTTTTTTTGAAGCAGTGTCACTGATCGGTGACTAATCCAGCGGTTCCACAAGCCATTAATCCAATGCGCATCCAAAGGTTCACGAGTCGCCTTGCTTCGATAATGTCCAATTATATTTGTGCCTTTAAGGATTGAAGAACACGAGGAGGTAGTGTAATCTACGAAGAGATGACCTCCAACCGTTGATTTCAGTGAACGATTATGGTCGAGAAGGCGGTCATCCAGGTACCGTCCGCCAGGCACGTAGCCAGGATTTTGTTTCGAGGGGGGCCCGCCCATGACAAAATGCTGTATGAGGGGGAGGGGGGAGAGGAGGTCCCAGCAAAATCGAAGATTTCGGGGGGGGGGCGGGCCCAATGGCCCCCCCCCCCCCCTGGATACGTGCCTGCTGTCCGCTTTGGTCGACATAGTTTCTTCCACGCGCTAGTTGGATTTTGTACACAACGCTAGTTGAACACGACACATAGGGGTAACTCTGGCGTCTCTGTCACTGGGGTTTCTTATTGCTTTCCGCTATCGAGCGAACCTTGAAACGGCTCTGCGCCTTTACTTTAGGGAGCTGACAACACCACACGTACATCGAAGCTTTTGGATGCTATTTTTAGAATATGAAATGTTTTTTTAGATTATAGAACAACCGCAATTCGCTACTGGGCATCTCTAGATTTCCTTCGCTGAATCGCTTTGTTATTGCGTACCAAAGCCCTCACCACCTCGTGCAAAACCTATGATGGGAATCCTGACAAGTGAGGTCTCTCAACTTGGGTGTTAAATCTAAACCGGACAGTGTGAAAGCAGGACATCGCATGCGCAGACCCAACTATGGTAATCACAATTTTACGTTTAATATCTTTCTTATATGCCGACGTATAACAAAGGATGCCTTTTTGGCCCTGGTGAAAAACTCCAGCACATATCGTTTCTGTGAAGAAATAACGAAACATCTTGGATTTATAACTGCCCGTCTAATGACTTTACTACTGTGAACTTAAAGGGGCACTGACAACCCGAAGGTCGTATTTTTTTTTATTGTCTAAAACGATGCAAGTTGTAGTCACAGACACGCAAAAAAAAAACCGCATCGCGAAAAAAGACTTCCCCGCGCGCGCGTGCGCCTATTTATTTTTGACGTTTAAATTTCCCGCGCTCACCTCCTCGCTTCTTCTGATCGGTGACGTCAAAAATCAGGAACTTTAGAAGCTTTGTAGGTGACATTTATATAACATTTAATAACGGCAATCGTAAAACATGTTTTTTAACGCAATTGCGAACGCACTACGGCCCCTCTTTTTGAAATACCAGAAATCAGAGTTCGGTGTGATGTTGCTTCCTAGATTTGTACCCTCCCTCGGAAAACTTGGCGGCGTTCGTCGGCGAGCAACACGGTGAGTCGGGAAAGAAACCGGTTCTTTCCCGCGCCGGCGTGATATCACCTCCTTCTCGGCGGAGGTCTGAAAAAAAGTCGAGTCGCAGGAGACCGCAAAATTTGACTCACTGTACTGGCGCGGATCGCGCGGGAACTTCAAATTCGGCATTTGGAAATTGTTTTTTTAATTCGCAAATACTGAATTTTTAAGTTTCGAATTTTGAGGGTTATGTCCCGGCATCGTTTTCAATCGTTTCGGGTAATAAAAAAAAATATGATTTTGATGTGTCAGTGCCCCTTTAAGAGCAAACCCACTCTTGGAAAACTAGGTTCATATACTTATCAACAATGTCACGTTCAGTAGATTTGGGATACACAAGCAAAAAATCGCCAACATAACGCAATACCTTTGACGCTTGTAATCATTTGCTGATGAAACTATAATTTGCTCTATTAACACTTTCAATAAAAATATATAAAATTTGTCTAGCAAGGTAGCAATCATCTTCGTTAAAGGACGTCTTACGTTCCCGCTTCAAATATTCTAGTGGAGTGCAAACGTCTTGCCTGAGCGCCGAGCTCCAGTTCACGCGAGTAGAATCCTATTTCACGCCTGGCAACCAAGAGCTACTAATAATATAGATGTACGCAGGAGTGTATTCGCCCAGCTTTATTTGGATCACTTTAAAAAAAAAAAAAGAAAGAAAAAAACCATGACGCGGCTTTTAGCAAACTGCTTTGACTCCAAGTCTGAACCCCGCCTTTCCTTCGTCGACGCGTTCATCTCAAATTCCAATACTCCATCACAAGTGATCTGTGAAGCGTCGCGAGAAGCAGGGACGCTCGCGCGTGGCTTTAGAAACCGCTTCTCTTGCAAGATTACTCGTTCAAGTAAACCTGGCAATAAAGCTGAACCCTTTTGCATGCGCCTTTCATAGTTCTGCGCAAATCTTGTTAGATAGAGAATGGAAAATGGGACCAAGCTTCAAAATCACATTAAGAATAAAATCCGCCGGCCCTTCTATTTGTTTAAGTTCTTTACGAGAAAAATCACATTGACGGATTTTCGTTTCTCAATTTTAGTTCTTCTTGGGCATATTTTTCTCACCTCAGTTTTTATTACAAGGCCAAAATTCGGAATCGCAAAGAAATGAACCTACCTTGAAAATGTCGAAGGGGCTCAACATTTCGTTTTTTTTGAGAAGTCGCCTCGTCAGAAAACGCACCTGTCTTTCTCAGCGAAGCACATAAAATATTTGCCACCGCAGATTGTCGAATATCTGTCTTCAATATACTTTCGTGTTTTATGACAAAAGTTTATTGGTTCTTGGGGCCCTAGCGCCACCACGATGGTTCTAGAATTAAGCGCATTATTACACGTAGGGGTGTTCTAATTTGGCAAAAGCGAGATTCATTGTTTATGTTTCCGCCGCAAACAAATCGAAAAAAAAACCAATTGGCCATGGACTTTCCGAAATCAGTGCTTCTCCGAGTGGTTCCCATTTAAAATTTGAATAACAATAAAGGTATACATTTAGCGTGAGGAAATGGATCAGGCTTCCGTAGAAAAACTAGTTATGCGAGAAGAAAAAAAAAACAAGTTTTCTACGCTGCTTAATTTCTTTTTGTGCTCGTATGTAGCTCAGGCTTATTCTCACAAACACTTTCGGGAGTAAATGGCATATCCATTTGTTCTAGTGTTCCTAAAAATGTTTTTTTTAGTCCATGCGACCATAGTCGCTTCACTCGCGGAAACAGTTAGCCTTGACGAAATTAGGTGATATTCAGTGTCCTAAGACGGGACTTTCACTTGATTGCTTAAATGGCAGCAGCAACAGCATCACCATCGTTTTGCATCAATTTACTTAGCAACATTTCTAAAACTTACTTTGTCCTTTTAGATTTGGTAGTGAAAATTGGCTGGTTCCATCACCATTATAACAATTCGATGAATATACGGAACGGCGGAGTTTTTACGTTAATATAAACACAACTTTGAACGCCGCAATGGTAACAGATAATATATTTGGGATCAGGGGTCTCCAAATTTTTTGGGTCACTGGCCGGACTTAAGATTTTTAGCTTTCTCGAGGACCGAGAAATAAATGGGTAAAGCAATTAACTAAGTAAATAAACCTATTCAAGTTACATATTTAAAAAAAATCTTAGGTTGTGTAATAAATTCATATTTTTTTCTGAAATTCACTATTTAAAGATCAGGTTTAGCTTTCTCACACTGGACAGGAGCCATAAGAGAATGATAGGACTTGTGACGAGACAATGCAATATATTTGACACAGGACACTATAAGCAAAGTGTAAGAACGAAGATATTTTTACCCTTCAATCCCTACTGAGATTCATAAAGGAGCCAACGGGTAGGGACTAGGCGCTGTCTCAAAACAACTGAAACAATCCCAACCCGTGAGTGTTGTGGCATGCACCAGTCGCACCTTGTCAACATGTGAACGTAATAACTTTACAACTGAGAAAATATGCTTGACTGTTATCTGAGGTATTTAGGAGGTCCTACCCTACCTGCTCCGGCGCCTTTTTAGCGTTGTCGGAGACTACCATGGTCTTTGTTGGCTGGTGTCGCTGAAAGATTTCTCTGGCCGTTTGGGACGTTTAGCTCTTAGTCTTCAAGAGTACAACCTCTCCGTCGCCTATTGATCCGAACGCAAGCATCAAGATGTTGACGGCCTTTCAGGTTGCCTCTTGCGAACTATTCGTCCTGACGGTGACGACTACCCAATTACACTGGCTGCTCTCTCCCTCGATTTTGTGGCACGAAACCAGCTCCACGCTTCCTGTACCCAAGCCCTGTTGCAACATATTACAGGCCTTGTTATATCAAACAACCGCAAGTTCTCCAAACGAGAACTGCATTTTTCTGTCCAATATTGCCTCTTCTTCTATCGTAACTATTCAGCAGACGGTCAACAATGGTTGTTCCGCGACAGCTTTGCTCGGAGCTGCTATGGTGCCTGCATGACGACCCAGCGTCGGGACATCTCGGTGTCTCATAGACATATAATCGTCTACGTGGACGATATTACTGGCCCGGCATGTCTCCCATTGTACAAAAATATATAAGCGTCTGCTTACGTTGCCAATAACAAAAACAAAACACCCGTTTCTGCCAGCGTAGCTGCAACCCATAGCCAGGACTGGGCAGAGATTCTCCGAAGAAGTATTCGTGAATTCAAATACTGCGACACATTTGTTTTTAGGCCCAAAATATAAATACTGAGACACATTTGTCTCTGATGTAACGGGACATCCCTGAGATACTTTTGCAAAACCGGCGAAAAAGTATTCCGAAATACAGATGCAGAGAGGTATAAAAATACATTGGTTCCGGAACGATGCTAGGTGGGGAGGTTGCGTGGCGAATATGAATGGCAATTTCTGCTTATGCTCCTTTTTGTGACATTTTATGCTGTTTACCTTGCCTCTAACTCTTTATTTATCATTAATTTCCGCTAAAGAAAACATGTCAGCCCCGTTGAGCCATATCGTTACAGAATGGTGAAGACTGCGTGCCATTCTAGACAAGAGGCGTCTGCCCGAAATAAACCCTGTTTTGCAGTGACGGCGCAACTCAAACAGTTGTATTATATGCTTCTGTGTCACCCGCAGTGTGGAGAGATTGGACAACAGGGCCGCACTTTTTCTTCACTCAAACTTCTTTACAGCGTTCTCTGCTAAATTAGAACAAGTGAAGGGCTTTGTGAGAGGAACTGATTGTGTTAATCTCGACAGTAACCTTTTTTTAAACCACAGTTTTTTATGTCAGTGAGTGAAGGCGGGTTCATATTCTAAAGTACGAGGCAAGTTGCACCAAACAGATGTTTCTATAATTTTTTTTAATTTATCTTAAAAAGGACAACAGATGTAACGAGATACATAAGTCTGGCAGAACATCGCGATACAAGTGAACATCTTAAAGGTTTTTCACTACTGAGATACAAATACATTTTTCAAATGCATCTCGATACAGAGATAGAGATACTCGAAAGTATCTCTAAGTTACTATCGCGTTACATTTGCATCGAAATGCTAACTAGCCCTACCATACCTTCTTCCGACAATAGAGTTGACCGAGGCGGAATTGATCTATATGGCCCTGTACCGAAATCATCTGACGGAAACGGTTGCGTGGTCATTGCGTTTGACTATTTGAAGCGATACGTGGAGACTGCTGCCCTGCACACCTCATGTTTTTATAAAGTTGCATGCTTTCTCTTAAACAGTATTGTACCGCGGCAAGGCTCGCCTCCGAAACTACTCGGTGAAAAAGAAGCAGTTTCTATACAAGTCGTGAAAGACTTCCTGAGGCTATAATGAAAATCATCCTTGCACGTTTTCCTATAATTCTTAAACGTACTGACTTACGGAGGGCCTTAATCGTAACCATTCCGACATGCCCTCAATATATATCTCCCACGACAAAGATAACTGCAATCGAATTCTCTTGTACATTACTTTCGCCTATAACACTTCTGCTTAAGCTACAAAGGGCTTCTCACCTTTCAAACTCGGGTATAACCGCGAAGAATCATGCACTGCTCCAAATTATTTCACTTTCAATCCGCGAGATATCAGCGAAATCATAACCTTTAATGAAGCAATCAGATCGAGCTGACCTGTGCCATCAGTTAGCCCGTTTTTGTACATCTGCTAACCACAACGACGAAAGTAGTCGTTACGACGCCCGTCACCGCTCTCTTACCTAAAATGACGGTGATGTCGTGTGGATCTCGATGCCCATTAAGAAGCCTGGACTATCTCAAAAACTCCCTCGAAGATACCATGGTTCATACATATTGCTGACAGCAACATCGCCGGTAAACTACAGCATGGAACTGGATCCTCTACCCACCGATCGATGCCGTTGCCATTAAGAGATCGTTCATGGATCACGAATTAAACCCTGTGTCGACTGACCTCACGTCCCCGTCTAAAACTACTGCTGTCAGGACTGCAGCTCCTTAACTACAGGGCAATGTAGCGAAGAAGACGACAGGCATCAGCACCAAAAAAGACGTCAATAACCCCTCCCCTCTTTTTGTAACAGACAAGCCAGTTCAGTTCACACTGCTTCTTTTGTCTCGATATCTTTCTTCGTTTCATTACATACATGATAATTCTAAGAATAGAGATGCTGGTGATGACAACGTGCAATACATGCACTATGTACTACTAAAAAAAAGGTGTTACTTTTTCTTTTTTAGAGTGCGGGCAGGGGTTCGGAGACTCTTGTTGTAGATGATCGCTTATGCAACTTCCAATTTGTTCTTCACCGTGATGCGTCGCTATCGCATACTATAAGTTATGCATTCGCACACAATAGCAGTCGAATTACTATCCTTGTCTGATCATTTGAAATCATACTACCTGGGAACGAATGTTTCGGAAAGTCTTGCCAATAATAGTGAGTAACCGTGAAGGGGTGGAATGGAGTGATGAACTGCATTCAATATGTCCTTTGGATGGATCAACAGTTCGCGCCAACGTGAATAAGAATTTCATGCCTGTTCACACTTTTTCGTGAAATTTAGTTTTCCGTAGAACCCTAACATCACACTATTCTGCATATTTTCCACATATCTAGGCTGCTTTGACTACTCTTCCATTTTTGCAATGGTAATATGTTATCCCTTGTTATTTATGTATTTTCTGCAAGTCCCCTACTGAAATATGTACCAAATCTGGTGGTCCGAGCGAGTTTGATACATCAGGGATATCCACGACGATTATCAAGGTATCAGTACCCGGCTTCCCAAATTCTACCCGAGGAAGCATTCTTGTCATTTGTTAAGTACGGCTTCATGAAACGTTGTTGCATCTAGCTGGCAGCATGCAGTTAGGCTAGTTTTGTGTTCGGTAACCTTTGTTCTTCGGAGACGTTTTTTTTTAACTTTGCGTAAATGCTTGTTGCTGACTTGAAATTTATGCAGACACCTTGAAGAACATAAGGCCGGCTCAGCTGAAAATCGAATAGAGATCGCGCTTGAAAAGAAGACTCTCTCAGTCATTGAGTCTTCTTGACGTGTTATCAAGTAATAGTGAAGGGCTGTATGATTTCGATTTCTGAAATGCCGTTCTAAATTTTACAAATAATATATGAAATATAAAAAATTGTAATGTTGAAGTTATGGTTGCAGCGTGCAGAACAAATTACCTTAACCGAAAATAGTACCTCTGATTTCGGGTCTGCGCAATTTTTTCGTAAAATATTTAATTTACAGAGTGCAAAATTCTGCCACGAGCATCCTTATTTTAAAATATTAATGGAGCGCCGCTCGTAAGAGCAATGTCCTTCGTATGTGTACCGCGTGCACGGACGGGAGAAACAGCCATATATACAACTTTGTTTATCTATAAGCTAAATGTATAGAATAAAAACCTCCCTTCTAAAATATATATGTGAATGCAATAAAAACGTTGAGCGTGCTACTCAGATATGTAATCGAACTAGAACAGCCCTCAGCACCTATATGTTACGAATACATCAAGAGTACAAAGAGACGCTGCTCACCCTCTGATCAACCTAAATGACGGAAAAGTATTCTAAGTCGACTCTTAGTCCCATCGGAACGAAAGGAGAATTGCATCAATCAATGGGCCACATAAAGAACTCGCAGAGAACGAGCGATGCCAAATCAGTCAGGCGCGCACTTATTGTTGCTGCCGGGGAAAACAAACAAAAACGCGTGGGTGGATTTCGCGAGTAAACAAGCGATTAAGGTGCGCAAGGAAAATACGAACTTGCTTGCCTTAAAGGAGACCTTCACTCTAGAACCTTCTCCTAAAGCAATAGCATTAACGACTTTCCTTTGTTATCACTATACAACCATTTAAAATAACACAAGAAAAATAACACCTGATCGCAAAGCGCTACCAGGAGTGATTTTGGATACCCAGCTTCCTGTAGTCTCGAGATCTGAGTTTTAAAACTTCGCTCGACTTGATGGTGACAGGTCTTCTTTAAGGCGTGGCAAGGAACAAGACAAAGCTGAGACGTGAAATCCAAGAGGCACTTGCCATTGAGAAAAAAGGCGATGACTGCATGAGTACACCCTCTCTCGTGCTGCACGAGAAATATAAAATATTTCTTCGGGTGTAAATATTTTAAGGTGAATTAGGAAGCAAAATAGAGGAAAAGAAAATTGTTCCCTGAAGTGGGGCTTATAGTAGAAGAGGACGAAAAATAAAATCAGTTGTTAGTCCAGCGGTATGAATGGTCTTTGCTTTATGTGTTTGTTTTTTCTTCTACTTCAGCTGGTGCTAAGTGAAATTTGGGAGGCTCTTGCATTCACCAGCCCAAAGGCGGATAAACTTTCCTACCATGGCTCCACCATACAACTTTGATTTTGGACACGCAGATTTCACCAGAGTGTTGTACTTGCGCGTAGGTACACACGCCAATATCGGAACGCGACGTGCGACTCGTCCGACGTTGCCGCCACTGCTGGCATCCAGCAAGCCCATAACGAGACTGATGTACGCACGTCTTCTCAACACACGCCATTATTAGGCGACGCGTCAAAAAATTCATCTGAGCTATATGCGTGTCTGGAGTTGTGATTGACAAGATTCACAGCCTAGCAATAGCTAGAGGCAAAAGAGGCCGAAGCGCTGGTGCCGCGAACGCTTCACACTCGTGGGAACTGAAAAGAAATCCTGGTGGCGATGATACGTTTTGTGACATTCCAAACATCGGCTACGAAACAGTACCTTCGCATCTCTTTCCTTACAATAGTCTCAGTCAATTAAGATTGCAGAAGGACCTCAGCCTCGCTACCTGCTTTTGTGTCTTCGTATGGCTGTGAGCCAGCGCGAGAGCCGCTTCAAGGAAATCACCGGCGTGGAGCAAAACGCGTGATAACTCTCCGTAGGACGTGTAGGAAAAAAACGCTGTGACTAACAGTTTTCACGTGACTCGCTCTGACACGTTGATGGGACCACTCTGGCAATAGTCCTCGCCGTTTGCCGAGTTATAGAGATGGGTAGGAGGGGGGGGGGGGGGGGCACATGGGTCCAGTTTCCCAGATGCACTCTTCAATATTTTGATTTCGTGCGTTACAGACAAGGCCGTGGTTTTCCGCCGTGTACGACCGAAATACGTCTGTGACAACTTGTCGTCAATGGCCGTTTCTTCTTCGGAGTCTGTGGAATTCTTGCGCTGTTTTTGTTGGACTCGCTTAGGTAAGAAACTGCTCATCGGTAACCTTCTTTCTCGACTTTTTGTTGCTGTGCGCTGCCCGAGTAGGATGCATCTATCAAGGATTAAATGATAACGCACTTTGATTAGTAAGTACACTGCAAGCATGCTTCTGGTAGCGGTCGTGATTTCTCTCAGTCCCCACAGTCCCTCCTGTTTGGTTTATGAGTTTTGCTTGGCATGAAAACAGTGTTAACTCTATTCAATAATTCACATTTTTTACAGAGAAGTATAACTTTTGTAAATGTGTCGAGAATTAGCTGTGTGTAATGGTAGTGTTATATAAATTTCTGGGATCGATCGAAAACAATTTTCTTCGTACGTGTACGCAATTGATATGCAACAATTGATATGCAACAGTGTGCAAAAAGCAGACTTGCACGATGTCCAGCTGATACGGAGCAGACGTATCGTAGAGTATGCGCACGATATTGTGTCAATACTAGGCCTGCAGCAAAACGGCAGTACTCTAATACATGCCGGATATTGGGCGATGGTGCAAAAATGGACATTTGGCCAGTATTGGAACCGATTTTCGGCCGGTACTGGCACGACACTGCCAAGTATCACCCTGCTGCTTGGGAACGGAGATTATGATATATTACCATCGTTTCTCGAACGCTAATTTCTACGTGTTCTGGAGCACGTGAACGAGCACTTTTGTGGTACACCGGAGAAATGTCAATGTTCGTCAGGCCTCTGGGCTTCCTTTGCAGTTTTGACACATATTTGACACTCCAGTGGCTAGCGAGAAAAAAAGCCAAACTTTAATATATCCCGAATCCCAAATTAGGATTTACTTTTGCAGTTATGGCTCAGGTTTGGCACTTACTTTGGAAATCCTGTGGCGGACCAAAGAAAAGCTAAACTTTGGCATGCCTTAGCATCGACCAATTAGGGCTACATTTAGGCAACGGAGTTTGGCACTGTCAAGGGCCATGAAGCAAAACATAACTGGGCCCAAGTAAGGCCCTTACGTTTGACACACTTTTACCCAAATTGGGTGTTTCTATGGCGTGCTACATGGGTAGTGATTTACGTTTTAATATCATTCGGTGGTTGTCGGCTTTTTTAATATTATTGTCAAATACAGCCCACAATATTAGACTTATAAACAGTGTAAGTGTGAAATTTGTTATTTCGGTATCAAATATTCTGAACACTTTACGACAGGAGTGTGCCGTTTGTGTTATATAAATCTTATCTAGCGACCAACATGAACTTTGCACGAAAGTTCGTGTTGTATTCTACTGATTTGTATGTTTTATCATAGCCTTCGAAACATGAACAATTTACGATTATAATATGAGGCCGTTGGCATAATACTCCATGTTCCTTTTTTTATGCACACACTCCTCCTCTATGTATCGAAAGGACTGTCTCTAATACATGTCCCCGAACTATCAGAGCACACGTTACTTCGCACGATTGAAACCCGCCCTTCGATTTAGTGAACCCGTTTTTAAAGTGTACCATAGATGAGACCAAACCTTACAACACAAGATGTTCGTGAGGGAGAACGTAAAAAAACATAATTGAATCCTACAAATTATGGGTTAATAATGTGTTAGAATATGTTTAGTTTTATTTATTTTAATACCCTCAGAGACTATAGGGAATTGCGAACGGGTAGGGCTTACAAACTCGCACTAGAAACACAATACGAATACAAAAAAGTCAGCATTTTATGGGAAACTAATTTGTCTGGCGTGATAGCAAAGGTGCCTAGTTACTTGTTTATGCGTATTTAAATTTTTCAATTCGTGGTATGCTTAACAGAGGTGCTGGAAGGTTGTTCTAATCAGACTACGTCACTGTTATGAAGGAGTCAATGTATGTTGACGTTTGCAATGAGGTATGTCGACCTTAAAATAATGATTAACTGGTGCACGCATGCATGAGTCTTTAATGAATCATTTACTCTTTAGTGAAGCGTTACAATAATAAACATTTTAGAAAAGGTATAAATGAGAGATTCTACTGCGTAAGAAAGGAAGAAAAATGAATAAAGTGGATTTCACAAATGAGTCACTAGAGGTGTGATGATTTATTGATTTATCCATACATTGCTTGGTTAAGTGGTTGATGTTTCTCTAGAACTATTAATCTGTACTAATTGACCGTGGTCTCACTTATCTTATCAACCGCGATATGATATCTATAGCTTGTTCAAGCAAGGTAACACTCAAAGCTCAATTCGGCACCCGCATATAGTGCATGACACGACACACGAGCTAATATTAGGGTGAAAGAGATTCCCTTTTTGGCCGGGAAAGTCCCGTTCGAAGGTTGCATTTCTGCGTCATGTCGTTTTATTCTCAATGAAGCCCCACGTCCCGCGTTTGTGAGTACGCGCGCGCACAGGTCCGAAAAAAGAGCTATGCAAGTAGAGGAAATCTTAAGAAATACATAATACAATTATTAAAAAATAAACATACAATAAAAATGCACCTTATATAGAGACTCTCGTTCCATCTCTCAATACGTTTTGTTCGTAAAGATGTTTGTTTGGGGCACTACTTTATATTACTCTATTTAACATGCTTCGGTTTTTGTTTAAGAATACAAAAAGAAACGTGCTTGTGTACCCAACTAAAATAAACTCCGGAAAAATGTGAATTCGTACGTTGAGCTGAATACTAGGGAAGCTTTTTTTTTTCTTTCCGCCACTTTCCCCAATGTCCCTGTATTGTGGTGGGCACGGTACGCTTCGCTACAATATGCCTAACCTACTTGTCTTCGCCGGCTTGCAGGTACTGTTTTTTCAAGCGATGGGAAACTGCAAGCATGACGTGACCTTTGAGCCATTCAAGCTTCCACCGCAGGCGAATGCAGCTCCCGGAGTTCCTGTGGCGGCCAAAGCGCGGCGCCACTAAGTAGGCTTCTCGGTCGTACGTTCATCCATACAAGAGAACTACTGTTCTCTCTCTATTTAACAGGCCCCAGACTTCTATGCGGGTATTTGCCGCTACATTTTCAAGCGCTCGAGTTGGATGTGTGCTATTGGTTACCATACTAGTAGTGATCTATTCTTTGTGCACCCTCGTACCTAGCCACGCTGTCCCCATATCCAGTGTGTGGGCCAAAAAAACAAGAGATTACAACGTATAAAACCGAAAAAATATAGAGGAGGCAAAAAATGAATTATGAATGAAATGTAAACACTTTTCACCGTTGTGGCGAGAGCAAAGCGACATTTCCACGCGTACCGGAAGTTCCGCATTTCAAGATGGCGACACCCTCACAAAAAACCGTGTTTGAAAAAAAAAAACGTGAAAAGTGTTCGGCCATTCACGATTGTTACTTTTTTTTCTGTAGCTCTTTCAACGATCGCGCGGCTCGCTCGCGCGGTGCCCGCGGCGCGTTTCGCTCGGAAAAGTTTTCAGCACGTGTTAGCGGGAAAGTTTGTTTTTCTTTTGAACACCGAGTTGGTCGCTATGGCAGTGCCTCACTCTTACGGAAGGTACTGCTCAGCGAGATGGTGCAATAGTTCAACGGAGAACTCGGAATACAAACAGTTCCGGTTTTCGACAGACGACAGGTGAGCCTCTAAGGTTTTGTAATTTTGGAGTCGGAAATGGAAGCATAAAAATATATACTTTGCAATCTTCCTGACAGAGCAGTCAAATGAATTACGTACGCGAACCGGCCAGAGTTCAAAGCTTTGCCCATGAGCAAGCTACACGAGCGCCGGCTGTGCAGCGCGCACTTCAGGGATACAGCATTTGCGAGACACAGGAGGATACGCTTGCGGCCGAATGCATATCCTTTGGTAAAAATAACCGACCCAAGACTGCAAGAGCTTGTTCATCATGGTAAGCTTGTCTCAGTACAATATTCAGTTAGTTTCATATTTGGTTGGGTGAAGCTGATCTGTCATGTTATATTACTCAGAATTCTTAATGGGGAGCTGCGACTCACCTGCCAGCCCCAGTTCTGGTAAATAATATTTTATATTAGTTTCAGCACTATAATTACCAAGCTAAGAACGGCCTTCTTTTTATATTAATCTGCTCAAATCTATTGGCATCAATTTAGTATAAATTCATTGACTTTTTTCAGCTCGCCCGTCCTCACCATCCCCAACTGCCGCCTCTATGCAGGAGCAGGCGCATGGTGGAGCCCCACATTCGTGAGGAACTGAGCTTGTACTGGACGGTATTTTGTAGAGATGAAAGCAATATAGAACGCTCAGCGTCCGTTCACCGGCTCCATTAGCCAACTCTTGATATTGGTGGCACCATGATCAGCTTCAGTTGAAGCTTAATGTGAATTCAATTTCTGAGTAATTACCTCTATCGAACAGATATCACTCTAGAGAGCTGCAACTTCGTCGAGGTCCACGGCTGGCACGATGGCGACCCCAAAGAGACAAGGCGGCAGGCCGAGGAAAGAGTACTCACCCCGCACGAAACGTACATTAGATAACCTAAGAAAATCCAAAAACCGACTGCGCAAGAACCTCTTGAAGGCATCACAAAAGCCTGATCTTTCGAATCTGACACGACCTCAAGTCATCCAGGGTGCATGAAAATTTTTATCCAAAGGGGCACTGGACCTTCTGAAGGTGCAGCTGTACTTGCATCCAATGAACAAGTTCGGACGAAGATGGCCTGACGGATTGAAAACCATTTGCTCTTAACCTTTGCTTTCAGAGCCCCAGGGCTTAAAAGTACCCGCCAAGTACCTGAGCTTGCCATTGGTTTGATCTCTCAAGAACTGGCTGTCCCAGATTTCCACACACCCTGGGGTCGCACCTAACCTCATCAAGACTGTTGTTGACAAAATTCACGATTGGCCTCTTAAGGATCGCATGTATTCTGATGTTCGACGAACTCGTTCTAAAAGAAAATCTCTTCGGATATGGTGCATGGCTTTGCAGACAACGGTAAGGAAACAACCCGTGATGTGGCAGATTCAGGCTTGGTTATGATGCTGCCGGGTATTTTTATGCCCTGGGTGTAACCATTGGCTTTCACTCTTTCAAAATTAAAGGCATCCCCAGAATGTCTCCAGGATCTGTTGTCAGTCGTTATTCGAAATCTGAGTTCCAACGGGATCTTTGTGAAAGCTGTCGTGTGCGACCAGGGGGCCATCAACTGCACTCTTGCACGCCGGCTGGGTGTCACACCAGATAATCCCTTCTTCATTGTCGGTGACACCCAGGTCTACGTTCTCTTTGACACCCCTCATATGCTCAAGTGTACACGTAACAACCTACGCAAGCATGACCTCCAGATTGCCAGCGAATTGATCAGATGTAAATACATTGTGGACTTCAACAAAAACAAGTACCCTCTTGTATTACGATTGACGAAAACACCGAAAAGCACATTTATCAGACTCCGTTCGGAATTATGAAAGTACAATTTGCTGCGCTAGTTTTTAGTGAAGCGCTTTCTGTTCCTTTGCATTCCTCCTTTCTCTGAATGAGCTGCCCCCTGAGGCTCAGGCCATATGTGATTATCCTTGAGCACATGAACCAAATTTTTCATTCACTGAATAGCTCACCTCTGGAATGCGGTGAACGAAAAAAAGCTCTTCATAGGCAGATACTAATTTCCTAAGGGAAGAAGCTCATAGATTCCGAAGTGGCAGTTCCTGTCACCACGACGGCCCCAAGAGTAAGGGGATGGCAATATACCATCGATGCCGTCCTTTTATTGTGGAAAGACCTCAGCGGGAACTTTGACTTTGATCACTTACTGACAAGACGGCTCAACCAGGACCCGCTGGAAAACTTGGTCGGAATTGTGTGACAGCAGCATGGGTGTAACGAGACGCCCAATTCCTACCAGTTTGTGGCAGGCCTGAAACACATTTTCTTGGAAAGATATTTCAGTTTTCAAGTAGACGAAACTGTGACGCAGGCGCTGCCACATTGCTGGTGGAATTGAGGCACCTTCCAGTGTCGACTGCAGCCAGCCACCATGCCCGAACCACTGCCAGCAATTAAGACCGATGAGTTTGACCTACCCGATGAGTGATATGACGACCTCATCGAAAAAAAAAAAAATGTTGAATACCACTTCGCTGGGTTCCTGATAGAGTCGTTTCTTAAAAAAAGTTTGTGCCATCTTTGCCCGGACTTGTTGAGTGATGCAAGTGGGGTGCTCACCTCTGAGGTGCAGTTTCATGCTCTCCTCCAAGTCAGCGCTCCTGGGTCGATTTTCGGCTTCTTTCTGTCCCCCATCAGATGCATTCTTTCAGTGGTTCAAAATTTTCGAACAAACCTTTCTTCAGAAGATCAACGAGCGCATTCACTTGCCGAAGGTTGCTGAACGAATGGTACATTCCCTGGTTCCTCATTCCGAGGAACAATTTTGTACCAAGGAATGCGCGAAGCAGTTCCTCAATCCTCACGTTAATGTGCGCCTACATTTGCATATTCGCCTATTGGAAAGGGAACTCTTCACAACGCGTGCTCTTAAAACACCAGCGTAAAAAAGAGGAAACAATTTGCACCTTAACCGCAGTCAATAATACAGTTTATTATGGTTTCTGCACAATGTACTGTAGGCTATGGAATATGTTTGCGTGAAATACATGTTAAAGACCGGAGGTTCGCAGTAGTAATGTGTTGACAAACTGTCCCCTGTCCACCGTCCTACGCAAGCAGCGTGGGACATGTCTTATCACCAGCACGGGACGTCGGTATCTACGAGACATCGGCCACGGTGCGCACGGCCCTTACCAACGTTACTCCAAGCCAATCAACGTTAACGAGTACTACGCCTCTGGGTGCTATAAAACACTGGAACGGACTTCAAGGTGCCAGTGGTGGGCACGGTACGCTTTGTGACAAGATGCCTTAACCTACTTGTCATCGCATGCTTGCAGGTAAACTACAAGGGTTGTGGTGTAAGCAGTAGTTGTCTGTGCCTTGTTGTTGTACCGTGCCCCCACAAACTGCTTTCCATGACGTTAGAGTGCTTATATATCGTAAAACAGCTTCTGCTTCTAAGTGGTGACGTTGAGATGAACCCTGGACCACACCACTCACTCGAGGAAAAGGTGTCAATGATCCTTGATGGGCAAAAAGAACACATGAGAGTACTAAACGATATTAAACGAGATCAGTGCTCTAGCCAAAAATTCGTAAATGAAAACACAGAAAATTTTAAAAATCTGGATGCTCGGCTGGTGAATCTCGAATCGCCAATTAAGACCTCTGTAGAATTGCTGGCCTTGGTCCGGGAACTCTCGCAAAGTGTTCATGTACTAACACAAATAATCGACGACCTAGAAAACCGCTCGAGGCGCAATAATCTCTTGATCTTCGGACTAAATGAGGAATAAAAGGAAACTCCAGCGGTTCTCTCCGAGTCGGTTCAGTCCAATGTATTCAACAAAGTTACCGTGAATCAGAAAAGCATTGAACGCATGCAGCGTCTTGGCGAAAAAACGTCGCAGCCCTCGGCCTGTTATAGTACGTTTCTATGACGATAAAGAAGAGAAAATGGAATTTTCGCGAAACTGTAACAGGCTAAGAGGCACGAACATTTCCGCTAGTGAAGACTTCTAAACATGTTCAAGATATTAGAAAACACCTGTGGGAAGCTTCACGCGAGGAAATGATTCGAGCTTCAAAGGTTCGGTTGGTATACAACAAAGTGGCTATTAAAGGTCTTATGTTCTACAGGGATCCTGAATCCAACTCTCGACTGCCGTGCCGGGACAGTTGGGTAATGGAGGAAGAACTGAGGCAGTCATCGTCTCCTGAAAACCAAGGTTTTTCCTGATGCGCTCACGGTCATCAATTTGAATGCAAGTAGTGTGTTGAACAAACGGGCTGAACTCGAAGCTGTATTTTTAGAGCATGAACCTGAAGTTGTTATAATAACAAAAGCTTGGTTAAGTGCCTCTGTTTAAAATTCTGACTTTATACCCCCAATTATGTGTATTTTCGTATAAGACCGAGAGACTCGTGACGGGGGGTTGCCATTGTCATTAAAAAGAATTTAGGAGTGTTGAGATGCCTGCTCTGGACATAGAATCTGTGTTTTGTAAGATCATGGTTGATAAACTTCCTATTATAGTTGGAGCTGTGTATCGTCCCCGCAAGTCAAATGATGATTATTTTACGCGCATAAATGACTATTTATGCGAACATGTTCATAGCAAAAACACTAGGCTTGTCCTAGCCGGGGATTTCAACCTGCCTAACATCGACTAGGACTAATTTGTGCATAGGGTATGGCGAAGCCTCTATGTCTCAAGCACTATTAGATCTGGCTTATTCACAAAATGTGACACAAATATTTCAAGGGAGTACTAGAGCGCAAGGCTCAACTGAATCCATGCTCGACCTGGTATTTCTAAGTCCTACTATGGCACAAACAAAATACTCATGCCTGATTATTGACGGGATCTCTGATCATGATATGGTTTTTGTAAAATGTCGTCTGGAGAGGCGAAATATTCTGACGCTCAAGAACGTCTCATTTCCGGATTTTTCAAAAGCAGGCGACGAAAGTATACTAGATTTTTATATGTCAACTTTGATAATTTTAAACAGTTTTCCTTGTTAGGCACGTCATCGATAGACAATGTTGTGGAAAAATTCAAAACCATAGTACATAATGCTATAAAAAATTTGTTCTGCTTCGAGTAAGAAGGCCTTGACAGAACAATCCTTGGGTAACAAAAAATATTGCTTGTCTGAAGCATAGGTTCAGAAGAAAATGGCGGCAGCTTAAAAAGCTTGAAACTTCCGAAAGGTAAGAGGAGGTGCGGAACATTTCCAGACATTTTAAATACGAAGTTCGCAATGCAAGATCTTTTTATATGAATAATTCCCTTCTAAACATTATGAAGACTTCCCCTGAACAATTTTGGAGGCATTTATCTCCTTCGAGAGATGCGGTAACCAGAATAGTTGAAAACGGTTCTGTTATAACGGATAATGACCAGACGGCTTCATTATTCAACAAATACTTTCAGTCAGTTTTCACTAGAGGCAATGGTTCCCTTCCCGCTTTTCTCGTTTCTGGCAGCATACCTCCCATTCCAAACATATACATGATTTAGGAAGGTCTTTTTAATTTGCTGTTAAAAATTGATACAACAAAGTCTCCGGGACCAGACGAGATTCCAAATTCCTTTCTGCAAAGATATGCCGAATGGTGTTCCCATTATTTAGTGATAAATTTTAAACTTACACTTAGCAGAGGAATGATTCCACGAGACTGGAAGTGCGGGAAAGTAATGTATATTCACAAACAAGGCGCAAAACCACCCTGAGCAACTATCGACCAATAGCACTCACTAGTACGTGCTGCAAACATTTAGAACATCTAATAGCAAAACATTTGATAGATTTTATAGAAAGCAACAGCATCCTGGGCACTAATCAGTACGGCTTTAGGCAGGGTTGTTCAACAACTACGCAGCTGATTGAAGTTTTTCATGATCTTAGCAGAATAGTAGATAAGGGGGGACAAACTGATGTCGTGTTTTTAGACCTCGCGAAAGCCTTCGATCGCGTATCGCATCCGAAGGTATTACATAAACTTAGTCTCATTCTAAAGAACAGTCAAATTGTAGATTGGTTGGAGGCATACTTATCGGACAGAGAACAGTTTGTTTATCTTCAGGGCGAAAGGACCAAGTCATTGCCAGTATTATCTGGTGTTTTGCAGGGTTCTGTGCTTGGACATCTCTTTTTTTGTATTGTATATCAGTGACATGAGTGACAGATTCGATCCTGCGATAAGTTTAAAGCACTTGGCAGATGACACCATAGTATATTGTAGTATTTCCTCTGTTCATGATCAAGAGACACTAAATAGGCATCTGAGCAAAATAGATAAATGGTGTACTGAGTGGCAGATGGAGCTGAATATTAAGAAAACTGGCTACATGAATGTAACCCGTAAAAACAAATTCTGGAATTTAATTATAACATAAACGACCTTTTTTGAATAAAGTTACTGAGCATAAATATCTGGGAGCGTTTTTTAGCTCCGATCTAAACTGGAACTCCCATACCGATCAGGTATTTCAAAAAGGATTTCAAAAACTGTGGATGATCAGAAGAAAGCTAGATCATGCGAGTCCAGAAGTATAATTAATGGCTTTTAGATGTCTGATATTACCAACCATTGACTATGCGAGCCCTGTATGGGAGCCATTTACCACTAGAAATGTTCATATTCTAGAAAGACTACAAAACAAAGCAGTGAAATTTATATCCAATAGTTACAAATCAACCGAATCTGTCTCCGCACTCAGGTCCCGAGCAAACCTATGCAGTGTTCAAACCAGGTTGGCTATAAGTAGAATGAAACTTTTTTTTTTTTAGATTTTGAATGGATGTTGCAGAATAAATGTTTCGAAATACGTAACAACTCCCGAACCTATGCAGCATAGAACAAAACGTAATCGTTATGTTCAACCATATTGGTGCTCAACAGATCGTTTTAAGCACTCCTTTATTGTTCGGTGTATAGGTGAATGGAACAAGCTACCCGCAATTGTTGTCAATTCCGAAGATCTCATGTCATTCGCAAAAGAACTAGGGTTTGTGCAAGCATGTAATTATTACCTTTTTATTCATGGTTTTTGTGTGTATGTAATTATGACCTTTTGTTTATGTTTGCAATTTGTATCACTCCTGCCCTGGCCTTACTGCTGGCAGTAAAGATAAATAAATAAATGAATAACATAAATTAACTTTTAAGATTACGGTTGTGGAGGCGGCCTAGAAAGCGACCAGCCGAGTCGGAGTCACATTGCAAACTGTTTTAATTCTCAAAGCAGAAAGAGAGAGAAAAAAGTGAAAGCCGTTTACAACTCCCTGTAACGCCGAATTAGAGCGTAGCTCTTGAGGAGGAGGAGGGAAGGGTACTGGGGGGTGGGTCAAGTGACCTTGGGAGGGGGGGTCACGTGACCTGGGGGGGGGGACACGTGACTTTGGGGGTTCACGTAACCTGGGGAGTCACGTGACCTCAGGGGGTCACGTGACGATGACGATGCCGATGACGTCATCAGTGACGTCACTGATGACGTCACCAGTGACGATGACGATGCTGATGCCGATATCATCAGTGACGTCACTGTGACATCATCAGTGACGATGCCGATGACGATGCCGGTGACGTCATCAGTGACGTCACGCGTCCCTTAATGCACCGCGCAGTTACGCCGCCCCCGACGGCAACGCCGACGCCGCTCAAGCCGGAAACGGGCGCCTAAAGACTGAACTCCATGGGACGAATATGCTGCGAATAACCGACGAATTTTGCCCGGCGGCTTTTGCTCTGCGCGTGGAATCAACACAGTGGCTGCTACGTTGCGCGCAAAGCGAGCGTGCCGTCGGGCGGCGTTCGCCAGTTATTCGTCACAAAATTCGTTCCATGGAGTTCAGCCTTAAGAGCTGCACTCTAAAAAAGAGAAGAAAACAAACGAACAATCAAACAGACAGACAGAGCGCGCGCAGCACAGCGCGCGCTCTTGGCGCGTGCCGTTCGGCAGCGGTGCAGGTGTTCTGGGGACGCTGCCACAGATGACAGCAACGAAGGAACAAACAAAAGAGCGAAAAATTTAGATCGTACAACTAAACATAACATTTTCCCCTCCCTTCTCTTTTTTTAAGAGTGTAGAAAGAAGACAATGATGACAAAACATTATGCACGCAATTCCAACAGCAAAAAAAAAAAAAATAAAGAGCATTATAAACACAGTTTAAGAGAAGCACACAAATAGTTAACTCTACGTCGTAAATACAAAAGGAAATATTTCACTCATTTCATCGAGTACCAACGTCCCCATACCGCACTGGTGGTCGACGGTTACGCCCTGGGCGCCTTAGTAGCACCTGCCTAGGACAATGAGCAGTTGCAGTTCCCATTCCTGGTGGTGTGACCGGGGCGGGTCTGCACTCAGGCGTCCGCGATCGAGGCAGCTGCTGCATGGCCGAACTTGACTCTTGTGGTTGCCAAGTATGATGCCTGTGGTACGCATCACCTGAAGTAGCAGTGTGGCTCGCGGGCTGGCCACCTTGAACAGCAGCTGGTGCCCCCTGTTGATAACTTCCTGGACTGGGATCGGAAGCAGCTGCGAGTTTCCAGGCATTCCACACTCTACCATCTCCCAGCCGGAATCTCCACCGACAGACCCGCTTCATGATGCGTGGTGGCGGCCCAAAGGCCGAATCCCCATTGGCTACCTTTCCTGGTTTCTTCACTCTAATCCAATCGCCAACCCTGAATCTGGGGGTCTTCGCCGCTCGACGCCGGTCGGTGTACTCTTTCGTGTATGCTGTCTCTGCTGCACTCGATGTCGCAGCCGTTGCAGCTCCTCGATGGGATTTTGCAAGTCCGTGGATGTTAAGGCGGGTGCGAGGCTTCCGTCCATGCAGCAGGAGAGCAGGAGAAAGTCCAGTCGTGGCATGGGGCATGCAGCGATACATCATCAGGCATTCTACAAGGTACAACCGGATGCTGCTTCGCTCAAGGGTGGTGCACTGGAGAAAGCCCTTCAGGCTTTCTCCAGTGCACGGACGGTTGAAACATTCCACCTGCCCGTTGGACTGGGGGTAGTAGACAGAAACCAGCACTGGTGGTTTATACCGCGCGCTTTAAGGAACGTCTCAAATTCGACTGAAACAAACTGTGGCCCATTGTCGCTCACAACGCTGTTAGGGTTCCCCTCTCTGGCAAAGATGGCGCGCAGAAAGTCCGTGATCCTCTCGTTGGTGACGTTTGGGCAGAACTGTACCTCGGGCCACGTTGAAAAGTAGTCCACCAGCGTGATGGCATAGCGACACGCAGGCTCCGCTCACTCAAAAGCGCCCACGACATCGATGCCCACCTTTGACCAAGGTCACTCTTGTAAGGGCACTGGCTGAGAGGGGTCGGTGACTTATTGACACTCTTGTCTGAGGTGTTACAGATCTTGCAGGCGCAGACTGCACTACGCACTTCTGCGTTCATGCGGGGCCACCAATAGAGCTCACGAAGGCGTGCTTGCGTCTGCACGATGCCGTTGTGGCCCTCGTGTGCTCTGGCGACAAGAGCGCATCGCATCGTTGACGAAGAGCGCATCCTTCAGGTCGTAGAAGACGGCCGCATCAGCGGATAGAGCGCCCACCGGTGGCCACTTAGAGGTCACATATCCCATGACAGCGGTGAGCAGAGCGTCATTTGCTCTCTCCTCTTGCAGCTGTTGCTTCGTGATGCACTCTTCGTCTAAAGCGACAAAGGAGATGATCTCGTCGTCGAACTTTATCCCCACTTCTTTCTGTGACAACGGCAAGCGGAACAGGGCATCTGCTACCTGGTTTTCGGCACCTCGCTAGAACTCCACCGTGAAGTTGCACTTCAGTAGGCGATGTGACCGGCGGGTGATCCGTAGCGGGCGACGTGATCCGTAGCGGGCAAAGACACGAGCGCTTGGTGGTCCTTGTGAAGGGTAGAGTGGCGGACCCATAAGTATATGTGCCACTTTTCGCACGCCCCCAAACACGCAAGGGCTTCTTTTTCACCACCGCGTATCGCCGCTCTGTCGAAGTGAGCGTCCATGAGGCGAATGCGACAGGGAAGACGCCGTCACCATGACGCTGCTGCAGCACAGCCCCAATTCCGTTAGCCGACGCGTCTGCGGCCACGATGGTGGGCAACGTGGGGTCGAACATTCTTAATGTCCTGGCAGATGACAACAGCCTCTTGACATGGTTGAAGCGTATGTCTGCCTCGTTGTCCCAGACGAACGGAGTTTCTTTCCGCAGGAACCTTCGAAGAGGTTCGAACTCAGATGCTAACCGAGGCACGAAGCGAGAGTAGTACTCCACCATCCCCAGAAAAGAACGGAGTTGGGTTATGTCCGCGGGGATGGGGGAATCGTTGAGTGCATCCACCTTCGTTTGTAGCGGAGCAATCCCTTGAGCGCTGAGTTTATGACCCAAAAACAAAAATTCTGGCACATCGCACAGGAGCTTGTTGTTGAGTTTCAGTCCAGCATCCGAGATACGCCGCAGGGCCTCACGCAGACGGTGTGTGTGCTCCTCTTTGGTCCTGCCAAAAACAACAACGTCGTCAAGGTAAACCAACACACCTTCGCAGTCGTGAAGCATTTCCGATATCATCTGCTGAAAAGCTGCTGGTGCCGATGCCAGTCCAACACATTCTCTCTTGAACCGGAAGAGACCTTCGTGTGTAATAAATGCGGTGAGGTCCCGGCTATCTTTATGTAGCCGCACTTGGTGGTAAGCAGCCGCTAAGTCAAGCTTGGAAAAGTGTTTGGCACAATGTAAAGCATGCAGAAGTACTTCTATGTGCGGAAGAGGAAAGCTATCGATAACGACAGCTTTCTTGGCTTCCCACAGGTCCACGCGCATTCGAATTGAGCCATCTTTCTTCTGCACCACCACAATTGCCCTATTGAAAAAGGCCAATATGAACTGGGCGTATTGGAAATATTCTATTCCAATGCAGTTGATGGAAACCAATAAAAACTTATTGTTATCCGATTAACCCAATACGCACGATGGGAATTCTTATCGGAGCGCAATATCCCAATATAATGTGTGGTTATTGGTATACAACAGGATATTGGAGCACAATATTCCGATATAACTTGCGGCTATTGGTATACAACACGAAATCGGAGCGCAATATTCCAATAGAACTTGCGGTTATTGGTATACAACACGATATTGGAGCACAATACCCCGATATAATACGCGGTTATTGGAAAAGAATACGACATCGCGTGCATATTGGTGACCGACATGGCAAGAAGAAACAATCGGTGTTGGGACCCAAATCGAACGCGATACGCGACAATGTCAGTTCGGACGATAAAATAATGAAGGTGAATAGGTTTGACAGGTCACGTGCATGTAGTTCTTACGCGCGTTTATCGATATTTACCCACCTTTCTGGTAATCCTACGTCGTACACAAAATCCACGACAACATGCGAGCACATTTCACCCACCACTCGTCGTCGCCTGTTTCGCGAAATTCACACACTGTATAAAAAAGGACGTGAAAAATACGTGCATTGGCGCCATCAAACGATACGTTAGTCTCGTGTTTTTAGATGAGTTTCCATGATTCCATTGTCAACCCGCGCGCGCGCCTGTTGGCGTTCCGGATGCAGTTCCTCTGTTCGAAGGGCGTGTGGGGCGCGAGCCTGCTCTGTAGCCGAGGCCAAGCCTGGCCAAGCCGCCAAGCCGGCGAGAGAGCCGCCAAGCCGCCGAGCTCGCGAACTGCGCAGCGGCCAGCGGCCGGGCTGGCGGGGCGTCGGTTGCGTCGGCACCACCGGCGCGACCGACGGATTATAGTTCGTCGCGGACTTTGCTCGTGGGCACCAAGCGAAACCAGCACACTTTCAATCGCTTCGAAAGGTATGCACGTATGCACGACTTCATTACTTTCAGCATTGAGTGCTTCGGTGTACACGGATCAAAGTAAACACCGAAGGACAGAAAGGAGACATGAAGTTTTGAAATCGCAGCTTATTTGAACGCGTGTTGAAAGCCTCTAGCTGTGCCGCTGTGCTCTGTTGCAGGCGTCGTTTCCACTGCGTGTACTCCAATGTAACGTCAGTCAGTGTTCACACTCGGCTAGGTTTGCTATCTTGTTATCTCATGTGCGAAATAGACGTGAAAACCAGCGCCGCGTCCCTTTCGGATACTCGGCCTCCAGCCCCCTTCCTTCCGGCGTGCTTTCTGCCGTGACCGTTTGACGCATTGGATTCGCGGGCTCGTTCGAAGAAGCGTTGTTTGAAGCTGACGAGTCGCCGAAATGTTACCGGAGCTTCTCTTTAGGAAAGTCACGATCGACGCTCGGCTCTGAGCTCGTACTTTTTTCCTCCCGTTTAGACCATGAGTGCCGACCACTGTTTTCCTCCCGTTTAGACCATGAGTGCCGACCACTGATCTGTGGTGCCGACTAGCGCCGTTCGAAGTTGAGAAACGCTAGCGAGTGAGTCAGACTTTTGTGACGCCGCCCAACTGCGCAAAGCAAATAGTGTAAAAAGAAAAACGCGTTTTTTATCTTTTCGTTAACCATGTTTCACCTCAATCAACGCAAAGTGAATCGCGGCTGTACGTCGGTCGACTCATCACCGTGCCCAGATTGTAGATGACTACAACGAGCCTTTTTTGTGTGATCTTATTCTGATATCGTTATATATTGCTTTTTCATCTTGGCTGCACACTTCTAGACGACCTTTTCTACATATTGCACTCCTTGTCGACATGTCGCTGGTGCTTGAGACTAATTGTAAGTCACTGTTTGCTCACTCCTTGGTGCACATATTTCATGTTCAACATCAGATATCTGAAGGAGGCACCATGAAACCCTGGAATTTGTTAAGAGGTACCTCAACATACTGTATTAGAGTGCTGTTTTGTGTGTTGTAGTTTCGTATCAAACTGCGTTATGTTTGTAATATACCCTATAACTGTTCACTACAGTTAAAGTTGCGATGAAATATTGGCCACGAGAGGTGACTCGGCCAACGTGGCCGAAATATTCCTCGCATAATTTTCTCCATGAGTCATTTTGGATGTTTACAAATTTTCGTGTGAATAATAAGTGTTATGCACATATGTTTCTTCTACTTTTCATACAGGTACTTCAGTCAGATAAACCCCAACAAAGGCAGCAAGACAGTCTCATGGCGTCACACCAAGGATAACGGCATTCCTGCTCGAGTCCCGAGTCTTGTCACAGAACTTCACTGAACATAATGGTACAATCCCTTTCCTTAACTTTTCCCTCTGAAATGTGTTTTCTGTTGTTGTTGGGTTTTTTTGTAAAAAGGTTATTACAATGTTTAAACACCCTAACGTTCCTAAATGTCCTTTGTACCAGACAATAGGGTGTCTTAGGTCCGCTTCAGACGGGGCAACTTTTCCAGCAATTTCGGGGTTGCTGGCGGGTTGTTTCCTAGCTTTCCCTAGATCGACACGAACTGCTGAGATCGGGTTCGGCTCGAAGCGGACGAGCAACTCGGACAATTCGGAGGCGTTTGAAGCGGCAGCAGCCAATCAGGAATGTGATATTTTCACACGACACCCCGGTGGGGGTGATGATGACAACTGAAAACTTAGTTCTGGTTTGAAATGGATCGTTTTTGCAAATAAACTGTTTCAAAAAGATGATTTAGTATTCTCAGCACAATTTAAATATATAAAAACATTTGTTTTGGATATACGTATGCATCTAAATGGTGCACGAAAAATAAATTTCATGATGATGATGACAAGTCGTAGCAATTCGGTTTCTGCGTGTGAACGCGGGCGCCCGTGTTGCTGGTGTTGCGACGTCAAGTTGCTGGGGGAAATTGCCCCGTCTGAAGCGGGCCTTGTTGGCCCGCTTCAGACGGGGCAATTTCACCCAGCAACTTGACGTTGCAACACGGGCAGCCCGCGTTCACACGCAGCAACCGAATTGCTACGACTTGCCATCATCATCATGAAATTTTATTTTTCTTGCACTATTTAGATGCACAGTTATATCCAAAAAAACATGTTTTTATATCTTTAATTTGTGCTGAGAATACTAACTCATCATTTTGAAACAGTTTATTTCCAAAAACGATCCATTTCATACCAGAGCCAAGTTTTTAGCTGTCATCATCACCACCACAGGGGCGTCACATAAAATATTGCGTCCCTGATTGGCTGCTGCCGCTTCACACTTCTCCTAGTTGTTCTAGTTGCTCGTCCGTTTCGAGCCGAACCCAATCTCAGCAATTCGCGTTGATCTGGGAAAACCTAGGAAACAACCCACCAGCCACCTCCAAATTGCTGGAAAAGTTCCCCGTCTGAAGTGGGCCTTAGGGAACTGAAATCAGGGGCAGTGGAGCTCTAGGTTCAAGCCCACGTGGAGGCATCTTTTTTTTTTGCTGTATAGACGCATAATTTGCACACTATACTTCGTCTCACCTTAGCATGAACTAACCGCGAATGCTGTGCTAGCGCGAGCGGCTAACCTTGACTGCCTTGACTGAAGCACTCGCTGTACGAGCGCCCGTGCAGCCGCCGAGGCTTCGTTCGAAGCAACTAGCTCGCACTTTTAGCACGCGCGGCTAACAATAGTCCAAACTAAGGTGAGACGAAGTATAATTCACATTCAGAAGTGCTTTTATTCACACTCTATGGCTCCTTTGTGCCTGTAATAGCTTCTTGGTGAGCTATTGCAAGCTCTGCAAAGGGAGGGGCATCTTCCCACCATTTGCAGGCTGTAAAGCTGTGGCTTGCACAGCTCTAGCAGGTCGCACCTCGCTCACTGGCTCATCCCGAAGCATAGGTGCTGCATGAGTCGCACCACACCGTAAGGCCATATTCGGTCGGGTCACAGCACTTGGGACCATTCGTCACTGTACTCAGATATGGTATGGTGGCATGGTCGGGGCATGAAGCAGGGGTACAACTTGGAAATGCTGATCTTCATGATATTTGAAACACATTTTGTATTACTTTTGTGTCGAGTTGTCAGCATTTTAAGGGTGAGGAAACAAGCAGCAGCGAGAGCGAAAAAAAAATTGAAAGCCGCTCTTACTGAGAATCTATTACGAGCACTATACTCCGTTTCACCTTATGTTGTACCGCAGCGGAGGCTAGAAGTGCGAGCTCATAGCGTTGGTAGCTGCCCTTAATGCACGAGAGCTTGTACCGCCGAGATCTGCCCCAGAGCAAGGAGCTCGTGCTTGTGGCCTTTTCTGCGGTACATCATAAGGTTAAACATAGTATAGGAAGCCGCGGAGTGTAATTAAAACGCTTTTAAAGGTGAATTAGCGTATAAATTATGTGCTGGTGCCTCAAAAAATAAAAAAAAAAATTTAAATATAATTAATAGGTGTAAAAATATACACCAGGAGGATTTAAACCAGAACTACACAGTCTGTTAAGTTTGAAATTTGACACCTTAAGCCACTCGGCCACCACCCAATGTTATTTCCGGGTCGTTTATCGAGGTATATGAATTTCGTTTGCAGCTGTCGGCTGCAAGAGAGATTGCCTTATTTTCATTTAATTTACTATTCCCACCAAATATGACAAGTGACCAAGAATAGAACCTCATTTGTCGGCCGAGGCACTGTGCTCGCATCAAGGCAAGCTAGCCTTTCTTGCTGGGGTCTTATTTTGTTTCATCACCCGTTTAGGATTCTGTTGTCGCTCATGAAAAGAATAGAAAAAAAACTGTGACTAAGTATGACTTGTTCTGGTGTGCAGGTACCCTTGGCAGTAAACTCTGCTAAATGAGGCAAACTATATATTATACATTTTTTAGCAAATATGCATTGTTTTAGCAAAATGAGCTACACTATTTGACTAAGGTGAAACAGAACGAGCCTCTCCACCTGGGTATGTTTTCATCTCTTGCAGACACTATTTCCTGCTTTTTGTGGTTTGTATCAGACTTTTGTGTGTCTGTCCGGCCAAAGCATCTGTATTAGACTAAGACTGGGTTCTTTCGGATATCTGCAGCAATTCTCGGCAGCAATTGGCTGCCAATCAGGAACACGAGTTTTTTCTCAGCCACCAAGACCAAGTATTTTCAAGGTGAGCTATTGCCCGCCTATATGAGTTTTGTGTTCCATTCCTCTTGGATGCTATTTCCTCTGTGTAGTGGTCTTGCATTAGTACTTCGTTGTCTCTCTTCTGCAAAAACACCCAAGTTCGACTAAGACCGGATTATTTCTTATACATGCAGGTCTTGGAGGCAAGCAGCAGCCAATAAAGGCCAGAAGTTTGCTCTTTGCCGCTCATGGTAAGTGTTTTCAAGGAGAGTGATTGATGCCTATCCGAGTTATGTGTTTCATTCCTCACAGACACTCTATTTACTGTCTTTATAGTGGTCTTGTGTCAGGCTTTTATGTCTCTGTCCGGCCAAAGCATCTGTATTAGACTAAGACTGGGTTGTTTCGGATATCTGCAGCAATTCTCGGCAGCAAGTGTCTGCCAATCTGGAACACGAGTTTGTTCTCGGCCACCAAGAGCAAGTATTTTCAAGTTGAGCTATTGCCCGCCTATATGAGTTTTGTGTTCCATTCCTCTTGGATGCCATTTCCTATGTGTATTCTTGCATTAGTATTTTGTTGACTCTCTTCTGCAAAAACACCCAAGTTTGACTAAGACCGGGTTCTTCATTATACATGCAGGTCTTGGAGGCAAGCACCAGCCAATCAAGGCCAGAAGTTTGCTCTTTGCCGCTCATGGCGAGTTTTTTCAAGGTGAGTGATTGATTCCTATCGGAGTTGTGTGTTTCATTCCTCACAGACATTCTATTTCCTGTCTTTATATTGGTCTTGTGTCAGGCTTTTGTGTCTCTGTCCGGCCAAAGCATCTGTATTAGACTAAGACTGGGCTCTTTCGGATATCTGCAGCTATTCTCGGCAGCAGATGGCTGCCAATCAGGAACACGAGTTTGTTCTCGGCCACCAAGAGCAAGTATTTTCAAGGTGAGCTATTGCCCGCCTATAGACCGACACGCTGTTTACAAACAAGCCTGCGTTTGCCCACACCAGGTGTGGGCACTGCTCCTGCGCAGAAACCGGATTCGCGTGAAGTGAAACTTCTGCGCATGCGCCGTGCCGTCGATAGCGCCACCGCAGCTGCGTGACGTCAGGGCCGCGTGTTGGTCTATATGAGTTTCAGCATTCGTCAAGGAGAGCAAAATCAAAGCCCGGGGGTTGGCCATTGCAAATATGTTGACTCGGAAGCGCATAGGAAGGAAGCTTTACAAAAGTATCCACCTGCCTCAACAAGTGAAACTGAAACTAAAACGTGGGTTCCATTTAAAAAAAAAAGCAACATTGTCAGCCCGAGTTAACTCGGGAGCAGCACGGAGCAAACAAGCCATGGTACGAGTATGCTCGGTTCAGGCTTTTGTAAGGGTGGTCGATGACTCGGTGTCTTCTAAAAAAAAATTTTTTTTTCTAAAAGTGTGGTGGCCGAATATTCAGGGATGAGCATTGAGTCGTGATGTTAAGGTCAAAATTTCATCCACATCCCCAGATTCATGTGCCGTGTCCCCTTAGCGAGGGGGACAAGGCCTTCAAAATTTTATGTTCGCAAAAGGGATGCGTCAGTATTGACGTCTCATTTTACATCAGGCGTCTCAATTTAAAATGCACTATAAATGATATGCCTGTGATTCGTTTAGGTGTTACTTCCTCTCAGCAAGTATATGGATTATGTCTCAAAAGGTCTAATCTGATGTTGACCGCACCTCGGGTCTCCACCGACGATTCATCAGAACGAGACCCAACCGGGACACTAGGGAGGAGCGGCTTAAGCAAGGGTGGCGACATATACGTCAGCTTCTTGCTGACAAGAAGGAAAAATAGATAGATGGTGGGTGTTTCATTTGCTATGCCTTTTGGAATGCACATTTTGTTTGTTATGTTTCTCAAGATTTCTGCAGAGTTCAATTTCAACTATTGTAAAAAGCCGAGCATGCGCCCAGATCGCAGAAGCGCCTACCCCCTGTTTTCGGAACGATTCTCAAATAAGCAAAGGGCATACCAGACACCCATCCACTAGCCTTTCAGCCATGCTCAAAATATTAAAAGAACACATCAACTGCCCAGGTGCCGTGGCGTCCTTGCCACAATAGTGACCGTCGCGGAGCTGACAGATCTATGCCTGGCACAAGTCATGGCATGGCCTTTGGGAACCAGGGAATCGAGATTAGAGATCTAGCACAGAAATTGGAGGCAAGCGGCGAAGGTGAGCAGAGTTAACGGAAAACAAGGATGAATGGGGTTCCGTGGCATGTCCCGTGCATGTAATTCTGAGTGTGCTGAAGGCGGCTACTCAAAACAGTTGTTACATGTATGTAACTAATCGCAAATCTCTCTTGCAGTTTCCACGGCCCGCAAGCCAGCAAGCGCCAGTTCGTTCTCGTTCAAAGGTGAGGATTCCAGGTTTTCTAGTTTGCTCTGAAACAGCAATACTGAAGCCAGACAAGCGGTACAGCATATTTAATTGACGGAGCTCAGAACAACTGGGGACGCTTTCACTGAAGCTTTGCTGGAGGCGACAAAACGTGTGCCCAGTTTTGTCACAAGAGGCATATTATGTCACGCACATGTAATTTTGAATTTATCCGGCTTAGTGTGCTGTAGGTGGCTGGTCAAAGAAATTGGTACTTGGACGCAATTAATCGCAAATCCTTCTCGCAGTTTCCACGGCCTAAGAGCCAGCAGGTGCCAGTTTGTTGTTCCTCAAAGGTGAGAATTCCAGATTCCCAAAGCAGGAATACTGAAGCCAGACGACCGGTACAGCATTTTTAATCGACGGAGCTCAGAACGACTGGGGGCTTCTGCATTGAAGCTTATTTCTCTGTAATACACGCGGGCGACAATGACGTGTTCCCAGTTTTGTCGCAAGAGGGTATCTATGTCCCGCGCATGTAATTTTGAATCTTTACGACTTGGTGTAGTTTACGTGGCTACTCAAAGTAACTGCTACTTGGACGCAACTAATCGCAAATCTCTCTTCCAGTTTCCACGGCCTACAAGCAAGCAAGCACCAGTTCGTTTTTCCTCAAAGGTGAGCATTCTGGATACTCTAGTTTGGTGCCGAAGCAGGAATAGTGAAGCCAGACGAGCGGATACATATATTTAATCGACCGAGCTCAGAATGACCCGTGGCAGTGGCATTGAAGCTTATTTTTCCGCAATCAACACAGACATAATTTTGAATCTATCCTGCTTTGTGAAGGAATGCTTCTTGTCGCGAACTGATCACAAATTTTTATTTTGCAGTTTCTATGTGGCTGCAGCTAGTAGGTGCTGTTTTCATTGAGAGGTGAGGATTTCACATTCTGTTTTCAAACATCAAGTTTTTGAATGAGGGTCCCAAACAATTAACTTTCTTTTGCAGTAAATGCCAGATCCTCCAGTTCAGGAATATGTTAAATATATTTGGTATGGATAAGCCCAGTGTTTTGCTTCTTTATTCATAATTTGACAACATCAACATTTTTTATTTCATCACTACGAAATACACACAAGGAGAGACTGCGTTGCAAAGAAATGTCGTGCTGAACGTGCATATTCCGACACGTATATAGTTTTATTGGTAGCCGATAGAATATATTAGATTCCAATATCCATAATACGCTAAGTACACTGGAATCGTAAACCCTTATTGGATTCCCATCCCTTATTGGATCCCCATACGACACATGGGGATCCAATAAGGGTTTATACGGTATGGGATTCCAATATTTTTAGCGTATTATGGATATTGGAATCCCATAACAAACCCTTATTGTAATACAATAAAAATATATTGTTTACCAATATCCATAATACGCTGTTCATATTGGGATTTTCCAATAAGGGTATAGGATTCCAATGTTTTTAGCGTATTATGGATATTGGAATCCCATAACAAACCCTTATTGTAATACAATACAATAAATGTAATGTGTTCCAATACACTATCCATATTGTATTGTAATACAATAAAAATATATTGTTTACCAATATCCATAATACGCTGTTCATATTGGGGTTTTCAATAGGGTGGTGATACTTATTCGGAGGAATTAATCCGCTCGATGACTCCAGCCGCTTCCAAGCGTCTGATTTCTTCCGATACTGACTGACGCGCTGCTAGAGGAATACGTCTCATTCGATGACGAACGGGAATGACAGAAGGTCGAATGTTCACCCTGTGGACAACGTCCTTGACACGGCCAAGACCCGGACTGAAGAGGTGCTCGAAGTTGCTTATGGAAGGTGGCAGGTTTGGCATTACTGGTTCAGGCACCACTGAAGCTGCAGCCTGTGGTGGAGACGATGCTGAGGCCAGCTGGTTTTTCACCCTTGCCGACCACTCGTTTCTCAACGCACTTCACGCTTCGTCCTGTGTGGTCAGTGTCGACCTTTCATCCTCCTCTTTCGGCGGGTCGCCGGAACCCTCTGTGTCTGTATAGAAGCACGACCGAGTGGCGCCACTCATCTGGATGTCGAGGGCTACAACAGCGTCCATGCCGAGTAAAAAAGTACCACGGTCAGCAATGTACAAAAGTACTGTTGCCGCACGCTCTCTGAACATTACCGGTGCCTCGAAGGCTCCCAGAATGGGAGCCTTCGAGGCACCGGTAATGTATCGGGTTGCCGATAAAAGTTCAGGAGCTTCACAGGTGGTGGTACAACTCTCGCATTGCTCACGAAATAAGGGACGAACATGGCACTATCCACGATGGAGACGGCTGACCCCGTGTCAAGAAGAAACTTTAGCGTTGAGTTAAATACCTGGATGCTTAAGTACAGCTTGGTTTGAGAAGGTCCGGAAATGTAGGACACCTCCCACTGCTCGTCGTCGTCATCATAGTAGTCGTTGACGATCTGCTCAACCGGATCACGCGGACGGCGCAGGAGGGATCGGCGAACACTTCTACAAGCGCGTGAAAAATGTCCCCGACGACCACAGTTGTCGCACTACTGACCTCTCGCTGGGCAGGCGTCATAGCCCCTGCAGCGTTCCTGACCGTAACCGCAGTTGGGACATGTTCTTCCGTAGCCGTAGTTCCACCTTGGAGATGGTTGACGCCTCGGTGATTCGAAACGCACTGAACGTCGAAACGCCGATCGTTTAGGGCTCTGTTGACGACTGCCACGGTCGAAACCACCATCGCCACTACGGCCGCAGGTTACGCAGCTCTGCTGGCTAGGCGAGCGCGAAGCGCGTGCGTTCACTGACCGGGCTGAAGAACGCCACGTGGAAGATCGCGCAGGTGCCTCACGGCGCGAGCGCCACGGCTCTTGCAAAGATGATGTCATCGGCTGAGGTTGACTCGGTGCGCGCCCTGTCACGTGGCAGATCACGTGCTCCTCCGACGCCGTCGACGGCGAAGCTGGCACAGTTGCCGAGGCCCATTCTCGAACTTACCCACATGAGCGTTCCAAATTGAGGACAGTCTGTAAGGCCACGCTCAACGGAAGCGCGGCGCCAAGTACCAGGCGTTCTTTAGATCTGCAGATGCAGTTTCACCGTAAACTGGCGACGAATGGCGACCTCGGTGTCGGCTCCAAAGTTCGCCGGCGTTGCTAATGCTCGGATAGCTGAGAGATATTCACGCAGGGATTCCCCTTCTTGTTGGTTCCTCATGTGGAATCGGAATTGTAGCAGGGTCTCGTTGACCGACTGTGAGAATTCGGCCTGGAGGACCCGGACGGTCTCGCTGTACGGGTCGCGAGACGCTTGTCGAGCTCGTTGATCATCCCCCACCGGTGACGTTGCTTGCGCCGGTCCGTCGGGAGCTGGTAGTGGGTCGTAGACGCGCTGGACTTCGACCCCCAAGCAGTTGAGGAGCTTGGCCTTGCGTCGTTCGGCGGAATATGCCTGAGCACCAGTAGCCAGTATGTATCGCACGAACATTCGTAGCCACAATATCCACGGTATCGGTGGCGTACCGGCCTTGTCCAGGAAGTTTGGTGGTGGCCGGTCACAGTCAGCCATGCTTGCGGCTAAGATGTCTGCTCAGCAATCGAGGAGGACGTTCGAAATGGAACGCACGGCCATTCACAAGCAGCAACCGAGGTTCTCTGGTGAGCCCGGAATTCGTCGGAAGCAGGCGTCGTCGCGACGCCAGGCACCCCCGCCGGCGTGAGCTTATGCCGAACGACGCTCGTTTCCTCCGGGAGTGAGAGTGCCCACGTTCAGCACCATCGTCGCCAAAACTGTGGAGGCGGCCTAGAAAGCGACCAGCCGAGTCGGAGTCACATTGCAAACTGTTTTAATTGTCGAAGAAGAAAGAGAGAGAGAAAACAAAAGAGAAGAAAACAAACGAACAAACAAACAGACAGACAGAGCGTCGGCAACACAGCGCGCGCTCTTGGCGCGTACCGTTCGGCAGCGGTGCAGGTGTTCGCCGGACGCTGCCACAGATGACAGCAACGAAGGAAAAAAACAAAAGAGGGAAGAATTTAGATCGTACAACTAAACATAACAATGGTAACCTTTATTAACATACATAATGAGATACTATTAAGTTTTTTTATTACTTTTTATTGCATGCGTTTCACAATGTCACAGGGATGTTCCGTATTTGATAAAATAAAATACTGTTCTGCTACTGCTATTGTGAAACATGTAGCGGCTGGCTTGCGATGGCTATCGGTGACTTTAGAAAACGGAATCGCTTAATTTTAGCCACCATTCATGTTTGAAGAATTTGAAAAAAAAAAATATACCAAAATGTACATCATGCTCAAGCAGTGTCTTTTCATCCTCGATTATCCTATAGCCGGCCTGGAACGTTGAGATTAAAGTTGTATTCCGGAACCGAAAGTTGAATTATTAAAAAAGGCGTGGTTTGAACCAGTCCCGAGTATACAACGATAATGCGTTAAAGATCATTTACATTTTGTGATTATCAATCTCCTGGGAAATTAATAAACTATGTAAAAAAGACAACCCAAAAAAAGCTTTAAAATTTATTTTTATATGTATGCGACACAAACGCAACTTTGATGATCAATTGTTCCCGGAATATGACAAAAAAATGTTGACATTTGCGATTAACATAAACTCTTCAAAACATATTAAATTGTTTTAGAGCGCAGCTCTTAGACGACCTTTCCGGTTTAAACGGCGTCGCAGTCGACGTAACAGCGCGTTGCATTATGGGTCGTTTCCCAGATTGACTTCACACCTGACGTCACTGGGCGCCTAAATTTGGCGTGAAATATTTCCGCTAAAGTTAGCGAATAAATTTTCCCACTAAATTTACCGCACAAAGGTTCCTGCTAATTTAGCGGATACATATTTTCGCTAGATTTAGCGTGAAACTTTTTTCCTCTAAATTTAGTCGGTAATTTTTTCCGCCAAGTTTTGCGGGGACAGTTTCCCACTAAATTTAGCAGGAAACTTTTCCGCTTAATTTAGTAAGCAAATTCTTCCGCAAAATTAAACGGGAAAATTTTCTGCTAACTTTTGCGGGAAAATGTTTGCGCTTAATTTAGCAGGGTAATTTTTCGTCAAATTGAGCGTGAAATTATTTTTCCTGCTAAATTTAACGAAAAAATTTTCCAATACATTTTAATTTAAAGTGTGCGGAAAAAAGTTTTTACAAAAAATTAGTGGGGAATATTTTCCGCTAAATTAAGGGGGAAAATTTCCATGCCACTTTTTAGCGTGGGAATTTTTCCTGTTGAACTTAACAGATAATATTTTCCGTGAAATTTAACGGGGAAATGTTTTCGCCAAATTTAGCGGGAAACTTTTACCCCTAAACTTATGTCCTACGTTTTTCCGCCAAATTCGGCAGGGAAATTTTCCGCGGTATTTACCGGCAATTTTCTTCCGCCGAATTTAGACGGGGGTATATTCCCGACAAATTTAGCGGGGAAAGTTTCCTCCAAGATTTAGCGTAGACAAGTTTACGCCAAATTTACCGGGCGTTTTTTTTTTTTTTTTTTCACTAAATTTAGCGTGGGAATTGTTTGTCACATTTAGCAGGCAATTTTTCCCACTAAGCCTAGGGGGGGGGGGGTTGAGATTTTTCAGCCATATTTAGCGGTGAATGTTCACCGTGAAATTTAGCAGGCGAATCAACCGGGAAATTGTCGCACAATTTCTCTGTAAATTTCTTTCCGTACTTTTTCCTCTCATTTGTACCCTTCCCTCCTCTTTCTCAAGAGCTGTGCTCTAATTCGGCATTGCACAAAATTGTAAACGTCTTTAATTTTTTTTTAATACAGACCCCAACTATTTCACCATTTTTGTTTTTTTACTATATTTCTAGCAAAATATGATTAAGTTTGTAAATGATCCCACCAAAACGAAACATTCCATAATACAACTTATTTTTAGTGCTGCACACTCAAACTAATTTGTCTTTTGTCATAGCTTTTAACGATTGGTTTTAACATAAATCCAAGTTTGCGGCAAACTTAATCTGTATAGAAGGTGATCGATTTTGTGAGAAACGAACAGCTATAAAAATCATGATGTGTGTAATCAAAACGAAAAGCTCATAAAACGGCCAAAGTTGAGAAGTTTGAATTGAAATTAATCTTAGTTTCTTAATTCTCAAAGGGTAGTTTTCTTCATAAGAAGAATCGATCTATCACCTATATAAAAATAATGCTGTGAGTAACCCCACCAGGAAGTTTGGCGAATTCAAATCACTGCTCGATATATGAAACAAAAACATTTGCCTAGATTGGCAAGATTCCTGAAACTTTAAAGTCAATGACTTTCAAAGTTCCGTGTGGAATTACCTTCAAAGTAGGGCACGAGTCAATCGCTAGGTAGGAGTCAACGTGTGCAATAAAAACACAAATATCTCTGTGCTTTAAATGAAAGTAATTTTTCTTCATCATTTTGTGACAGATATTCGTTTTTTTTTTCTTTAAAACGTATACTTTAAAAAAATGTATCACGCAACTTTAGATTACAGAACTGTACTGAGAAATTAAAACGTGAATTTTAAATTTTTAGATATATCATTTTCCTAAACACGTTTGCGCACATTTACGCAGCTCCGAACTTAAATAGACAAAACGGAAGCAAGCCATAATTAATCTCCAGGAGAACGTCAATGATGTAGTTTAGAAACTTTAGCCAAACTTTTAAGTTTTTTTTTTTTTTTTTTTTAATTTTTGTAGGACAATTTCAGGTGGACGCTATTTTGGAAATTTATATTTAATTAGGCCCCTTTTCAGTACCCCTATGCCAAGCACTCTTACGGGAGTGAATCTTACATTCCCAACTTTCCTGTGAGGCTTAACCCATGAACGGTCAGCATAAACAGGGCGTTTCACGTAACGCCAGGCATATCGTTCCTGTAAAAACTATGTATGTTATTAAAACATGATTGGCGATGTATTGGTGACGGCCGAGAGGATAAATGGTGACATGCATGGCGGTATAGATAAGTACTAAATCAATGTTGCATTATTAACGTTTTGGTTAGAAACATAAACATATGGTTTAACTACAAACATTTAAGAGCGCAACCAAAAAAAGTAGAATATATACACCGCATAACATTTCACCATTTAGCCAAAGACTTTACAACATCGAAAATGCAAATAAAAATAAAAGAAAACGGCATCGGCGTGGTAAAGTTAAACGTAAGTTGATGCCCCCCTCCTCCCTTTCCCCCACCGCCTCCCTGAAAGAAAGCAAAAAATACGACAGCGGTTTATTTTTCTCATATTGTGAAATCGGTTAATTTAGTGGATTTTGATTATACAGCAGGAAGCTTATAATAGAAAAAATATGCTTACTTTTAATAATGAAAATATTAGTTTCAAAAAATGGATACCACACTGAGAATACGAAACAAATTAAAACATTATTACCGTTCAATAAATGCATTTTGTAATGAAGGGTCCTGATAGTACATACTACAATGCAATTTACTTTCTTAACTTATGGATATTACGCTGACGTTTTTGATATATTTTTACTGACTCACTTGTCAAGAAAAAACCGCCATGCACTTTAGAGGAAAAACGAACTCAACTTAAGTAACTTAAGGAGCGATTTCTTTTAGATATACACTGATTATATAGCAGAATGCTCAGTAATTTTGTCCGAGGCAGCAGCCTTTCCGTGAACCCACCTGCCATGCTCACCTACTTAGTGCGTGCGTTGGATTGTGAACTTCACCCTTTGTGTATGTTGATCACTAGATATCAATGCTACTCCAAAATACATTATCTGAGAATCCCAAATGGGCGCGGGTGAAGTCCTGTAAGCACTTCCTTGTCAATGCCACAGCTGTCACATGGCATTGATGAGTGAAGGGGTAACGCAGTTGCTCGCCTGGCTTCGCCCGCTTGCCTGTGTGTCCTCCACTGCCTCCGGCATCTGTTACAAATGATACTGAACATAGCGCTTTCGGATTTTCTTTCGGCATGCGGACGGCGATGCACGCTTCCCAACAAGTATATTGGCTTTCTGAAATGTGTTTCCAAAGTATTATAAAAAATATTTTGTAGCTAACTTTTTATTATTTTGATTACTAAAATGCACGCGGAGTGTATTCATAAGTCCAGAGGTAACTTTTGGCTGAAATTGTTTTAGGGAACCTAGTGTTTCATACTGAGATCGCTTTCCCCGAAGAGACGATCTCCCGCAAAATAACACAAAAGGTAACTTGATGATTAATCGTTTAATTCTGGAACTAGAGACAATCTTGCAGACATCAAAGTAGGAATGACTCCAGACCAACCATATTAGCTTGCACGTAATATTGCAGAGTGAGCAGCTAGCCCAGTAGGCAGTGCCCCCATGATCAAATCGGTATCGTGCTTTGCTCACACGCAAAGGGCCGAGCTTCGATGCCTAGACGCGGACGATCATGTTTTATTTCTGTAAATATCGCGTTATGGTAATTTCGAGGACCTCGTTGCTTGTCCGATGTCAGAATGTTCCACGCGCCGTACCTTCTACGCCGATTGTTCCCGAACCCCACACGTGTACAGAAGAAGCTCCGCGTGGCAAGCAAGGGTCAGTCTCGTTTTTGCGCTTAGCCTCTGCGGTACCGCCGACTGCGATGCTTGAAACGCTACTTTTTCTTTTTTTTTTTTTGCTCGGCACAACTTTACCACATTAAACGTTTAGTTTTCTTTGTTGTTTACCGCCTCATAAATTCTCATTTGTGACATCTTGGAGGAGGTGCTGGATGTCGCGTGACATGTCCATGAAGCGTAAACCTCCGAAGATATCCAGGCCAAGTCGGGTGCTCAGCCCCGGAAGGCTACCCTTCTCAGAAGACGGCGACGCCCGAGCAAGCCGCCGTACCAAAGGTCAACCCCCGGAATTTATATCCCCGCCGCAGAAGGCAAATAAGACTGCGATGATGACAACTCCACCTTTCGTTGTCTTACCCGTCGCTGCACGCACGAACGCGTCCTTCCAAGGTGAGCCTTATGAACCGAGATCCTGGAGCCATGTGTAAAGGATTACATCTTCGGTTGTCTTGTTCGCAACTTCCCTTCCACCTCCCCCAATCCACCGTCGACATTCCGTCAGTGAGGCTACGAATATGGAACGTGTCCTCATCACAAGAGCCAGCCACTACCACTGTTACTCGAACGTCGCAGCGTCTTCAGCATCGGGCTACGATATTAGTCCTAGCATCCCCGGCATTCGCGACATTATTTGTGAAGTCGTCCGGGAGGAGTTCCGCAAGATGCTCCCCGCTGTGGATCCCCTTCCTCACTATCGCTCGCCGAGGTCGTCCAAGAGAAGTTTCACCAATCTTTCCAACCTGAAGGTCTTATCAACCCCTCGAAGCCAGAGGAACCGACGTTGAGCTACGCTGCCATAACTCGACGGCTGCCGCAAGATAACCGTCAGTCCACGGCGCCACCCCGCCGAGACCCTTTGGTACCTCAGTACCCTCGACGCCAGAAAGAACAAGTCCAATACGTCCGTCCGAAACGCCCCTCGCCGAGGAAGACCGAAGTATGGAGGACGGCCGATTGACGCCCGTTGTCCTACAGGCGTGGTCCATCAGCCGACAGGCCGCCGATAAAAGACGACGATGTTTCTTGTCGATACTAGCTCGGCGGCACGACAGAATAAACAAAACATTTTCACCTAAGCTCGTAGTTGGTCGCACCATCTTTTACGTCCTCAACATCGAACCCGCTACAAATCGGTGACCCGGAAGTGATGATCAACTCTGATCACCTGCCATCCAAGAAAACGTTCTCCGTGCCACGGAACACGGAAACTGCTTGGGATTTCGACGATTATGCGAGAGCACATCTCCCTCGGCCTTCGCATCCGGAGCCTCCGATACTGCCTCTTCCCCAGCAACGGGCTCCAACCACCTCGCTCACCCCACTGACTCGGCAAGTCAACGTTCATTGTATTTTCCAACACTGCCCCAGTCCCTGGTGTCGCCCCGGCAGTCGGGCCCATCTGCATGGCCTGGCAAGGTCGCATGCTGCCACAATATGTGGGACTTGCCGCAGCGCGCTACGCTGGACATGGCAAGTCACGGCGGACGGCACTATTCTTAACGAGGCAATTCGCTAGCTGACCAGGGCCTCCTAATCGCTGGTCATGCATTGCTCTACGCTCCGCGCGTCGCCTCCGGGGATGACGCTGTATCGGTCCAACAGCTGACCTACATGCCCCTGGAGTCCGAGCTTTGATCGAGCCTACTCCACCGCACGAACGGATCGTTGTGCCCTCTCTCTGTTGCATCATTGCTCCAATAAGCCTGAACTGAGTGTCAACTCCGTGCATGGTTTGCGCAGGCTGTCTTCGGTGCCGATTTCTGCCACATCGTTCGGCTCGAACTAAACGCCAATGGCAACAGCAGAACTCACTTGATGCAGCCGCAACCTCTCAATCCCTCCGTCTCAAACAGGCTGCGTACCTGCAGGCAACGGCTCTAGAGGGGGGGCAATATCTGTGGCGGTTCATGGGCCACCATGCCGCCGATAAAAGACAACGACGTTACTTGTCGATACGAGCCCGGTGGCATGACAGAATAAACAGATCTTTTCCACCTAAGCTCGGAGTCGGTCGCACCACCTGCTTCGTCCTCAACGTCGAACGCGCTACTCCTACTACTGCGGATAGGACGACAATATCTACCGTCACTGCCCTTACAGGCAAACAGGGCTGCACGGCTTCCACCCGAACAACCCACGCCCACGCTACGGTGAGCTACCGCGGGAGAATGAAGAGTACCTTCGACGACCTATGTATCCCCCACACCTCGCCGAGAATCCCGGTCATCGTCAGCACAACGTCCAGCTTCGCCGAAGCACCGTTTCAGTCGTAAGAGCTTGTCGCACTTGTCGCGCCAAAAACAACTAAGCGCGGCAACCCCTCTAGGTGGAGGTGCCGTTGACGGACGAAGCAAATTTCCTCCAAGAACGCCGGTGACCTCCCACTCGACGGACGCCATGCATCGGGGCAACGCTTCTGCAACAGTTCCCAACAGCCAACAGCCTCAACGTGACCTTCGACGGTCACGACGCGTCGCCACTGGTGGGCACCGGAGCAGAGTACACCGTCAGACTGCACCACGCCGTTGGATGCCCCGCAAAAACGAAGCTTCGGAGTCTACCTAATTACGCCGACTTAAATGTGCACTGCACGAATTGAGATCTATAGGGATCTATAGTGATCTATAGTTTGTTCTTCTTCAAGACTGCGCGAGGGACATTGTCCTCGGAATTGATTTTCTATGCGAAGACGCCACCATCGATCTGGGAGCAAAATGGTTCATCCTACGTAAACCAGTTCACCACCGGAGGATCCCAACTTCAAATCATCCGCAATCCCAGTCCTCAGAAATAACTTGAGGACAAACCGCCGCGGCCGAATGTTTTAATTATGACTTCGAACGCTTTTGCTTGTTCGAGGTCATTATGTTTTACGCGCTGAACCTTCCACTCCGATTGCTCCAGAAGCCCACGCGCGTACATAAGCGCTCCGCGTGGCGAGCAAGGGTCAGTCTCGCTTCTGCTTTCGATCCCTACGGTTTTGCCGACTTCGACGCTTGCGACGTTACTGTTACTTTTTTTTTGTTTTCTTGGCACAAGTTCGCCACATTAAGCCTTCAGTCAGCGTTGATATTTACCGCGTCATCAATTGACACTTGTGGCAATATTTTACCCGAATAAAAAGACGAAAGAAATCGTTTATTCAAGACAAATTTTGGAGACTGCATTCCCATCTCATTAAAAAATCATCGCGTCTTGAGAACCCACGTCGCTGTCCTGTGACCCTATAGGTACGTACTTGTTTTATCGCTACGTATGCTCACTGTATAAGTTTACTACTAAGTTCCCGTTCTCTAATCTAAACCGTTGAAGATGGGGGCCAACCGTTTCTCTAGCATTTAGTGCTAAAATTTCGTTGCCTTTAAAATTTAATCTTTGCTATTCACTTAATAGGCAAAACAAAGACTGTATTTTAAGATGTTCAGTTCCAAGTATATAAAGAAATTGGAAAGCGACCTTGTGTGCAGATACATCTCCTTCTTACACACAACATCCGGCCGACGTTTTATAATTACTGCATAAAACTCATTCATAAATATGCCAATTATCCTGCAAAGTCACCTTATTTTTGCAAAAGAAAAAATAACTATTTCGCAATGTTCCCTGGGAAAATATGTCAGCTCTAAGAGTTACTAAGAAGGCGATATCTGTCCTCTCAAAATGTCGCCTGATTAGGGTAGCTGCGTGTAAGTGAAACGCCTAAACTTATACGGGATGGGGCTTGTCACACCCAACATATATGCTATCGGGTATGACAGCGCTCAGCTGAGAGTCGTGTGTGATCAGCGCAATATTTAATTCAATGGTAAGCAGCACTTTATTACCTGTTCGGCTGGTTGCATCCAGCCGAAGTGCGACTTTGTTTCCGCCGGTTTTCTCCGCGTTATTGAGATCCTGTCGACCAAGCTAGACATCCTGGCAGCAGAGTTTAAACGCCTCAGGGTTGAAAACAAGTGGTGCTTCGGAGGTACAACTCCGAAAAAGGACTCTGAAGGGATACCGCTTCCATCATCTTTTTAGCTCTATCACTGCGGTGTCGCCTGCTCCACCAATGGCTGCGCCAACCGCATCACAACCGACTTCAACGTCTATGCATTCTACAAATCGGTTGCCATGGAATGCAACACCACCACCATCACATGTCAGCAGGAGCTTTGGAATGCTTGCTGAAACAATCACAGTGATTGTCGCCGCTAGGGACGACGCACTGGTCAAACCCCGACCACAGCCCAAACCTTTAAATGAAACGGCAAAGGTGACAAAGAAAACTGTGGTTCCTCAGAAGAGTCGTCAATCGGCACTTGTTTTATCCAGGCTTAATCAGGACACCAGCGTGGAGAATATAAGGGCGCTAATGGATCATTAAAAAAAAGAAGGTCAGTCTTTTGCTAACATAGGATGACTAATTTTTTTTTAAAAAAGTTCGTTATTATTATATAAACCTTATAGCATCCCTCCCCAATAGTGTAACAAATTTTTGTGTCTAATATATAACAGATTAGAGAGCTGGACTAGTTGGCGGAAGTTTAACATGGTGTTAGAATAACAGTGTGTAATGATGGAGACTAGAATGAACACAGATTACAGGACGAGCGCTGACTCTCAAGTAAACAACTAAACGTATAATAGTGAAAACAGGAACAGGGAAACATTAAAGGCACACTCAACCACGCATGGGCCACCCAAATTGTCTAGTCACAAAAAGGCTTCATATATCAGCGCATCGCTAGCGCCCCCTCCCCCCCCCCCCCCCCCCCCCCCACACACACACACACATTTATAGTAAAAAAAAACATTTCTTTTTCCGATAGCTCCACCGAGGGGTTGCGGCCACTTTGCGCTCCGTAATTGCGCTCCGGCGCTCCGTAAAGAGGCCTTCCACATTGTTAATTACGGGGCGCGATGTGTCATCAAGCCATCGGTGCCTCCATCGGAAAAAGAAGTGCTTCTTTTTGCTATGAATTGGGGAAATGGGGGGGCTAGCGATGCGTTGATAGAGGAAGCCCTTTGTGATGAGACAGTTTGCGTGGCGCATGCGTGGTTGAGTGTGCGTTTCATGTCTTCCTGCTGTTTGATTTTCGCTATTAAACATTCAGTTGCGAGTCAGCTGTCGTCCTGGGTTGTGTGTTCCTTCTATTAGTGTTTGTTGTTACGCACTGTTACACTTATACCATGTCTAATATATGTATTACATCATTAGACAAAAATATAATTAATTGGCACCTCAAGCATTTTTTTTTTTTTTTGCAAACCGTGAAATTCAAAAGAGAATGATATAAACATACGAGAACATACAAAATTTTGCATTCGTCTGCTGTAAGCCAGAATAGTCAATAATATGCTGGGTACATTTTAGTTTCCCCAAAATTATTTTCGGGGTACCTGGGACCTATTTGCCGAATAAGCTTGATTTTTTTTTCTCGTTTAGACGTTAACGATAGTTTCCAGTATTCTGGTACTGACACGAATCTACCTAAAAAAAAGCAATTTCATATTACGATAATCTAGAATTTTAGTTTGTTTCCAAGTCTTCGCGCTAATTACTAATATTATGTGATTATAAAAAAAAAATATTTTGCTTTATTTCAAGGAATTGTTGCACTGCGGTGAATAAAGGAATAACGAGAGGATGATTTTTCTTTATAACTTAAATTTCACATGTCAAAAGTAATATCTTGGCACGTACTAAATGTTTGCATTACGTTAATTATGTTAATCGACCTGCGCACAAGCAGCTAAAAATAATAAGATAAATCAGGTGGAAGAGCGTATTGAAATATCTGACTTGATATAACAGACCTTGAAAAAAGCTGAGACCTAAAATTGTGCAATAGCACTGGCTTGAAGTCGGAGGCCTTAAATAATATATTTCGTCGCCAGTTGAAAACTTTTCGATCTAGAAACATCCCCGAACGAGGCGCGGGTGCCCATATTGGATATGTTGAACGAACGCCCGAAAACAGGAGAATCATGACCCCTTCAAGAAAAGGTTTAAAACATATGGCTGTTTTAGAGGAATTACCACAGCAGCGCTTATTGTCGAGGGCCATAAAGTTTATATTTTTTACCAGTTAAGAAGTTGTTCAATCTCAAAAAGTTCTTAGATGAGGCGCGGGTGCCCGAATTTGAAATGATGAGCGAATCCCTGAAAAGTGTCTAACCATATTCATTTCGAGACACGCGTTCTCAAATACGGCTCAAAAGCCTTAAGTTATGTATTTGGTCACCAGTTCAAAACTCGGATTATCTCAAAAAGTTCCTAGATGATAGGCGGATGCCAGAATTTGAAATGATGAACGAATGCCTGAAAATTATCGAGCCATGTCCACCTAGAGAAAGGTTTACTCAAGAATGAATCATTTGAGAGGGTTTGCAATAGCAGTAGCTTATAATCGATATCCCTAAATTTTGTATTTCGTCACAAGTTAAGATATCTGTCGACCTCTAATTAATACTCCAAGAGGCGCAACTGCCCAAGTTTTAGGAGATGAACGAACGCGTCAAAACGCCCCGTATCGTAACCGGCTTTCTCAAAAGGGACTAATTTTAAACTATTTTTTTAGTACCAGAACGTTCCCGAGGGCTTTAAGTTTTCTATTCCGCCTTTAGTTGGAAACTCTGGTGTCCTGAAAGGGAGCTCTGGTGAGGCGCACACGCCCAAATTTCAAATGATGAATGAATACGAAGAAACAGGCCAACTATCACCAATTTGAGATCGGATTTCTAAAAAAGGATGGACTTTGAAGCATTTGCATTTTACCACTATGCGCTCGAGGGCTCTCAGTTTTATATTATGCCTTTAATTAGAAACTGTGTTTTCATCAGAAAGTTTCCTTGCAAGGCGCGGGTGCCTACATTTCAAACGATGAACGAATGCGTAAAAAAACAGCCTAACCAGCACCAACTTCAGACCGGTTTTCTCCAAAAAGGATTTATTTTAGAGTATTTTTCATAGTACCAGGTTCGGCTTGAAAGCTTTAACTTTTTTTATTCCGTTCTTAGTCAGGGAGTTAGTTGCCCTCAAAGCATTTCCTGTTCAGGCGCGGGTGCATTAATTTAAAAATATTAACGAATCCGTAAAAACGGCCGCGATGCATCCCGACTTCGTGAAAATGCTACTCGATATATGCGTTGATTTGTGATGATTTTCAATAGACGCATATGCTAAAATTATCTTCCGAGTTTTCGTTCTCCAGCCTTGGGCCTCTTGCATAAGTGATAACTTTAGCGAACACCCGAGTTTACCATGCAACTACGAAAACCGATCTTGACGTTCGATGGACTGGCGACTTCCGTGCCATTTCTTCTAGGACAATTCTAAGGTTCGGGGTGGATTTCTGTGGACAATTGACGGCCTGTTTAGTCAGTCTAGGATTGGTAACAACGGTGACTTGGACAACCATAGCAACACGCGTCAACTTTCTATAGACCTCCTAACCTTAGAAGCGTGTCTCTTTATTTTCTAATACCCCGCCCATGGACATCCTAGAATTTGACGAGTCTATAAACGTCCTAGCACTGACGGAGTCTAGGAACGTACTACTTTTTTTCCTATCTTGTGAGCTAAGGTCACACATTTGTTAGCCAGATAGAAAGCAAAACATATATGCGACGTTATTTTGTAAATATAAAAACTCGGTTGCTGCCCACGCCGACACACAGTTTCCCCTGTGTTATGCATATTTAATCATAGCATTATGTTTTTCTAATAATGTAAATGAAACAAAGTACAGAAAGTAATCAGAGACTTGCTAGCTTAACGTGAACAGGAGAAATGTCGTTAACCGAGACCCACATCTCTTTTATTCTTAAACAAGTTTCGCTTAGACATACCCAAGAAAAAAAATATCATTACTTGTTCCTTGGGTGCACACCACACTACGGACTTCATATCGCCCGTCTGTTTTGCGAATTCCCCGAATCAGGCTGTAGGACCGATCGTTGAATGGAAATTCGTCACCCGTCACATAAGGCAATTCGTCATAGGGTGATTCGTCCCTATGAGAAATCGCCAAACTATTAACATGTATTTCTTATTTTAATAGCGTTTCTGAGGCCCATCGAGCATAGGTTTTCCAAAAGAGTACACTTACCAGTTTTTGTTTTTTCTCGACAAAGGAAATCATATTTTACTTTCTAATTGACAGAGACTAATTATGCCTTGTCCACAAGAATCTTGGCACCTCTCTCAGTCGCCAATAGAAACAAAAATTAAATGCAAATTGCTTGGCAGTTGTGGGTGTTACACGCGCAGTCATGCATGCGCAGTGAGCGATTCGCGCATGCGCAGTCTGTGTCTGTGTCGTGCATGCGTAGTCTGTCTCTCTCACGCCATTGGACGAGTTAGATGATTTCCATACCGCGGATATGCCATGTGTTTCGCGCACGTGGATGAGCTACATTATGTCTGTGTCACGCGTCCGCAATCTGTGTCGCGCATGCGCAGTGGCTGTGTCGCGCTCAAGAACGTTTTATATTCTATGCTTTGAATGTGAACTAAAATGTTTACCGACCTAGAAAAAAACAATAATCTAAACTTTCTAACGAGGACACAAAACAGAAGCCCAATAACAAAAGCGGCAGTACGCTAAAAAGACCACTACGCGGGCAACAAGATCTTCAAACATTTGAGACTGCTTCCAAGACAAACGCCAACACATTGAGGGGCTCTATATCCGCCCGCACCTGAGCAAGTGCAGGCCACAGAGAAGAATAAGTATCAAACTTTGTCCTTTTGTGGAGCTTGTCAACTGATATAAATAAGATAGCTGCATCACAGCCATATATAGAGAGAGTTTGGTCAATGGGACGAGCGAGTAGAGCCAGGGCGTGCACCAGACGCTCAAAAACGGCTTGTTGTGCTGTCTTGGCCAACCAGAAGCCGAACATATTATCTTTGCGGCGGTATCGAGAAACGGTTTTAATAAGCTCGTAGGAATTAAATGTAGTACATACTGATGGTTGACAATATGGTCCACGTGAAATTTTGATTATGATCATGCAAAAAAATGTAACAATTCGATGTGCCATAGAACTTTCTTTTTCTCGGACGGAATCTGCCCTCTCGGACTGGAGATTGCCGGCCCTCGACGCCTGGCGTACGGATTGCGTCGATCGATCTGCTATATTTTGTTTTTCTACATAACCGTAATCGAAAAACCGCGTGCACCATATTTTCAGTCACCGAGAGTTAATCCGACGCACTTTTTTTATTTCGGTTTTACCGACAACCACCAGGGTATTATTCGCGGCTTATGGCTGGCCACATTCGATTTTGTGAAGAAACCCTGGAACACGCCCAGTCCGCTTTCGACCAATGGTGCTTCCTCATTTGCCTCCTACACCTCTCAATGTATGGCCAAATGCTCTCTATATACGGCTCTGCGTTGTATCACAGCCGCATATAGACTCTCTTTTTAAGGGCGCCGCCATCTGGAAAATTGCGTTGCAGACGACGCCGTGTAGTGGGTTGAAGCTTGAAATACAGGCTGGTTCTGGCAGTTAAGCTATCTGGGTAAACAACGGTGAAGGTACGGTGGGCACTTGGTTAGAATTGGCTACGATGGGACTAAATATCTTGGCCGTAACTTGGTTGGTTAAATCGAGCTGGCTACTGCAGGTCATCGCCATGCCTCCTCGAAAGAACGAGGACGACGACGGTGGGGTACCTTAATGGACTATCTACAACGAAGGTATGTATGATATGTCTAATATAGTCTATGCAACTAACCTCTCGGCATTTGATATCAGTGTCTTCAGTAATGGCACGTAGACATTTTCATACCCTCCACACCACATGGAGCGATTGCACACCGTGCAGTGATAACTTAATTGAAGGACCTGCACCGGGTTTGAATCTGTCCTTTTGCCGGAAACGAAGTGGCCGTGAGCATAAGCGTGACGATGAATCTGGTACAAAGCCCTCGATATTCGTGCTCGTAATTGACTGACCTCATAAATAAGGGTCGTTTTAGAACATGTCATGCTCAATTACATTGCAGCCACACTCGTGCTGGAGCATTTTGTGATAAATGCAAATTGTCCGTGATTGTTCTTATTCTTATTAAAATTATTTGTGCACACAACGATGACGCAGTGATAGCCAGACAACTGTACATTTCCGAAATTGTAACACGGGTAAAGAAGCATTCTGAACTAACTCACGCATGACGTCCGTTTCTAATACTTTTCGGCCATACACTTGGCGGTTGCGTACCCTGTGTCAGCGGGCATTCCAAAAATGCACTTGGACAATGGTATGTCAAATAAGGGCTGGTAAGAGGTCTTCCAAAAAAAGGGTGTATGGAAAGCGTTTGATGAATGGGAGAAGCGGGCAGAGCCAGGGCTTTACCATACGCAGATAGAAGGCTGGACATGCTCTCTTGGCCGACCAAAGTTGAAGATAATTCCTTTGCGGTGGTATCGAGAGACACTCTTAAAAAGTGCGTAATAGTTCAATGTCGTACCTCTTCCTTGCTTAAATTGTGGTGCAGGTGATGTTTAGATTAGGATCATGCAAAAAGTTGGAAGAAACGAGTGTGACTCTCAAACTCTGTGTTTCTCGGACCGAGTCCGACTGCTTGGACGGCAGATGCCCGGCCCTGGGTCCCTAACGTACAGATTACGCGCTATAATAAAAAAAAAAACCACGTGCACTATATTTTCAGTCACCGAGAGTTACCTTGAAGCGCCTATTTTGTTTCCCGCGAACACCACCAGGGTACGATTCGCGGCATATAGTTGGTCGCATTCGAATTCGTGAACGCGCCCTTGAACATGGCCAGGCCGCATTCGACCAATGACGCCTACTCATTTGCCTCCTACACTTACCGATGAATGGCCAGACTTTCTCTATATAGGGCTCTGCGTTGCATGCAATGCCAGCAGGCTCTCTTGTCGAAGTAAAGAATGGAGTATGTGTGGTTCAAAGAAATCAAGTTGTGATCATTTTTTGCAGGAGGACTTAAATGACAAACCTTTCTAAGCTCTTTTTATACTTAGTGTAAAGCACTGTCAAAGCTGCTGGCTCTAGTATGGGGTTGAATCTCGCTGTTCATTTCACTGCGCTCTCACCAAAACAAAACTATAGACCTTTCCAATGTTTACAAAATTACAGTCCAGCGTGCGATCTTCACAGCCCAGCACGTGCGTGTTCGTCGCTTCGGAAAGCGAGCAAAGCACGCGCCATACGCACGAACGCTCAAAATGGCACCGGCCACAAGCTCGTTTTTGGAAAGGTCTATAGATGAAGCCACGCGCGCGTGCCAGTAGCCTTAACACCGTTGTATACAAACTATGAAACAGTGTACATGGAGTATTCACTGGATGCCATATTTGTGGGTGCTGTTTAGAGCGCATGCTCAGAACAAGCTCGCAGTAATGGGATGTTAAGACCGGCAAACTTTATGGTGTGGAATGCACGTTGCAAAAGAACTGCGGAAGCTCGCCACCAGCACCTCCTCAGCAGTCACGCACACAAGTATAGCCGCCAGTGAATACTCCCTTTGGACGATTTAAAGCTGGGTATCTGGCCACCCCCGTGAATCTGCTCGTGCTGGCAAGTGCGTGCATTTAGAAGTTTGCCAATGTTACCCTGAACCCGCACGCTGCACATGCTTTCACTTGCTGATGCCAGTGATGCACCCAGCCACTCATGATGGTTCAACACATGCTGGCTTGACTGCTCCAATAGACCGATCTCACCAAGCGTTCGGCACATGCGCGAGGCAGCCATAATGTTAGTAAAGAGAAGGCACGCAGGATTGCACTGGACGGCCTCTGCCGTTCCCTGCTCTACACGCGCAGAGCTCCAGCGAGGTTGTCGCACGCGCAGAGAGACTATAAAGTTCCCTGAATGCATTGCTGCAGCGGTGGAGTAGTCAAACTGGCTGGGGTTTGCTAGTTTGAAGATCTCAGTGCCGTATAAAATCTAACTTCAACTCCACTAATATGCTAGTATTTTAGACCAGACCTGATTTTATGTAGTTCTTCCTTTGGAATCTTACTCAATTTCTATCACATAAGCACAAATGTGCATACAGTGCAAGTATCACTTGTGTTCTATTCGTTATAACATCATGTGAGAGGTCAAATATCCTGTCTCTACTCTGAGCAGCCATCATGGGTGAAGAGCAGTGTGTCTACGCCATAGACATTGAGAAAGCCATTGCTAGTTGCCTGTCTGGTGCCGCGGACCGGGAGGTTAGAAGGCATAACCCATGCCCCACCCAAGCTGGGCAGGCCCAAGGTTCAATGGGGCAAGTGCAAGGCCAAGCGGGGCAGAGACAAGGTCAAGTCTGAACAACACAAGGTCAAGTGGGGCAGGAGCGTAGCCCTCCGCCAAGTGTTGAGAGTGAAGAGCCTTCATGCCTGCCTTTTGTGTTTCTAAATAATAAAAGAGTGATTTATTTCCGCTTTGTGTATTTGAATTAACTTGAACTGTCATTCGCGTCAGCATGGTAAAACAAGTTACCCAATATTGATTGCTATGAGGAAAATGTGAATGATCGATATTGGCTAAGAGAATGGTATCAAGATAAGTTAACATTGGGGAGGTTAATGCTGCCATTCTATCTCGTTGACGTCGATCTAATGTAAAATTCCTGAGCATGTCGTTTATAACAGCCTAATCACTCATTTGGAAGATCATAATCCCTTTACAAAAGAACAATATGGTTTCCGGTCCGGTACATCCTGTGTAACGTTGTTAGCTGAATTTCATCATGACATCGCACTTGCAATTGAGTCCGGAAACGAGGTTGATTGTGTTTTCCTAGATATGTCTAGGGCATTTGACAAAGTAGATCACTCTCTGTTATTGAGAAAGTTAGAGTGTTTGAATACCCATTCCGATGTTTTAGCCTGGATTGGTAACTACTTGGATGATAGAAAGCAATGTTTACTATTGAAGGGCTGTTCATCCAATAACGTTACTGTAACATCTGGTGTTCCCCAAGGTTCGGTGTTGGGACCTCTGCTCTTTCTAACATAAATTAATGACATCTGTTCAAACATTTCTTCGCGCTTTAAACTTTTTGCTGACGATTGCGTCATATATAGAGTAATTGAGGAAGACAAAGATTATCTCAAACTTCAATTAGACTTGAACCGAGTGTCAAACTGGTGTAGCGATTGGCGAATGGAGCTTAATGCAAAAAAAAATGCAAAAGGGTTAGATTTTCGAGGAAAAAGCATGTCAGAGAAAATATGGGTTATACGATTAACACTCAACAACTCGAAAGAACAGAAAATATTCGTTATCTTATTGTTATTTTCTCAAGCGACGTACTATGGAATAGTCAAATTAATTTCATTACTAATAAGTTGAACAGCATGTTAGGATTTCTACGTCGCAATTTTTGTCATTGCCCAAAGGAATTGAAGGAAACTTTATATTTCTCTTTTGTACGTTCAGTTCTAGAATATGCGTGCATAGTTTGGGACCCCCAGACTAAAAATCTATCGGATAAATTAGAACAAGTGCAAAATCGCTGCGCTAGATTTGTCTCAAAAATGTATAGGTTCAAAGCGAGCGTCACGGCCATAACGCAACAGTTACACTGGCAACCGCTGTCGCACAGACGAAAAAATCTAAGACTAAAATGTTTCTACTGTCTTTATAATGATAAAACTTGCATCACTAAAAAAATTACATTCGATGTCCTTTCTACGTGTCGGAAAGAGTGGACCACCAATACAAAGTTGCAACCATTAGCTCTTGTTGTAAATCATATTTTGTCCGAATTGCATTAGAATGGAACATGCTTAACGAAAATGTGTTTCCATCTGTATTTTCAGCTGAAATGTTCTTTGTAAACCTCTTCCTGTAATAATGCCTCGAAGGCGATGCAGGTAACCTCAATAAAAATAAATAAATAAATTATGAGCTAGAGAGGTAAAACCAAAAAAAGGGCAGTATTAGGGGAGGTGGTGTAGCCAATATTGGAGTAAGTATACCAATATATTACAATAATGGGCGAGTGGGTGTAGCAAATATTGGGTAAACAATGTGATGCAATCATGGTTAATATGAGGGAAATTCGAGTAGCCAATATTGCCTACGAAATGCATACCAAAATTGGTCGACATCGAAATGGTTTGTGTAGCGAATTTTGGAGAAAAATATGTCAAATAATATTGGTTAATATTTTAGAGATCCCGTAGACAATGTTGACAAAATATTGCTTACTAAAAGTCTAACATTGGATAATATATGTGCTGTTCTTGTAGTCAATATTGGTAAGAAAATGTGCACTAACTTGGGTGCATATTGGGAAGTTATTCAGAAAATATTGGCTAAAATGTGCACTTAGATTGGTTAATATTACGTCCAGTACAAAGGTCAGTATGGGCACAAAATATGGCGCCAATATAGCGCCAGGTTGCACTTTCTCATATTGGACAATATTGCTGACATTATTCTCAAATATGGTACAAATATCGAACCAATATTGGTGTGCTACCTAGGCAGCTCTGACGTAAGCAGGGTAGAGGAAATACAACATTTTCTTAGTTTGCGTTCGAATAAAGTAGGAGTTCAAACCACTGCTTCATAAACCCCCCTTGAGCTCAGTATTAACAATCTCATGCAGTACTAGTGAGAAACAATTTAAACAGAATCACTTCAAGCCTGCAATGGTTAGGGTTGCCAGAAGAGAGGTTTTTGTCATCTCGTCTTAAGCGAAAAGGAAGTCGTGCGGCCTGCACGCTTAGCGAGCAGTAGGGGGCCGTCATTCTTCGCTCCGGAGCGTTGCCGTCGCAACCGAGCTGAGATCGGCTGCGACGGTGTCTGTCACACACAATCTCAGCGTTTACAAAACCTTTATACCCTATCATTACAAACTTTAGGGAGGCGATATTTGTTGAAGTGAGGACGACGTAGCCGTAGCTTTCGCTCAGTAGAGAGGGCGATTTTTTTTTCTGTTTCGTTGATTTTTATTGACAAGCGACAGTATTGTACAGTCAGTTACTCGCCCATCGCCATCCCACAAAAATCAACGAAACGCAAATTTCCCTACTTTACTACTGTACAAAATTAACAGATAAATCTTCCTCATGTCAAAAATTATCTCCCCCACAAATTTTCTTTAATCAAGAATTGACCTTTTTTGCGAAGGTTGCGATTGGCTTACGGAGACCATCTCGGGCAGCATTGTGCAGGGGTGCTGAACCTCTGCGCCTCGACGGCGTCTCTGAAATTCTCGCTGCAAGAAATACGTATTATTTCAAGCAAGCGCATTGCCATTGTACTAACTAACGCTAATTAAATGAACTGGCTTATGGTTTACGAAGTTGTGTCAACAATATTGTGCAGTAAATTTGGATGAACGACACAAACATTACTCAGTGCAAAGCAAGCGTGCGCTGACTTTATTTTAATACAATACTCTAAAAGAAAGGTCTGTTTATTTTCCTTTAGATTTTCATCGGTGTCTCCACGTTTCAGATCGTATGTTCTGCCATCAAGTGCAGCGAACACATAAAAAGCAAAAGTTGTTATTTCGTCAATTTTTGCACTAGATACGCAATTAACCTTTGGACAGCAAAATTAAAGTAAAAAAGGCTGTTCTTCATTCGAACTTGGTGACTTTTTGGCTCAGGCGACCTGGCCCTCTTTAAATGGCGGAAGTGGACCTCTGGAATGCGCGGTCTGGACGTGCATCTGCACTTTCAAACCCGGTGGTCACTGAAGTGCGGAAGACTTCACCTAAGCCGTCGTCTTGCGAACGTCCGTTTTCTAATGGAGTTGATCTTTAGCTACGCAAACCCAGCCAAAAAAAATCGCGGGTCTTTATGGTCCTCTTGAGGATCTGCTTCACCGCCTGCACGCCTTTCTCTGATACGCCGTTTGACCGAGAGAACACCGGGCTTGATGTTATGTGTCTGAAGTCATACTTGCGAGCAAATAACGCGAATACTCGATGTGAGAACAGGGGTCCATTGTCAGTGTATACTTCGACTGGGATGCCGTTTTTCGCAAATATGGCCCCCATCTTCTCCATGACTGCGCTCGACGACGAGTCGTTTAGTTCCTCCACTTCTGCAAACTTGAAAAGAGCAGCATATGCCGATACGTATAATCTTCCTCCGTAATGAAACAGATCAACACTAACCCTGTACCACGGAAAGTCCGGTGTCGGGCTCAAGGTAAATGATTTCCTTGGCCGACTGTACGCGTAGCGTCTGCATATTCCACACTGTTTGATCGGAAATGTAACATCTGCGTCAATACCTGGCCAAAATACAAATCTTCGTGTTCTCACTTGGCACTTATTTAGACCCAAGTGGCCTCGGTAAAATCTCTTCAGCATTTCGGGTCGCCTGGATTCGGGTACGACAACGTTTGTGCCTTTCAGCAAAATACCCTTCACCACTGATGGCTCGTCCTCAAAAGGCTTTAGTTCTCCTTCTACTCCCGTGCCATTGCAGATGCTTTGTATTACGGTGCGTAAACACGGGTCATGAGCGTTTACATCGGCAATTGTTTTCATTGTGGTAGCGCTAACAAAGGCTGTTACCACACTCACCGCGTGCACTTCGGCCTCGTCCTCGCTTGCTCTATCATCTTCTGACTTGTCAGGCGTAGCCCTTGAGAGCATGTCGGCCAAAAGGAGCTGTTTCTCTGGAAGGCATTCCATAACGAAGTCATGTTTGAGTAACCGAAGAAGAAACCTTTGCAAACTTGGGGGCATCTCTCCATTCTCTTTTTGAGCGATTACAATCAATTGCCGATGATCTGTTTCCAAACTTATTACGCAGCCATAAACGAAGTGGTGAAACTTTTGACACCCAGAGGACGCTGCTAGAGCCCCCTTTTTAATTTTTGAGTAACACTGCTCGGCTGGAGGTATCGTCCGCGATGCGTACGCCGCGAGACTCCAGTTGTCGCCATAACGCTGTAAAAGGGATGATCCCAGACCATTTATTGATGCATGCAACGTTGTCTACGTTTGTTTACGCGGATCAAACATTTTAATAAGTGGTTCTTTCTTTAGGCATTCGCATATTGCTTGCCACTCTTCTGTGGTTAGGCGTCCTTTCAAAGACAGCGTTGTGCTCAATCAAGCTTCGCAACAGAGGCGTTCTCTCGGCCAACGAGGGAAGGTACTTGAAAAACTAAGTGACTACACCAAGCAGCCTCTGCACGGCTAGTTTGTAGGATGAAATCGACATCAGCTTCATTGATTAGATATGTTCGCGGTTTGTTTTTATTAATTCCTGAGATATTCTATCGGCGAAAAATTCAATTTTCGAGACTCCGATCTTAGACTTCTCTGGATTTAAAGTTAGTCCTGCTTGCTGGGCTGCTTCAAGCACACCTTTTAGCCGTTGGTCGTGCTGAATCTTGGACGTTCCCCGCAACAAGATATCATCAACCTACATGTGAGCAGCGGGCAGAAAGTAAAAAATCTCGTTCAGTCTTTTGAAATACTTCTGCTGCGAACGAGATTCCAAAAGGCAGTCTTAGAAACCTGCACTGTCCAAAAGGAGTAGCGAACGTACGAATCATAAATGTTTATTCGTCAAGAGGGATTTGGTGGAAGCCAGCTTCACGTCCAGCCGGCTGAACACTTTAGCGCTGATAATTCGGCTTCTGTATCTTTGCGTATCAGCATTTTGTAGTGCTTCAGCTTAATGCACGCGTCGATCCTGCTTGGATCCAAACAAACTTCAAGTTTTCCTTTTTTTCTTTTTGACGATCTCGACCGAACTTATGCAGTCCGTTGGCTCGTTGGCTTTGTTTATTATGGCTGCATGCTCCATTCTCTTCGGCTTGTCGCGTAGCTGTTCTCGTAATGCCAGAGGCACGCGTCGAGCCGCGTGGACAGCTGGGGTTGCTCCGTCGCGTAGCACCATCTTGTATCGGCGTTGCACGCACACTGTGCCTTTAAACAGTTCGCAAAATTCCTCCTGCCGTTGCTCAGAGCTGTCCGTTGTTACAGAGTCCACGTTGCGGGCGACCAGTCCATGTCTTTCCCCTGCCTGCAGACCAAGTAGCGCCTGACGTCCTTTTTTCGTGGCGAAGAAACCGAGGCTGCAGCATCGGCCATTGAAGGTCACCTGCTGGTTGATGACACACACGTGTTACCTCCGCTGTAGGACCGTAAGATGGAATTGCTCCGGCGAAGAAGAGCCCTGGCCTAAATATTCCTGTAGACGAAGTAGGGAAGGAGGTTCGCTTGTGATCCTGTGTCAACATTTAGCACGACTTCTTCGCCTGCAACGACCGCCGTCACAGTCCAGTCTTGCTGGCTCCTGAGGCTGTCAACTCGCAGGTCAAAAATTTCAAAGTCGTCGTTTTCGTCTTTCAATTCACCGACTTCCACCGTTTGTTTTTGTTTTTGTTTTTTTACAGCAGGGTGCGAAGTGCTTTTTCGCTTGACATACCCTGCAGGTCTTCCCGTAGGCGGGACAGCTACGTGGCTTGTGCTCCCGGCCGCACCTGGAACACTTGCATTTCTTTTGTAGTTCTTTCGTTACCGTCTTTATCTTCACGGAATCTACCTGTTCCTCTTTCCACCGCCAGGCTTCATTTTGATGAGCTACTACTTCTGTGCTTTGCCAATTCGTTCGGCCTTCGCCAGCGTAAGTTAGTCACCTCGCAGGAGTTTCACCCTCAGGTTGTCTTCGTTGATTCGGATAACAACTTGGTCGCGAATCATCGACTCCTTCAGTCCTCCGGAATTACATAAACGGGCTCGTTTCTTCACGTCTCGAAGACACTGCTCGAAGGTTTCTCCTGCTACCTGGATCCTTTTCCGTAATATGTACCCCTCGTAATTTCGTGCGTTTGAGCGTCCCAGTAACTGTCGAACTTGTTAACGACGGTCTCGTAGTCGTTAGCGCTTTCCTCTTCGGCGAACGAGAAATTATTGATGACCTCGATGGCGTCTTCTCCCGCCAAGCTTAACAGTAGTGCAGTCCTCGCATTGTCCCTTAACGGCTTGCCGTGCGTCTCCGTTAAGGTGAAGTATAGCTCCAGCTTCTGCTTGTACAATTTCCACTTCTGGCCTACGTCGCCAATCGTACGAAGTGGGTCTGGGTGTTTGAGTAGGTCCATTTTTTTAGGCTTTTGCTTCCTAAGCGCTTACTTGTGGTGACGTGTCGTGGACTGGTCCGGCCGCTTCTAACACCATGCATCGTTTTTACTCTTACGACATCATTATCAGGTCGATATTATGTTCTGCTATGTCCAGTGAGTGTCCTTCCACTCCAAAGGCTGTCCCCAGCGCTCGTGCTGGTAGCGCTATCACTTCTTGGCTTCATCGCGTGGCTCTCTTGTATAGTGCAATACAATTAAACGGGGACCGCCTCCGACAGCATCGTGCAGGAGTGCAGAACGTCCGTGCCTTAACGGCGACACTAAAATGCTCGCTGTAAAAAAATACGTATAAATTGAAACACACATATTGTCATTGTACTCACTGACGCTAATCAAATGCACTCGTTTATGGTTTATGAAGTTGCGTCTACAATATTGTGCAGTAAATTTGGATGAACGTCAAAAAATGAACTAGTGTAATGCAAGCGCGCGCTGACTTTATTTTTATGCAAAACTCTAAAGAAAATTTTGTCTACTTTCTTTAGACTTTGATCGGTGTCTCCACGTTCCAGCTTGCATGTTGTGGGTGCCTCTGGCTCTCATTTCCTGATCCGGCCTACGGGCCGCCGGCGCGACGTCGGGCAGCCACCTGGCTTCCGACCGGAAGCGTGCCTTATCGTGGCAAGGAGAGGCAGCCATCTTGGTTGTCTACTCTCGCCACTCCTCCGTCCGCGTCCCCCCCCCCGTTGGGGGGGACGTAGGGAACTTCCCTCTGGTGGGCTCGAACACCTCCCGGGGAGGAGGCTGGAGCCGCCAGCGAGGGAAAGAGAGAGGGAGCGTGTCCTCTGGCCGCTCGGAGAAGGGACTAATCTGCAGGACTCGGAACTGTTTGGACGTGCGGCCACGCACTCTGCTGCCCCACCTCTGTCGAGGCTCTCGGGAAAGTGCGGCTAGGTAAGGACACTCTCCCCCTTGCCGTTACAAGTCTTTTCATCTTTGTATTTAACCGGAGCCAATAAACCCCGGGTGTCCCTCTATTCTGCGTGTCCGTGTACTCCCTTCGTGAGTCCCGGCTAGCGGGTGCAGGCAGCAGTCGAACCCGTCGTAGCGGTGACTGATCCGCTGCGGAGTGTTGGTTTCGCGGTCGGCCTTCTATCCGGACGCCTCGCACCCCTTTGAGACCTCCACAATGTTCTGCCATCGAATTGCAACTAAAACTTAGAACGCAAAAGTTGTTATTTCGTCAAGTCTTGCACTAAAGACGCAATCAACTTTTGGACAGCAAAATTAAAGTAAACAAGGCGTTTCTGTCTTCGAACATGGTGACTTTTAGAGAGAGCTTTAGACCCTGATTGAGGTACATTTTGAAGCGACAACTATGAGGCACCTGTACGACACAAAATGCAGAAATCGATATTTCGGTTTTTTTACGCCTTACGTATAAAACCTTTCGAAAGAAAAAAGCTAGTTGTAGGCCGCCCGGATGTCGGTGATAATTATGCAGCTAAAGCGATTCTCGCCCGCCCTACCAGCAAGAAATGTTCTGCTAATCTCTTAAACAGTTGAAACCTGCTCAACCCGATTCTTTCGCCTATGTTTTTGCGCTATTGTACTCCAACTCCTTTGGCCCCTCTTTGGTATCTTCTGAAGCTGGAAAAGTTATTAGTGCCTCTTTCTGTCCCGAAAAATGTTCAGTAATACTATCTTTATTATACCTTTCCAAAGGACAACCCAGTAACTAAAAATCATCGCGCAAATTGAATAACTCTTTGATATAGAATACGGTAGTCAATTGAAGCTGCATTGAATCAACCTGATATTATATTCACATATAGACCAATGTCAGACCCTTTCCCAACCTACCTTAAATATGAGACCGTAGTTATTCCCTTCAAAATTATATGAGGTCCCATCCACGTTCATGCACGGCTTTAAGAATCGAAGTTTTTTATATGATCTTCAGAAGCAACGACTGAATCACTTAAAATCTGACAAAAAAGAAAAAGACGGCAGTTTATTTTTAACTTTTTATTCAGAAGTTATAAGCAATTATGCTAAATGAATTGCATTTGTGATTAAGTTGCGCTTTTGTAAGTATTAAAAACAGAAGGTTTCTTTTCTGTAGCTTTGTAGGAACCCCAGATACATTGAAATTTTTTCTTGGCACTATGCTCATAACTATAAATATATTTAACCGCTGGAGAGGCAGATGCAAGCATACGCTTTACCAAGTAAGAATACTGGTGGCAGAAGTATGAATTATTTTTGCACTATTAAGAATTAACTGTTATCCCCTTCACATACTCCACTTCCTACTTATACCTTGTTGCATCCACATTTTTCTTTGCTGGAAATAGTACTGCAGGAAATCATCTTCCAACCCCCTGAGGAGCACTGCTGTTTCTCCTCTCCCTCGTCCACTGTTCTTGCCTTGGCTGTTTTAAGATCGGTGATCTGGCGTTTTTTTTTTTTATTTTCACCAGTTGTGTACTTGTTAGCAGATTGCATTGTCCTCTGTTGAAGAGTGTGCAAATTTGTTTCCGGGCGTGTTCCCGCTCTCTACTAAACTCAATTCGACTAAAAAAAAAAAAAAACTCTACTCCCGACTACAAAATCGGCGATGACGCGTTCGGAAAATAGCAGACATGCTACGCGTTGATAAAGACGATGTAGTACAACATTTACGCAAGCCATTATATATGTTCAAAGTCTGCCAAATGGATAACCAATGCCTCATCAAAGCAGAACGCCCGAAAAATATTTACTCTTCTTGTATCGAGCTCGCACAGGAAATTGACTCCTTATAAAAGACCGTCACGCATGATCAGACGTTCATTTTCGTTATTAGTATAATATAAACAGTAGAATTTGTGAGGGGTCAATAATAGACTGCAATTCTGCAACCATTCTTCTTATTTCATGTACTCAACTCCTCTAAGTTCGACAAAAGGAAGCTTAGTTTATTTTTTTTCTGTCGTTTATTGAAGTATGTGCTTAGCTAAATTGCTGGTATTTATACCTTTGCGGAGGAGCTAAATTTAGGACAATCATACGTGAATCAACTACTAATTTTGGTAGACCTCGAAAAAGAACCAGAAAGTATACTTCTTCGCGCGTGAATTGTATAAATACGGTAAGCTTAAACGGTAGCTAAAAATAGGGGTTCTGATGAGTGGCGGCACAAAAATATCCTTATAACGAATACATTAAAATATGAACGGAAACCCACACTAAATATTAAACAGGTTGAGACGGCTTTTTTTTTTTTGCTTATGAGGCAAATTTTTGGAAGCATTCTATTTTTTGTCGAATCTTTCACAACTCAAAATATATTATTTGTAATCCAGGAATTTTAAATCAATTGAAACAAAAATATAATAAAGTAAGCGAATTATTGTATGTTATCTACGGCCTTTACAATTTTTTTTTAGTTAAAACATACCCAGAGTACACTTTACCATATTCCAGTTTATCCAATTTACCCGGAGTGTAATCTGAGATAAAAGCCGCCAGAAAACTTATACATTTTCACCTTGAAACCAATCATGAGTTGTACATGTGGCAAGTCCTGCTCAGACTCACATCGCAAACATAAATTTCCGAGGAAACCGTTTTCTTTGTGTTGCGACGTCATTTAGTTTTTTTGTTTTTTTTTCTTGGGCCAGGTTATGGCTTTCTGTAAGTTTTTGTGGAAAGCTGGGGTACAGGCATTTTTAGAGGAGAATGTCTCAACTGTAATCATAAGGCTGCCCGCCTCAATCATTTGGAAAAAAAATCTAATAATATCTCAATAATAAATTGTTATTTTTCCATGGTGATGATAGTAAATTGTCTATTTACCTTTTAAAGCGGCTAAAGGTATGAAGTGAAACGGGTGCGTAGGCTGAATGTGTGAGAGCGGTAAAGGCAAAAAGGTGACCTCCAAAAAAAAAATCAATTCCGAAAAGAGCAGTTTTCCAAGAACATAGGGTACTTCTATATTCTTTTGCGCACAACATTTTTGTTAATTGGAGTATTTTAATTTTAAAAAAAAACTGGCTCTGGGTAAGGAAGCGTAAAGTAACATGGTCGTGTTCGCCTCTTCCAGCGTCATTTTATGAACAAGGGCTTTGCGAATAACGGGTCCTAATATGCCTGGAAACAGACAGGAGGAGGCGGGGGAAGCAGGCGCGATATTGAGATGTTAGCTCCGTTGGATCCGTTATTGGGCCAGCCGGGTTCTACCAGCTGGTACCATTGTTTCTGCATCGACATTGAGCTTGAAGCGTTTCCCTTTTACTGGTGGTGCATACATGTTGCCTGTATTTTGTTCAGCACATTCGACCCCTCTCACTACACTCTCCCAAGATAACGGTGCGGCAAGGCGTAAAAATCTATAAGTTTTTTGCTTCGTGCAGGTTTGTGCCAGCTTAGCTAGTAGGTTGAAATATGAGTTCTTTCAGAGACACTTTAAAAGAAAGGCCCAGATTACGTTTTTCTTTTTGCTTTTCAATGACACTATGTGAATCCTTCTCCAAAAGAGCCGAAAAAGCACATACGTACACAACTAGACTGCAATATTGAATCTAAGATTAATGTGTCATTAGGCTGAGACCGGTCGCCCGGCGGAACTCGCGCTGCCTACTTAAGTCCGGATAAGCTTGAAAACTGAAGCTTGGCGCTACTTTAGCCACTACTCCTACAGAAAGGTTGCCGGCGCCCTAAGATTCAGAGGGGAGACTGTTCATACTCGTGCAGAAACAAACCTTCAGTGAGAGCCGAGTCGAAAAATGAAAGACGTTTAGAAATCTCTGTAATGCGAAGTTAGAGCGCGGCTCTTGAGGAGGAGGAGCGGAGTGTACGGAGGGGAGGGTATGCTCCTCCTTCTTACCCTCTGCTCCTCCCCTCCTCGTCTCTCCTCCTCCTCCTCCATCCCCTCCTCTCCCCTCCTCCTCCAAATCACTTCCCCCGCTAAATTTAGCGGGCTAAAGTAACGGCACATGACTTTGTGCGACGTTACCTATGAACAAATTTAATTCCTCTTAGAGATTTAGCGGAAAAACTGACGTCACGTGACTTCAACACCAATTCACATCCCCCTAAATTAAGAAGGAAATTTAATTGGTGCTGAGGCCACGTGACATCAATTATCCCGCTAAATCTTGCAGGGAACCTGAATTTCTCCGCTAAATCTGGCGGAGAAGGTAGGGGAATTGAAGTGGAGGTGATTAGACGTGATGTCAATATTCCCGCTAAATTTAGACCACGCCTACGGTGACGGCGGCGACGCTCAACCCAGAAACGGGCGACTAAGAGCTGTGCTCTGAAAGCAAAACACTCGATAACCATTTTTTTGCACTTCCCGATGGCCATCGTAGGTAATGGAAAGGGTGGACGGTGGATGTACGGTAGGAAAAACACTCCGTGAGTTTGCTTCTCTGCAGAACACGGAAACATCCAATCACTCTTAATTACAGATGAATTCAAGCAAGTGAAGAGGCACACAATACCATTACAAAACAAAAATATATCTAAACTGGGACAAGAAGCATGACATTTCACTTGCTCATATCGTATTTTTGTAATCACAGTATATTTTCTAGTCACACGTGTATTAGCTAATTTAATAAGTTGTACAACTCGGCTATCAAGTCTCTCGTGAAAGCTGGTACGGCGGGAATAACGGCAGTGCGCTCGACGTCGAACTGAAATTTTGTCTGCCAGATAGAAAGAAAGGAAGGTCTGCCAGACATCAAGGAAGCTCACATATACACTGACTCGCTAAATTGAATTAAGCATCTGAAACAAGTTACCCAGACGCTACAAATATGTCAGCAGATACATATACTACACCAGAAGACAACCATCAATATAAAAGTTCACTGGGTGCAGGGGCATAGCCAGAACCATTCAAACCTCTTGGCTGACCAACATGCCCACCACACTCAGCCCTTACTTGACCTCCCACCCGCTTCCCTCCCTTCTGATCCCCGGTCCGACCTCATAGCCCAGAAAAACCTCCTCAGACGGGACACACGCGCTTTAATCCCTCAGTGTGTCTGCTACCTTCCCCGTAACCTTTCCCGGGTGGAGCATGTTTCTCTCCGGAGGCTTCGGGCTGGGGCGGCCCTAACACCTTCCGTTACCTGGACCTGGGGCCCACACCTGCCGACCCGGGAACCTGCCCTAAGTGTCAGGCCCCTGTGGCTACGGCGGATGCTCATCATCTGCTGTGGCTTTGCTCCGGGACCAAGACCACCCGTGAGAAGATACTTCGCGAGGCCGGACTAAAGGGTCACCCACACGATAACTACACCCAATGGGTGAAAGACAAGTATTACAAGTCGCCCTTGCAGTTCCTGCACGACGCTGAACTGCACTCCTTTCTCTGAACCCTCCCCCCCCCCCCCTATTATGCCGTGTGGCACGGTTTACGAATAAAAGAAAAAAAAAACTAAAATTTTGGGATGTAATAGCTGGTAAAAGGTGTGTGAAAATATAACGATTTTTCTTTGAGTGTAGGTTAGAGAAGTAAATATATATTACAGATGCAAACTCTAAACGCGGCCGGACAAGTGAATGGTAAGAAGAGCAAGCGCAGGGAGGGATTTGAACCTTTGCTTCTTAGACGTGATGCCCGGCCAAGAAATCACAATATCTTGTTGGCTATGTGATGGCAAATGTTATGTGATTGACTATGTGAACCTGATAGCCTATTGTGCGTTTTAAGCGGCGTGGCTCGTGTGGGCTTGAATATATATAGACCTTTTTATGTCATTAATTGCCTGACCGTCGGGTAGAGGGCGCTGGCCCACACGCCGCCATATGACATATTTTTTCTGGACTAAATGATGGTTCAGCTTGTTTATTCATCTCCAAAAAAGGGTAGGAAGGGAGGTAGAGAAAAAAGCTGCTATTGCAGCTTGACGAGGCCTCTGCCTCCCTTTACAGTACAGCGCAAAACAGGACATCTGCAAATGCACATGCAGAACCAAACAAATTCATAATAAACACTTGTACCAGATTTAACACGATTGTAAAAAAATACTAGTGACATGAAAAAAAGAACATTTTCACATTACGTTCCTCATTTATAAACGATATCACTCTCCACCAGGAGTTCTTTAATATTTATCATGAAAATCGGAAAAGAACACTGAAAGTTTACCTTTTCTTCAATTTTGTTTAACAAGGAGAAAACTTGATAATCCAATTGTTGCTTGCCATAATTGGTTCTTACCTTGGGTTTTTTCAAGATATGTCTTTCTCAGTGCATGTTCTGAGCTAACATTCTTCGGGATTAGGTATAGTTTCTTTTCTTGAATAAGCCGAAGTAATTTAAAGTAATATATTTTATTAGCCTTTAGCATAGTGAATTTTTCAAACAGTGGGTCCGTACGCTAGTCTCGCCAGTTACCTGAATATTTTCGAGCATGCGAAGTATTTGTTTTTGAAGGACTATTATTTTATTACGGTTGGTCATATTTGTGGTACCCCATACCAATGCACCGTATAATATTTTCTAGTAACATAAAGATGAGATATAAATCATTCTTAACGATGGAGGTAGTAGTTTATGAATTTTATATATACATCCTATTGATTTAGATAGTTCAGAAAAAACGTTTTTGTATATGCGTCGACCAGTTGAAATCTTCATTGAACCATATGCCAAGGAATTTCTGATCTTTGACCTGCTCTAGAGGTATTCCATCAAAATTAATAAATATAGAAGTTTTGTCTCGCTTGTTACTTGGACGAAATATTATGTATTTAGTTTTTTTAGCATTAAGTTGTAATTTGTTACGCTTAAGCCAGTTAGCCAGCTTCTCTAAATATTCGTTGGCCAATGTTGTAATGTATCTATAGACCGTCCTTTAAAAACGCGTTAGTGTCATCTGCGTACATAATTAGTTCTGGGGAATCCTGCATGTTTGTCATGTCATTTACATAGATAAGAAATAGCAGAGGGCCGAGAATGGATCCCTGTGGTACCCCGTGTCGTACTTCTAACTTATCAGAGTCTGATTTATCAAAATGCATTTATTGATAGCGATTCTTTAAATAACTTTCAATTAGTTTTAATGCCACGCCACGTATTGCATAATATTGAAGCTTAATGAGTAAGATATTGTGCTGTATTGTGTCGAAAGCCTTTGTAAAGTCTAAAAACAAACCTAATGTATAAAATTTATCTTCAATATTCCAGATAATTTTGTCTTTTATGTGAAGTAGGGCTTGTTCTGTAGATTTTTGTTTTTGAAATCCATATTGTGCCTCATTTATTACATTATACTTACAAAAAATGCTTCTAGTCTAGTATAAATTACATTTTCAAATATTTTAGAAAACATTGGCAGAATGGAAATCGGTCAATAGTTGTACAAACTATTTTTCCCCGCCTTTAAATATTAGGCTAAATCTAGCAGTCTTTAACGCATTCGGAAATATTTCTGTTTGTAGCATCCTATTGGTTATGTATGAAAGAATGTGACTAAGTAATTGTGAGACACGTTTCACTGGAACCGATTTAAAACCGTCAATACCGGCGGCAACGTTATTTTCTAATGTTTTAATCAGCATTTCAATTTCGGTCGGCGTAGTTGGCTTAAACATCATAGAATTGAGCAAAGGCGTTCTTTCATCAACGACAAAATCGCCCGCGTCATTTTCTTCACTGTCGCCAACACTGACATAATGTACATCAATAATATTTGCAAGATCTTTTCCTTCAAGCTTCTTATTATCGATAACAATTTCATCTATAGAGGCGAAAGAAAATTTCCTATTTGTGATATAATTCAGTGCGTTCCATATCTTTCTCGGCTCGTTTCTTAAAATTGTTAAACATATTTTGATGATACTCACGTTTTGCTTTTTTATATCGGTTGTTAATTAATTTATTTATTTTCTAAACAGAATCAGAAGTTGCTGGTCACGTGTTTTGACGAAATCATGGTACATATTTTTTTTTTTCACTTCTTTTTTTATAAAGACATGCCGTTATCCATTGCTTCCTCACTTTCTGCGTTTTATTTTTGGATTGTATAAGGGGAATGCATTGTCCTAGCATATTTTAAATATCTCAGAAGTGACTATATGCCACATCAGGATTCGCTTCTTCATAAACGCTGCTCCAGTCGGCACTGTCAATTAAGGCAGAAAAGTGGGAAAGAGTTTGTTCATTTATTTTGCGGTAAGGAAAAGTATTTTTTTGTGTTCACTCTTTTTTTGACAAGGAAGTTAAAAGGAATATAGGAAGGTGGTCACTAATATCACTGAAAGAAAAACCCAGAACTGAAGTCAGTGTCGTGTATATTTTTTATACATAAGTCGAGTAAAGATGCACACCCTGAAGAAATCCTGGTGGGTCGTGCTATCGTATTTGTATCCGAAGGACGTTATAATATCAGACAGTTCTACGGCGGCAGTATTTTCTTAAGTTCAAGTCAATGTTTACGTCACCCATGATAATAAACGGTAGTTGATAGGTAGCAAGAAAAATAAGGAAGTTTTTCCAAAAATTTAAAAAATCACCTTTATCTCCTTTTGGTGGTCTATATATAACTACAATCACTGCCTTTCCTATACACATAAACCAAACTTTCAGCATAAGAATTAATAATTGAAAATTGCTTAACAACGTGGTACGAGATGTTTTTCTTAACATGAATCGCAACGCAACCTCCTCGCTTTTGCGTTCTTGCAAGGCTTTCACATTTGTAGCCTTCAAAATAGGACGCGTGATCACTTTCCGTGAGCCATGTTTCTGTAAATATTGTTACATCAAAACGTAAACATAGCGAGCCAAAAAAATGTCAATGTCATCGGTCTTATTTTTTATACTTCTTATATTGAAATGAATCGCAGAAAACTGCCCTTTGTTTTTATGAAAGCACCTATTAAAAAGAAAACTATTGTAAAAACAGTGCTCATTTAGTCCACTGGCGTGGGAGACGTAAAATTTGCCATGAGTTCGAAAAACAAAGTAAAGAAACACGGCTTTCAGTTTAGGCAATTTTTATCTAATTTCTGCAAGATCATCTTCATGCTCGATTCGAATAGTTGCTTCGCCTTCTTTTTTTCTTACGTACGAAATTCCTTCTCAGTGCCACACAAACGTATAGCCAAGGTACTTGGCCTTCATCCTGACATCGTAGAAGTATTTTCTGTTTGACGCAGTCATGTTCTCTTGCAAGTACACTTTATCTGCACTTGCTTCGAGCTTTAACTTCTGCTTGTTCTGAAGCCACATATTACGCTTGTTTCGGGTAACAAAGCGCACGATAACCATGGGCTCTTTTTTGCTTTATTTGGGACGCGATGAACAGCCTCTACGTTCTCTTTTGTCAACCTTGGCGCTTGGATTTTATCAGCGATCGTGTTCAGTTTATCTAACAGATTCTCATTTGGTGTTTCAGCGAGTCCGTGTACTTCGAGATTATTCACTCGTCCATACTGCTGCAGCCTGTTTAGTTCTTTTTTGATCTGAGCAGTTTCATCAGTCTTTCGCTCTTGCTCTAGATTGTTTACTTTCTTTTTTAATTCTTTGATGTCGCTGTCATGTTCTTTCATTTTGTTTTCAGATGAAGTCATATGTGACACACACATATGACTTCTCTGCAGAGCCGTTGGCTAAAGCGCCTTTACCCGCTTGAGAAAAAGTTTGGCTTCTTCAAAGAACCGGTGGAGGCGACCACGGAGAAAGAATGTGAGTCTGTGGTGCGCAAGAGGGTTCGCTAACAGGAGAATGTGCAATGGCTGGAGGCTGCCCGGACAAAGTCAACCCTTACAATGTATGCGGAATTAAAACAGCAAATCACAGCAGAGACGTGGCAGTACGACAACAGCTTGGACAGCCGCCTATTGTTCGAGGCTCGTGCGGGAGCCCTGCGTACGCTGGTGCACAAACAGCGCTTCGACAATAATGTGCAGTCGACTGTATGCCGAGTATGCGAGGGTGAGACCGAAACCGCGGAGCACATCATACCCTATTGTGGCGGAATGCGATCATCTGCCACTTCTCCCACCGAAGAGGCGAACCGACTACACGAAGGTGTCCCGCCTCTAGCGACAGCACTGGGCTTCTCGACAACAAGCGAGAGAGCCGGTACTACTGAAGCCTTTTGGAAGACCATTGAGCAGACGAAAAGACAACTGGAGGATTGGTGGCATCATGAACAGCACAGGGTGCGCTGAATTCACCCACAGGCTTGGGCACGATTAATCGAGCCCGCCCGTTATAAAGGGAGCAGCCGCAGTATCATCATCATCATCATCATCACCATGAGGTTGCTTCAATTTTATTGGTTTCGGTTTCGACGTGAACTCGATTGTATTGATATTTATGCCGCTTTCGCTTGTTTTGTGGCACAAGGTGCTTTCTTGTAGCACACAGCGAGTGAAACAATGGTACTGAGACACTTGTAGCACCGGGAAGTGGTTTCGAGCCTATATTGCGAGCACTTTCACGAACACAAAATGCGTCTGATTACGTCCATCGTTCATGTGGACCACGTTCGGCGGTGAAACAACGGCGCTGATGCACAAGGAGGGTTATAGTCATCAACGGCCATACCCGCGGACACTAGTTTCTAGAAAAATAAGTAAATAAGGAGCAGGACAAGCTCCGCCTCAAGCCGCTCCAGCACGCGCTCGTTGCCTGCCGCCGTGCTTTGGCTGCGCGTGCACCGTGTGGTACCGAAGGCAGATAGCTCGCGCTAAAATCAGTGATTGTACTGCTCATCTTATACTGAAACAAACAATAATGCATGAGTGCTTAGTGAAGAAGCAGGTTGACAACACGATTAACGATGTGCTGAATCATAGAGAATAGATGAACGGACATGTTTACTGCTCGATGTTTGGTTTTTGTACACTAAGTTTTTATGAACTTCGCACTGGAAAAGTTCCCCATAATGACGTAGAGAATATATATAAGAAGTGATATTTCCTCGGCCGGTTTATTAAAAAAAATGAGTTAGAGAAATATTTTTATGGAGCAACTTAGGCCGACAAGGAAATTTCTTCAACTGAAGTACTCATTAAAACGTTTCACAATATTGGCCTCATGAAATAGACTTTTTTGTGTACGTACATTTGCTTACGAGGTTCACAAGAAGTAAGATAAGTGACACGCCCCTTAAATGTAGTTTGAAATTCATCTTCCGTAAAATGTTCCAAATAAAATTGAAGGGCGCAAAAGTGGTGATATATGGAAAGTTTGGCTGAACTCGAGCGCCAGACGCCACGTCATGGACCTATGTAAAAAGCTCTTTATTGGTTGAAGCGATGCGCTTTGTAGATTTCAGCGTCGCCAGCTAATGATCGTAAATCCCTATTCGCCGTCGACCACGCTGCGCTCGGACGATCTTCATGCCGACAGATTATTTTCGGTGTCACATATTGTGTACCCCAGGCACTCTCAAGCTGTCTATGAGTTTCTTACGCAGGGAGTTCTAATATTTCTGTTGAAATTAATTAATTGCAATTAATTGCATGGTTAGCCTAAGAAAATCATTTAGGCAATTAAAAGGCTGTAGACATGGGACCAAGCACGGTATACAGTTCCTCGGAATTCATAAATAAACCGATCAAGCGAATCTTTATATCGCATAAACGATTAAGACCGTCAAAGAGATGTAGGTGAAATTGTTAACAAATTGTCTGACGTTGACATACCAATATTTCTAGCATAAAAAAAATTAAAGTAAACGTTTGTACTCTATCTTGTCGTCGAGTTCCGCCATATACTGTAATCAAAAGCAACTGTTCTCAATATGTTATAAATACAAAACACGGTGCTTTCAGGAAACACGCGTGGCTTTTTCAGCTGATTAATTTTGTCACCTTCCTTGAGATCCTAAATGCGCGATGATATATATACTTACCTGGTTCTTTCTATTGCAAATGTTCCGCCACTATTAGTAAGCAAACCTGAGTTCTCATAGGTTACTGAATTTTGAACCCTTGTGCTCTTTAGAGTAATACATGTACCCTATTTACTCGAGTAATAGCCGCACTATTTATGAACAAAACCGTCGCTTCTACGTTTCCAGCAGAACAGTATATAGAGCCAATCATTGCGTTGCGCGTAAATAACATAGCGAATAACTAGATCGAGAACACGATTCTCCATAGAAATGCAATTTTTACAGATGGTATCATTCGCACGAAAAAGTTATCGCTGTCCTGTAAACAACTTGAATCATGATGTCGATCGCGGTGATTGTCTATCTGGGTGCCCTGCGGAAAAGCGAACACTCAGGTTTTCTTCATAAACAGTGCGGGCTATTACTCGAGTAAATACTACTCAATGTGCTTGATCGCTAAGGTTGGTTCATGTGCCCATAGAGCCACTTCACACGTATCCGGCACGCCGACGGTAAAAATAGTCAAAACTTGTGACTAAACAAACTACAGAAGTTGTGCACATAATGATGTAATGCAATTGCGTGGTAAGTATAAGTATCGAACAACACATTCCGCAGTAAGGTAAGAAACGCGATGAAACGCGACGAAAAACACGAATTTCACCCATCCGCCAAGGCGCGGTGAAGAGCGGAGGGGAGAGCGGAGCACAAAGTTGAAGCAACCTAATGTCGACCGCATCACGTGATTCCAAGATGGCAGCGCCCATGTGGTGGAAGGTGAAAAGGTCTATAGTATGTCGTGTTGATAAACTCGATAGCTACGACTGTTCTGAACATATCGTGGTTATATTCTTCGAAACTCTGGAAAATATTTCGTCAACGGGATTAAAGGTTTCTTTACGTTCACATGTTTAACTTATAGGACAGCGGTTAACCGGAGTTTTCAAGAATGAAATTAACTCGTAGAAATATCAGCGTCGTAATTTCAGGGGAACGACGACATTTCTCTACTGATTGAACGCATTGCCGTCTTAATGCCACAAGCAGCCGTCGGTTCTTATGCATACGTATGTATAATGGCTTCGTCGCATTTGCAACCAAGCCGTCATTCTCCATTGAGATATGAGTTCGATGTTCCACATTCCGAAGTATTTAAAGGAAGCTGAAGAGGTCCTTGAATTCGAACAAACAATGAAATTCGTAATGCAGACACATTAAAAACGATGTGACTTACGTTTTATTCGATCTTATTAGTTGTAGGCTCGTAATTGCCAATAAACATTTCGTCGTAGACCTGCCCGTTGCGACGCGTCGACGGTTGGAAAGCGCGAGAGCGGATAGACAAACTAGTAAAAGTGACGTCATCAGCGAGTCAGATGACCCTTGCTCGCAACTAACGTTGCTCGGGGATACCGTCAAAGACGTCACGGCGCTCTGGTCAGATGACAGGCGGCAGAGACGGATCGCCATACCGTCCGGTGTCAATCGCAGTACTTATCATTCTAATATAAATTCGGCTTACGTTTACTTTTGCCCGAGATAAGTGCGCTACCTGAATTCACGGTATAAGAAGCTATCGAAGTCCGCTCCCAGCTCAAATATCTTGAATAGTGCTTCAGCTTCCCTCTAACAACGAGCAACACGTAAATTTACACGCCATAAATGAAAGTTTTAGGGTTGCACCATGAAGCAAAGGGCGGTTACTTGTTCGTATCTCTTTGCTTGTTATATCGCCCGTATTTGCTTGTTCACAGCGCAGTGTGTGCTTCCGCACCACTTCCATTGCAGGGTCACGTGTCGCTGGTACTTAACCTCTCGTCTATCATAAAGAGTTTTATTACTATACTGCTTCTTTCAATTATACGAGGGGCGTTCATAAAGTTCGTATTATCGGCACAAAAAATTAAAGAAACCGGAACAAATCAGGCATCAACATGAACGCGGGTCCCTCTAGTTTCCGCACAGTATAAACATCGCATGCTATAGTAGCTCGGAACGCCGCTGGGGAGTCGAAACAAAATTGGCACCGCCCGTCGGTGCCAAGCACATGCAGTGATCCGTTTTCTTCATTTGAAGGAAAACAATGCCAAGGATATTCATTCCAATCTGGGAGCGTTGTTCGGGGACAACGCCCCAGTTTACGACACTTTTGGTTAAAGGGCAGAGACGCTTCTAGTGTGGCGAAATAAGAGGAAAGCATTTCAAGGACGGTGGCCAAGTGATTGCTGAAGTGGAGCGATTCCTGAACGCTCAAGAGGAGGAGTTCTATGACAATGGCCTCCGGCATGTGGTGCATCGCTGGAAAAAGTGGGTAGCTTTTGGTGGTGAACATGTAGAGAAAGTCTCAACTCCTACTCGAGTTTGATTGCTGAATCTCTATTCCTTCGCTACAATAATACGAACTTTATGAACGCCCCTCGTAGATCTGTTCCGCGAAAAAAACATTGCTTTGGAATTATTCTTCCCCTAACAATCCTAATTGACCCAAATAATGTTTTATCAAATTATAAATAAAAAAAATATATAAAAAACTTTCCAATAACTCGCTTTATTTCTGCATTCACAAACAAAAGGACACTAAAAAAACACCGTTTCTTTTAGAAGAAATAGAAACCTGTTTTCTGCACCGAAATTATTAGCTACACATCACTGACATTGAACAATATCCCAAATGTAGCGCTAGCGGTTGAATCTAGATTCTAAAGTTTAAAATTATTTTTTATGTGATTGAAAATTTATAAACGATGTTTGGAAATGGTCAACTAGAAACTAGATATCATTCTTTGTAGAGGTTGCCTTTGATCTCTACGTATTCATGGACATCAGTGGTCATCCCTTTTATAGAAAAATTGCGTATAATGTTTCAATCAGGTAACGAACATTTTCAAATCTTCGGTCCTAACAGCTAACGTAAAACGTGGGCGGAGAATGAGCGACCGGCAGAGCGCAGTTTAGTTGTTCGGTTAGAATAAACACGGATCACTTTTCATTTCTCGAAAAACATCCGATAGGCTACATGTTGAGTGGCAGCTTTGCGTGCAGTAGCTTAGAAACTATTAGAGGAATGTTTTGTAGCCTTCATGTTTTCAACCGCAACACAGACACGTGGTAAACCTTAAAACCAAACTTTGTAACCACAATTTAAAGCCTCCATTTGTCGGGACCACGCCTCACAAACTCCGCGACTTCAAGGTTAATCCCCAAGCGCAGCTGTAACTTTTCACAGATTTCGGCAATGTTTACTGTTAGAAGGAGGTGGCCCCAATTTTAAAGCCATCCTTAGCCGACAATCGAGGTACGCTTGGTCACCGAACCTCACTTCTGACACACCGGATAGGATAGTGGTCAAGGGATAGTAGTATTGGGACTTAAGGTGCGAAAGGTGAACCAATTGAATGTTTACTCCGGGGCCGTATATACGCACATTGCTATATATGTACCTCTTTAAAAAAAAATAATTTAACAACCTAAGGTCGCTTATGTCTCTACGCCCAACTAGGGCAAAAGTGTGGCAAACGTAAAGGCTTAACTTTGGCCCAGTTAAGTTTTGCTCCATGCGCTTGCCAGTACCAAAGTGCGTTGCCTAACTATAGTCCTAGTTGGGCAATCCTAGAACATGCCAAAGTTTGCCGTTTCTCATTTCCGACACAGGAGCTCTAAGGTACGTGCCGTACTTGAGCCATAACTGCCAAAGTAAAATCTAATTTGATGAATTCCGACGTATCAAATTTTGGCTTTCCCCTGCCTAGCGACAGGAGTGGCAAAATAAGTTCCATAGTTTAGCCATAACTGACAAAGTAAAACCTAATATGGGAATACCTGACGTGCTTAAGTTTGGCTTTCCTCTGGTCCGCAACATCAGCGCGAAAGTAAGTGCAATACTTCAGCCATAACTGCCGAAGTAAAACCTAAGTTGGGGAATCCGGACGTGCCAACGATTGGCTTTTCTCTGGTTGACCACCGGAGTGCCAAATCAGGTGCCATACTTGACACCAACTGCCAAAGTAAAATTTAATTTGCGGATTCCGGATGTGCCAAGGTTTTCCTTCTCCGTGCCTAGCCAATGGAGTTCCAAATATGTGCCAAAACGTCCGAAGAAAACCCAGAGGACTGTCAAAGGTTGGCATATATAGTGTGTGCAACAAAAATGCCATTTCGCGCACTGCAGAAAAAATCAAATAAAATAATCATTCGAAGCACGTTGGACAGATGGAATTCTCCGTTCCCAAGCAGCACGGCTTATTTGGCAGTCTTGCCAGTACCGGCCCACACCCAAAATCGGTTCCATTACCTGCCGAATCTCCAGTTTCATGCCACCTCTTTATATCCTGTAGGTATTGTTGTACCCTCGTTTAGCCTCCTGCCGAGTATTGGCGCAATATCGTGGAAATATTACACGTACAAAGGATTTTCTTTATTTCTCCCAGTATTTTTCAAGCAACCTTTATTACACAAAGATTATTCTCGACACATTTACAAAAGTGCTTTATCTGTGAAGCATGAAATAAAGAGGGGAATCGAGAAAAAGCAAGACTACTATCAGAAGCATGCTTGCTGTGCACTTACTAATACAGGAGAGATGCCATATAATCCGTAATTGATGTATAATCCGAATCGGGCAGAGCAGAGCAATACAAACACAAGGTCGAGAAAAAAGAAGGGCGCCCACATTTAACGGAAATCTTGCTGTCGACGAAGAGCAGTTTCTCATCGAAGCGCGTCCAATAAACTCAGCAGAACACTTTGATGAATTCCGATTAAGAAAACGGCCATTACTGAAACGTTGGCACGAACGTATTCCACCTGTTTACGAAAAAAACCACGACCGGGACCACGCGAAAGCTGCAGAACAATGAAGAGCGCATTTCGTATACCGCACAGACGTGGCCCCCTACCCATCTCCATGACTTGGTAAACGACGAAGACTATGGCCCCAGTGATCATATCAGCGCTTCGGAACGAATGACGTGAAAACAAATTCGCCCAAGCGTTTTTATCCTACGCGTCCTACGGGGAAAGGTAAGGAGTTTCGCTCCACGCCTCTAATTTGCTTAAAGCGGCCGTCGCGGTAGCTCACAACCACACGAAGATACAAAGGCAAGTGGGGAGGCTTTACGAAAAGGCGAGGTCGGAGGGTATTGGACAATGCAGCTAAGCTCCCTATGCATTTTTGACGGACTGAAAGGAAAGGACGACAAAGGAAATGTTTCATAGACGACGCTTGGAATGTCACCTTTAGTTTGGGAGGAAGAAAGGGGAAAATGTTGAAAGATTTCGAGAGCAAGGAGTGCCGGGTTCATGTTGTCAAATGCTTCAAATGAAAGTTTAAATAATCGTCGCAGCGAGGATTTCATCTAAAAGAATGCTGAAACGTTCCCCCGAGTGTGAAACGGGCGTGGTAATACAGTGACACGGCCACTTCTGGGGGGCCTTTGTCTATAGCTAGGGTTTACAAGTCTTAATCAAAATGCAAGACTCGCACAGAGCTCCACTAACTTTTGCAACGCTTCGCCTAATATTGTCATGTTATGAGGAGACGTGCACACATCAGTCTCGCGCAGCGCTCGCTTGATGGCAGCAGTTGAAGTAACGTCGAACCAGTTTCACGGCGCGTCCGAATACTGGCGTGTGTACCTACGCGCTAATACAATAATCGGCGGCACTCTGCGTTTGCGAAATCGCCATTGTCTGGTCCAGCTGCGGCCAAACATTTGGCCCGACATTGAACTAGAGAAATCAAGACACACCCAAAATAAAATAAAAAGGTGTGAGCAGAATTAAGCTTGATATTAATTTAAGTTGCAGACTACCCGCGTACCATAATTACCTCATCGGTCCTGCACTTACAGACATAAATAAAGCATTCTCAACGGGGCCTGCCCTGATTACTTAACGCTGGCATATCTAAGAGAATCGAAATCCCAAGATAACAGATGCTAAAGGCTATGTTACACTCCGACGCCCAGCGTAGCAAACGAGGCGTAGCGCAGGACACACATACACTGACCGATCGCAGATATCAAGTTCCTGCTCGGTGACCAATTGAAGGCGCAAGTTATGCGCTACGTTGTGTTCGCTGCCCTTAATGTCGGAATATAACAGAGCCTTAACCGTAATACCAGACAGTCAAGCCTAACTATGACGCTTGGTGATTTGGGCCCGAAGAGGCCAGATGACCACCGAAAGTTTACAGAGGAAACCTAACCCTGGCACTTGGTGAGGCGATTTAGGCCCAAAATGCCTTAAGATAGCACAACTATCAAGAAAAAGAACTGAAGCTCAACTTCGGCACTTGTTTGGCGATTCGGTCCCGAAGAGTCCAGAGGACCCTAAAACTACCTGAAAGTGAAGCAAAACTCTGGCACTTCTTTAGCAAATTGTGGCAAAAATACAAAACGTTTGCAAAAGAAGGCAAGATTTCGCTCTACTTTGGTTCATCCGGGGAGTCAAGGCACGAAACTCTCAGAAATTTGCCAACTGTTGGCCCAAAGCTCAGTGCTTGCTGGGAAATGTGCCCCAGTTGAACAACCTCGTGCTTCTATAGTAGAATTGTTCATGGATGACATCTGCATGTGGAGAGCAAGCCGTCTGCTTCTTTCGCAAGAGTTGTGGAAACGTCAAAGAGACGTCACCCCAACCCTAAATTCGATTCGTGTCCGTGAAAAATATGGAATTGATAATCTAGAACTGAGTTTAAAAGCATTATTATTACGGTATCATATACGTTTTTCTCTATAGCATGTTAAGTTACAAATGACCTCCAGAAAAACAGCAAAAGGGACGAAGAACTTTTAAAGTTCCTTATTCCTAAGACACGTGCACTGTTTCACGGCACTTTAAATTTAACACAAAATCTCTTATTTTGAGTTTAATCCACTTAGCGTTAGTTCTTTTGTGAAATCTTGTTTCGCAGGCTCGCCGCTTTGCTTGTGATATTTGTCTTGATGTTCAGTCACCAAACTCAACCAATACACTGCTAAACTATCTACAAGGGTGATATCCATCTTTCTATAACTGTGCCTCACTTAACATGGCAATAATATTGCCAAGCGGCAGAGATTTTGCCCATCATTGGCCAATGGCTTGAAATGATCCTTTGGCCAGTGGCTAGACAGAGGCCAGCCATTGGCCGATGACTAGCCATTTTCTGGCCATTGGCCAATAGCCACTGGCGATCAGCCATGGGCCAGGCATTGGCCGATGAATGGCCACTATATGGCCACTGGCCAAAGGACCATTTCCAGCCATTGGCCAGTGATTGGCCAAATCTGTGCTGCTTGGGTTGATATTTTCTTAACCCAAACGGTCTTTAATTTTGTGCTCAAGCTGAAGTGATTACCAGTGATACAGATAAGCACAGTAAAGCGAATATCTTTATATTTTGCACATGATTCTTCTTATAATTTTGCAGTGTTAGAATAAACATCAAGTTGCGGACTCTTAGGTAAACGCTGAAATCTTGTTATGATTTATGTTTCCTTTTCTGTTATTATTTGGAACGTTATGAAACATCCGTTACGCTTCAGAGCTGCTCTATCCGTTCACAATGGCTGTGAAATATTATTATGAACCTCTTTTTTAGTCATGATGTGGAAACACTGCGACTGCAGTGTTGTTTGAAGATTGATCAGAAGGGCCAGAAGAAAGGTGACAAAACGCGTCTGAAACGCTCTCTGTCTCTTTTCTTCTGTCCATTTCAAACTATCTTCAAATTGTATCCTAGTCTCAGGGTTTACATATCACGATTAATACGCACCACCCCACTTTTCTCGTTGACTGTCATTTCACTCCTAGTTGTTCCGTGAAAAAAAGTACTCGATGTGCAATGATACATATAGGCACAATATAATGTTAAATAAAGTTAGTAAATATTTCGCAACAGTAAACACCAATATATGTTTGCTATATTGTTATGCGTGCTCTAATATTTCATCCTCACGCTTTGAGTGCCCACATGCTTTTTTAGCATTTTTTTTTATTATTAAGCAGACTTATGCCAGCCGAAAGGTAGCATTGCCACGCGCGTCGGCGAGTGAAAGCGAGCGTCGCCGAGTGGTTACCACGCTTGACTTGATTTGATTCCTGGGAGTTACGCGTCTTTTATTTATTCTTTCAGTTTGCCCAGGGTGTGATTCCTGGGAGTTAGGCGTCTTTTATTTATTCTTTCAGTTTAATTTTCTGGGAAATTTGAGAACCCTGTTGCTTTTTCGAGGTCCGAATGTTCTAGGTGTCGAAACTTCTACGCCAATTGTTCTTGAAGGCAAAGCGTGTACATAAGGGGCTACGCGTGGCGAGCTGCAGTTAGTCTTGCCCCAGCGATCGATCCTGCTGTCTCGCCGACAGCGACGCCTGCGAAGCTAGCGTTTCTCTATTTTGTTTTGGGCACAAGTTCGCCCCAACAAACGTTTAGTTTCTTCAGTGATTCGAAGCCGTAACATTTGTCATTTGTGACATTTTTGTGGAGGTGCTATTGTCCCTTAGGCGTTTTGCACGACACCAGCAACTCTCTAACGTGTCATGGACACCATTTTGGCAGGACTAAAATGGCAGAACTGTATCGTGTACCTTGACGACTTCGTAGTGTTTTCGAGTGACTTCGACGAGGATTTGCGACGACTCCGAGCTGTTCTCCAGTAGATACAGAGCGCCGGACTCACCCTCTGGCCATCGAAGTGCCGGTTCGCCTATGACGAACTGAAGTTCCTTGGCCACGTGGTTAGCCAAGATGACGTTCGCCCAGACCCAGTGAAGACTCGCGCCGTCGCGGCATTTCCAGCGCCGACAGACAAGAAGGCCATCCGAAGATTCCTTGGGCTATGTGCGTACTATTGACGCTTTGTTGTCGATTTCGCGGTAATTTCCGCACCGCTCACACACCTCATGAAGGAAGCAGAGAAGTTCGAATGGGCTGAGGAGCAGCTGCAGGCATTTAAAGCGCTGAAGCGACGACTCCAGGCTCCTACCTGGTCTTGGACACTTTGATCAGGATGCGGAAACGAAGATTCACACGGACGCAAGTAACGCAGGGCTTGGCGGAGTATTGGTTCAAGTGCAAGAAGGCACCGAGCGAGTTATCGCCTACGACAGTCGGACACTGTCCAAGGCGGACAGAAATCACTCCCCGACTAAAAAAGAATGTCTTGCGGTCGTCTGGGCGATCACGAAATTCCGCCCGTACTTGTACGGGAGCCCGTTCCGCGTAGCGACGGACCACCTCTCGCTTTGCTGGCTTGTGATCCTCAAGGACCCTTTAGGATGCCTCGCTCGATTGAGTCTCCGACTACAAGAGTTCAACATGACAGTAGTCTGCAAGTCAGTCCGCAAGTACAGCGACGCCGACTGCCTGTCCAGGGCCCGTGTCCAAACACCTTCCGGCAGCAGCGACGAGGACGACGACGGGTGCTTCCTAGGAGCAGTGAACACCGACGACATCACACGACGTCAACGAGACGATCCTGAGCTGCACGCACTAATCGAGCACCTGGAAGGGCGCGGGAATACGGTGTCACATTTTAGGGGCGAAGCTCCTTAGGGGCTGGCCGTGTCCGTCCGCCGTCCGTTGTCCGCCGTAGGCCGGCGTCGGGTGCTCGTGCTTCTGCTCGTGAGATCACGTGCTCACGAGCACGTGATCACATGCTCACGTGCTCGTGTAGGGCAAAAAGAATTGGGAAAAAAAGGATGAAAAAAATTATGAAAAAATGAAAAGAAGAAAAAAAAAGAAAAAGAAGAACACCACACATTCTCCTACTGACATAAATAAAAAGGCTCAAAGAAAAAGAAGAAAAAAAAAGAGTAGGGGGTTCTGAGATGCCATGCCATCTGTCTGCCTAAAAAAAGAGAAAGAAGAAAACCACACATTCTCCTACTGACATGAATGAAAAGGCTCGGCATGCTGCGGCTCGGCGTCTACGCAGACAAGCACCACCAGAGCTTCGCCCCAAGCAACATGATTCACCACGTGGAGATGCGGTCAATTTTTTTTCTCACGAGCCCCTGCGACCTTTGCCATTCGACAAGGTGTACTTTACAAAGAGAACTTCGGGGACAACAACTCGCCGTGGCTGATGGTAATCCCGACTGACCTTCGAGAGGAGATATTTCAAGCCTGTCACGACGATCCGACGTCCGGACACCTTAATTACTGCCGGACACTGGCCCGTATTCATGAAAAGTATTACTGGTTAAAGCTCCCCAAAACCGTCCACCTTTAAACCCGATCATGCCATGAGTGCCAGCGACGCAAGAATCCGCCGACGAAGCAGGCTGGTCTTCTGCAGTCAATTCCTCCGCCAACTGCACCATTCCAGCAGATCGGAATGGATATACTTGATCCTTTTCCGCCGTCGATCCAGGGAAACCGATGAACAATTGTCGCCACAGATTATCTCACGCGGTACGCAGAAACAAAAGTCCTTTCTTCTTGGACTGCTGTTGATGTCGCCAAGTTTTTCATCCTGTCCATCGTCCTCCGGCAAGCCGCTCCCGAAGTTCTGATTAAAGATCGCGGATCATCGTTCATGGTATAGCCGACCCCAAAAATCCTTCGGCTCAGTCACACTAGCCACCGTCGTACCACTGCGTACCACCCGCAGGCCAACGGGCTGACGGAGCGACTCAACAAGACAATCGCCGATATGATTTCTACGTACATCCACGCAGAGCACAAGACGTGAGACGAGGTGTTGCCCTATGTCACGTTCGCCTACAACGCGGCGGTTCAAGAGACCAATGGATTTACACCTTTCCAGCTGTTACATGGTCAAAAGGTAACGACCATGCTCGATGCGATGCTGCCCATGAGCCCAGGTGGTTGTTCAACGGGCCGAAGAAGTCCGCCAGCTCGTTCGACTCCTGATACAAGACCAGTAACGAGTCGACGAAAGCCGCTACAACCTTCGTCGCAGAGACGTCCACTTCCAGCCTGGAGACAGGGTGTGGGTGTCGACACCCATCCGTCGCCGCGGCTTTAGCGAGAAACTGCTGAAACGGTACTTTGGACCACACAAGTTACTTCGTCGCTTCGGGAAGCTGAACTACGAGGTGATACCAGACGGAGCAAGAACAGCGTCACGCCGCCCACCACGACCTAAAATCGTCCAGGTCGTGCGCCTCAAGATGTACTACGAACGATGAGACTGTGAAGTGTGATCCCGTGCAACGCTTGATAAAACTGTGTTTTGTCAGCCTCCGTATTTTTCTATTATGTTGTTTTGCCTTGTTTTTTTTAATTTTATGTGGCACCGAGACGATGCTATTTTTAAAGGGGGAGTAATACCACGCGCCTTGGCGAGCGAACGCGTGCGTGGCCGAGTGGTTAGCGCTCTTGACTTTCGTGGGGAGGCCCAGGGTTCGATACCTGGGAGTTGCGCGTCTTTCATTTAATCTTTTAATTTAATGTTGTCGTAAATTCGAGAACCCTGTGGCTGGTTCCAGGTCCGAATGTTCTACGCGCCGAACTTTCTATGCCGATTGTTGCAGAAGCCAAAGCGTGTACATAAGGGACTCCGCGTGGCGAGCTGCAGTTAGACTCGCCCCAGCGCTCCATCCTGCTGTTTCGCCGACATCGACGCCTGCGACGCTAGCCTTTCTCTATTTATTTTTGGGGCACAAGTTCGCCCCATTAAACGTTTAAATTCTTCAGTTAATCTAAGCCTCATCATTTGCCATTCGTGACAATATGATCTAATGTCTTAGCGTTTAATTATTAAGGGCTCCGCGGTAGCCTGGCGAGCTAGGAGCGAATGCGCGGCACACCATAACCGATGCGTATGACAACATCAGGGGCACCAATACTAGAACCCACTCTTTATTTTCATCACCCGTTAGGTGCTAGTTGTTGTACGGGACGCTTGGGCCTACGCCAGTGTCCGCTCTTTACGTATAGTTACAGCTCCATGTCATTGTCGAGCCACAGCCCAGTCACTGTTTCACAAATGAGGCACTCACGCATGCGCGAAGACGCGACATATTTCCCGCCACCTCTCAGCAACCACTTCAACGTCACGAAGATCGTCACATTTCATCCAGCACCTTAAGATCTCATGAGAAGCATCATCACACCAGAAATTCATTAATTGTCCGTTGTTAGCCATCGATGGTCCGGAAGTCGCCATCAATAATTTTCGATGGTTTAATATACACTGTTGAAAACGTGTGACAAAATATAAAAAATGTTGAATCGAAAATGAGCGATGTCTCATTAGCCACCTGAAAGGTTTGACGTACAATAAGATACTAATTAAATATCGAAAAAAACGCTTATTTTTAAATTAGTTTTATTCTACAACAAAATTGGTGTTTCGGGTTCTTGATATTTCTGAGCTCATTCTCTTGCGTCCCGCTGCGCGATATGCGGTTTAATAAAATTTCAAAACAAATACAGGTTTTTTGTTGTTTTGGAGTTCGTTTCAAACGTCTTTTTCGAATATAGAAGTTCAAGTCCTGACATACATTTTTCGTTGTCTCGTCCGCTATGGGGAAGTTTGAATTTATTTCATCATCGCTATATTAGTGACATCAATAAATGTCTTCTCATTAAACGGCGACTATACTCTATTTCACGTTAAGTTCGACCAACACAAACTCCACGATCCGCTGGAGTCAATCGAGCAGCGAAGAATGCACAGGGTGTCAAATAGCGGGCCGACCTTTAGATCGACGGCTAAAATCGGTTTATTAAGCTACAGCGCTGCGGTGTCGTGCGGCGTTGTCCAGATGTAGTTCATTTTTATGTAAAATTTGGAAAGAGTGAACTTAGGCTTAGGAAAAAGGAGCCTAAAATGAATGCCGTTTACAACTCCCTGTAACGCCGAATTTGAGCGCAGCTCTTGAGGAGGAGGAGGGAAGGTACTCAAGGGAAGGTATACCCCTCCTCCCTCCTCCTCATCTCCTCATCCTGTCTGCTACTCCCCCTCCGAGCGGCGTCGCCGTCGCCTCACGAGAGTCACGTGACCTCACGGGGGTTACGTGACGTCACAGGAGTCACGTGACCCCTGTGAGGTCACGTGACAATGACGATGACGTCATCACAATGACGTCATCGTCATCGTGATGACGTCACCGGGGTCACGATGACGATGACGTCACCTGGGTCACGTGACCTCGCGGGTGTCACGTGAACCCTGTGAGGTCACGCGACGATGACGTCATTGCGATCGTCATCGTCACTGATGATGTCATCATTACTGATGACGTCATCGGCATCGTCTTTGTCATTGATGACGTCATCGGCATAGTCACTGGTGACGTCATCAGTGACGTCACCAATGATGTCACGCGTCCCATAATGCACCGCGCGGTTACGTCGACGCCGACGGCGACGCCGCTCAAGCCGGAAACGGGCGCCTAAGAGCTGCGCTCTAAAAAATCCAATACTTGAAGAATATTTTAGGTTTATTTCAATCCCAAACTGTTTCTTGAGTTTCCTTTTTGCACCAGAAGTTTAGTGAATAGTGTAATACAATTAAACTAAAGCAACATTTCAGACATCTTTTTTTTTAATAAAGAGCATCTGTGAATTCATGCAATTTATTCATCTCCAGCGAAAAAAAATAAAACTTGTGCTCTTGTAACATCTGGTGGCAAAACAGAAGCATTGTTTCTAACCTCTTTCTGGCAATTTTTTAATTATTTTTCTTTCAAGCCTACTATTGTGCCTTCAAAGTTGTCTGGTGTACCAGGACTGGAGAGACAAGAGGCTGCAAGATAAAATGTACAATTGGAGGCCGAAGGTACATACGAGTCTTGATTACAAAGTCGATGGTTGGAACTCCTCCTAGCCTTTGCTATGTAATAATACCCGCAGGTCAAGAAGAACGAATACCTTCATTGCTTCACACAAGAGAAACTGGTCATATTTGGCTTTACCTTGCCATTCACCACAGCAGTTACCACGAGCCATCGCAGCCCAACGACGCGTAGATCCCCTACCATCCAAGCCCTGCGCGACGCTGCCCAAATTCCTAAGGCCACGTGACAACCCACAAAACACTAGGTATGCTTCGATGGCTCGGAGTTTCGTCGGTGGTATATCGTATGCTGGGACAAAGTATAGTGTGTGTTTGAAGTCCTTCCCACTCAGGCTTTCGCTACACCGTTGTCGCAGCTGATTTGAGGCGCTTACAAAGCATGGAATTTACTTTCGTAGCCAACGCTGAAGCGATAATTTATTACATTTTAGCTGAGTTGTACTCGCGAGAGATATGAGGACAGAGTTTCCTTTCTTTCCTTTTTTTTTTTTTTTTTTGGGGGGGGGATAATTTTACAGTCACTATCTGAAGATCTGCTCTTTTATCTGGAACAGAGCATTATAATTTTCGAAAATAATGAGCAGATTCGTTACACATAGAATATGGAAGTAACAGTAATCTTATGACAAAGAAAGAAAAAAACACGGTTTAAGAAAAAGTTGTCATTGCTGCACCGTGCAATTATTTCAGTTTTCGGTTGATCAAGTGAAGGAATCGTATGTTTTTGAACTTGCACACCGTAGTTTCTCTTTATGGGTCCCGTATAGTTAAGAAGCCCCGCTAAGGATGGCGCTCAGAGATGCCGCGGACCTCTGCCTGCACGCTCTGGATCTTTTTAAACCGCCGGAAGAGCAGGTCATCGGCGTGTGCTCTGCAATGCTTTTCTTGTCCTAAATGTGGATTGGACCAGATATTGCACGCTTAAAGTAACTGCTTCAACCTAAAAAAAAGTGTATAGTTGTACCGTCGTATAATACCCATCGACGGTAATTTCATAGAAAAAAGAAATGCCACTAATATATTGAGAATAACGTAAATGTAATCGTACCTGATTGTTATTTTTGTAGTATTTGTGTCTACATAATTGGCCTTGCAATATAACAGTGTTACTTTCTTGAAAAAAAAGAAAAAAGAGCAGTCTCTGATTTATGATGTTGAAATAACAATGGTATTTGAGTCCACGACGACTATATTGAAAAATTGGTTAATAAAAAGGAAATAAAAACACGATGAATCTTTCATTCTTTGTTTCATTTCATTCACTTTGGGCTGCCTAATATTGAAGTGTTTTTTTTTTCTTTTTTTGTTTTACTGTTGCACCGAAAAAAAATGTAACTAGTTTTGTTGATGTGTCCGCAAATTTGTCCATTAGAGATATTACTTAGCGACAGCAAGTTTATAAGTGAGTCTCTAAGATGGAAAGCGTGTCAGGCAATATTGAGGCGACGGACATAGGAGAATGAGCTTGCCTTTAAACTAGTATTTATCCTTCGCAGGCGAGCCATCTCACGAAGCGACGCTTCGACGAGTGTGTGAAATCATTCTGAGCTATCTTCTAATGGACCGATGTCGTAGCGCTAGAAATCCATCTTCCGTGAATCTTTGAAGCTTAACTCGGAATTTCGGGAAGCCAATTCAAGCAAATGGACTGAGCCGGTTTGGTCGTGCCCAGACCTAACTCAGTTCCCTAATGGACAGTGGCGACACTGCTCCGTGGGAGCCTTATTCGCAGGCAAGACATTAGGGACTTTTGTTGACTTAGTCAAAATGGTAACATTTTGGAAAGTGCAATGACAACCGGGTCTTAAACATTTTAACAGAATTATCGTGTAAGCGTTTGCATAACTGAAACAAAAACGTCAGGCGGCGCTGTGGAGCATTACGCAGAATTCGGGAATTTCGCCAAACGAATACATAAACTCAGATTATTAATACCCGTAAGAACGTTACAGTTTAGCGTGTGACTTATTTTTTTTTTTTTGTATTTCAGTTCTCTCTTGAAAACGGTAGACTCGTATCCCGGAATATTCAAATATTAAACGAATATTAAAAAAAAAAGCATAGGCAGTTCATAAACTGAATATTTTATTGCGCAGGTGTGAGACTGAATCTATGGAGCTCCTAATATTGTGCAACAAACAAGCGAGGCTTTTTTTCCCGCTATATTTGCTTCTGAATATTTTTATAGTATAGGCGGGAGCGAATTTACGGAGGACATTTATTTACAAAACAATTTACGTTTAACGAATTGTCCGAATTGTACACTTTTAGCAGTGTAAACTGTAATTTATTATTTCTTAAAAGGGAGGACTGGGCGAGTTTGTCTATTCATGACTAATAGGTAACAAAGCATTTTGGACTTCTAGGTATTCACTGCCGCGACAGCGAATCCTCTGCCAAATTAAAATAAAAACTGCTCTGTCATCAAAAAGCCGGATCACCCACTCAAAAAAAAAAAAAAAAAAAAAATCCTCGAAGCCGCAAGTATCGTGAAGCGGAGTGAAACATGTGTTATTAATAATTCTATATCACTTTACGAGAAGTTGTTATACCTAGACTATACTCGAATGTAACATTCGTTGAACATTGAAATAGTTTAGAAGGGGACGAAATACCACGCAGAACAAGGGTGGTCATAATTAGCAGAAGAAAGAACAAAACAAAATGTGACAACATTTTTTTTTATTATCAACTTTTGTTTCTTTATTTCTTATAAGTGTAAAAGCAGACAAAAATACAAACCAGAGTTGATATCCGTGCGGCGTGAGATATTCATCTTTGCTGGAGTGCCTGTGATCTGAGTGTGAGCTATGTTGTGCGCTGTTAACTATATATATATTTTTTTAGCGGCGAAACAATATTTACTCTTGTTTTTACATACGATCCCTTAGAATTTACAATTTTTTCTACAAAACTAATTTATTACAAAGGCTAAATCAAATGTCGAGACACAGCTCCCCTCAAAACGTATTCTATTTATTCATTCTTCTGAAGCTAAATTGTTTTTTCTCTCAAAAACTTTGTCTTGTGATTATATGGATAGCACCGCATGAGCCGCTATGCTGACAACACATGAATGGGTAATATATATATAATTGGTATTTATTTATTTATTTTAAAATACTTCGACCTAAACAAAGGTCATTGCAGGGGTGAGAATAACATATACATTGCACTTAAACACACACAAAGAGAGCATCATAGGTAATGCAACATACCCTAAAAGTTCACAGCAATAAGTAAAATAGGAGGGCTATAGAAGGGATCATATCAATAAGTAAAAAAGGAGGGTTATAAATAGTAAGCACTTCCTAGTATGCACAAAACAACCTAATGCGCATCCGAAAATTCATCAAAATCAAGTGAACGAGTCGCATCATCAATGCTGTTCTAGTTCTCAATAGTTCTAGGAAAGAAAGATAATTTAAAACAATTAATGTGACATAGATATGGTAGAATGTTTAAGGGATGAGAATTACGAGTACGTGATTGAGTACTAAAACCAATATAACCGTTACGGTCAAGTACACCCTTATTAGTAGCTATTTTATGTAGGAGCGTAAGACGTTCAAATTTGCGTCTAGAAGCCAAGTACTCTTGTCCCACATCAAGCATGAATGAAGTGGGGGAAGACTTGCGGTCATAGCGGTTACAAATAATTCTCATAGCCTTAGTCTGTATTGTGTCAAGCAGCCTAATGTAACCCTTACAATGCGGGTAACAGACTGCACAGCCATATTGCGAAATAGGTCTAATTAAGGTCTTATAAGCGGTTAATTTAACTTCTTAGGTTGAAGATTTCAAAGTTATTTTAACATATCCCAGTTTTTGTAGGGCACGAGAACAAATTGAACTAATGCTTTTGTCGCATTTAAGAGACGGGGTAAATAAAATCCCTAAGTACTTATATTCATAAATCTGACGCAGGATCGCATTCCAATGCCACAACTAAAAACAGACGGTATAATTTTCTTGGTGAATGACATAAACACAGTTTTATTAAAGTTAATCTCCATCTGCCACTTCTTGCTCCAACTAAAAAATCGTGAGAATGAGATATCTAGTATGTTGTGATCCTGTACTAAATTGATCCCATTATATAAAACACAATCATCGGCATAAAGGCGAAATTTAACTGGAAGGAGGTTCACGACATCATTAATGTAGAGTAGAAATAAGAGGAGTCCCGGTTAGTGCCGGATAGCTCCGGCGTCCCAGTGGGAGGCCGGAACGAACCGGGACGTTGCTGGAATAAATATTCTTATATGAGACGAACTGAGATCTATCTTTCAAATAATCAGCAATCCAATTCATAAGTAATTCGTTCTTAATTATTGTCTGCAGTATTAGAAGTAGCTTAGATTGTGGCACTTTGTCTAAGCCTTTAGAGTAATCAGATGGCCTCTAGTTGTCTTCTTTTATCTAAAGAAAAAGCAATGTCATGAGTGAACTCAAGAAGCTGGGTAGAGGTAGAGTAGCCACGGTGAAAACCGTGTTGTTGTGGGCAGAGATATGAATTAGCCTCTAGGTACTCAGATATATGTTTATGGACTTTATGTTCAAGCAGTTTGCAGGGAGACGAAGTTAGTGAAATTGGTCTAAAGGTCGCAACCGCCTGCTTGTTACCCAATTTGAATAAAGGGATTATTTTAGCTGACATCCACAGCTGTCGTATTGTTGCAATGATGAGTGATTTCTTAAAGATTAGACAAGTATTTGGACGTCCATAGTGAATACCGGCGGAGAAGAGAATTGGGAATCCCGTCAGCACCGGGGCTCTTTTTGCAATCCATTTTTAGAAGTAGATTAAGAATATCGGGTCTATTTATCTCAACGTCAGATAAGGCTGGGATCGTGCTATCCTAAGCAAAGTGAGAAATATCGCCATTATCATGACTAAATACTGATCTAAAGCAGTCGTTGAAACAATTGGCAATCATTCACCCTCAATAATAAAACTTTAAAAATTGTCAGATTTTGGAAGGATAGACCTCCAGAAATTGGCAGGATTTGTGTCATAAATTCAGAAAGAGTTACGTTAAAATATTTTGGTTTAGCTGCCAACGTCCTTTCTTTCAAAGTGGTTTTTAGATTTTCAAACAGAGCTTTATCAGCAGGGGTTCCATTCTGTTTCAACTAGCGTTTCCTTTTTACTCTCCGCATTAACTGCAAGACATCCCTCGTAATCCAAGGCTGTGCCGGAGTTTTCTTCTTCTTTAGAAACGGGTACAAAACTGTTTATACATCTATCTACAAGAGAATTGAAATAATTAAGCAGCGTGTTAACATCAGAGTCCGCACTTATAACTCAAATATATTCATATCAAAGCTTAGCTTATCAATTATCGATGCATCGTCAGCCCTGTTGAAGTCGAGGACCGTGACGATTTCAGGACTCACATGATTGATATGAAAATTGAGCGTAGCTAAAACTGCTTTATAATCTAAAAATCCCTTAATTACTTCGCAAACGTAACCCAATTGTGTAACACAATGACTAAGAAAAACAAGATCGAGGACAGAATTGTCTGTGGTATGTGCTTTTACAATATGATCAAGATCAAATGACTCAGTCATCTCTACAAGAGCATCACAGATGGCCCGGTCTCGGGAACCATCCACAAGTGTCTCCCAGCTAATATCTGGCCTATTGAAATCACCTTGTAACACGAGTTTGGAAATTGCTAGATTATATTTTTGTATGTAATCATAAACGTCATCGATAACTTGCAAGGCAGAGCCAGGAGTTCTATAAACAGTTATGATAACAAGAACGACCTTAGCTAGCCGCACTTTACACCACAAGGACTCAGTGTTAGGTAAGCTTGGAAGAACAGAATAGTTAAGACCAGTTTAAAAAAAAAATAACGCAACACTACCGACTCTAGAGGATATATCATTGCGTACCACGCTGAATTCACAGTCAAGAATACCATCATGTAACCAAGTTTTGGTAACGCATATTTCGTGCGGTGAGTATGAAGATACAAGGCACGAAAACTCGGTTGCTTTTGGACAAAAGCCTCTAGCACTGATGTTTAATACTGAAAACGATTCATTCGCTACGTGTCAACTTTCATGCTCGGGCTGGTTCGGGTGAGGTACTTTCACAAGTTAGTTATTCGTAGTATCCCATGAGTACCGGACGTTATCAACAAGGATATGGTCGTAACACAGGCTAACCATATATCCGTTCCCTCTAAGCGCGGCGGCGCCGGAACAAAGCTCTTTTCGAATATTTTGAATCCGTGGCGAGAAATCCTCGTTCATAAATATTCCAGTGCCTTTAAGTTTGTGAACGTTTTTGAGGATTTGCATTGTGTCTCGAATATCAATCAACTTAAATAGTACTGCTCTGATTCTGCCCTCTCTAACTAAACCAATGCGATGACAGCGTTCTATGCCATCACAATTTACAGACAGTTTTGCAGACAGCAGTGTAGATACGCTATCAAGTAAAGACGCAGGCGATGCGTTCTCGGGTTCTAGTAAGCCATACACCACCAAGGTATTCCTACGGGAAAGAATTTCTAAGCCATCATTCTCATCTACAAGTTGGAAGACAGTTCTCTCGAGAGCGGCACTTCTTTCTTCTAGACGCTGAACTCGCATAGCAAGATCAGATATCTGGGACGCACTCGAATCGATTGCAACAAGTCGGGATTCAAAACCCGCACATCTCGCATCCAGAGCCACTTGTCTGTTCCTTATAGAAGAGACGTCTTCAGCAATTTGTGTTTGCCCAGCTAGAATTTGCTGAAGGAGAATCTGAGTCTCAGGGCCAAGGTTAGACTCGATATCAACACATCGCAGCAGTATAGACCAACAAATTCTGTACCGATGACAGCAAGGCAGAAAAAGCAGAAAAAATGCTGCCCAGTGGGTCCGGTAGCAGCAAAGGTGAGCACTCGTCAGACTCATAAGTACCATACAAAGAAACAAACTCTACCCGGAGGGTGAAATAGAAAAATCTTAGTAGCATGTTCGTCCAGCTTCCACCAAGCCCACTGATGAGGAATGGCTGCGTCGATGGCTTTATGGCCTCTCTAACGGAAGTAGGAGACGCTGGCGTGCATCCGAAGAAATACGGATCCAGTTTTGGAAGATGAAGTATCAGCCGGTCGTCACTTGTCCACTCATCCCACGGCGATAAGAGTTCATCCATGAGGAAGTAGAAATCTGTGATCACATATGGCAAGAAATCCGCGTTGGCTTGGTCCAAGGGCACCGGGAATGACCAGGCGTAACCCAGGACCGCGATCTGGAGGGTGAAATAGAAGAATCTTTGTGGCATGTTCATCCAGCTGCCACCAAGCTGAGCTCAGTTATTTAGGTGTTTCGGGTACAGCTAGCAGTATGTATATTTTGGAATTGTGATTACGACTAAGGGAATTAATAGGAAAAGAACAGTGAGGTATTAGTAAGGTGGAAGAACAGGTAAGGGTACAACACCCAGCAGCTTACACGACAGAAGAGACAAGCCCTTAGTGGGAAGAACCCAAACAGGGAGGTCACAAGATAACTAGGTCACAAGACGTCACACTTGACCTTGCGATAACATAAGAAGCAATAGCGGACAGGCGAGAACAGTCAGTACGAAAATTAACTAACTAAAGAAAAATTATAAAGAAACAAAAAAAATTGCCTCTTTCAGCTTTAAACTCCGTACTCTCGAAATAATAGGCCCGAGATTTTTCATTTTCTTTTATAGTCGCCAAGATATTAATTTTTAGATAGGGCCTCAATTGATGCAATTGTTCGCGTGCTTCTATTTATTAATTTGTATTGTGTTAAGTCGGTATATAAAAAATGGCTCAAAATGCTCACGTAACCGATTTCATTTAAATCCAGATTGCAAAACGGTAACAGTTTGTTTATCAAATGTGGGCTTTAGGAGTCTGAGATGACTTGAAATCGGCATGTCTGTAGGTGATTTTCGGTGAAATTTGTGACTGTTACAACGTAGCTTAGATGCTGTCCCGTCTGTTTTATATACTGTTTTTGCACACCTTACGCTCTACAAATTAAATTACATTTGAAGAGTGACATGTAAGCTGCATTTGGGTTTTATTGGAAACTGTGAATTAGTGCTATTGTGCGTGTTAGTCAGACCATGCATACTGCTTCATTGCATGGCCCGCATTCATTATTTGGCTGGAAAGAATTCAATTTAAAGTTAACTAAACTCCTTTTATTAAGAGTGGCTGTTCTAGCCTAGTTAATTTATGATTTAATAAAGCTTGTGCCAGCGCAGCAAAGACAAGGCCAAAGGGAGGACTTGATTTTCAAATCAGGGTGAAGGGCGATGAAGCATGCATCAGCACATCCTCAATAATTTTATCAGATACAGAATTTGAATTTTACTTGCGAGAAGTTTGATTATGAACGAATAGTGTGCTTGGGAGTGCATACATTTGATCGTCTTTTCCAAATAAATATTCAGTTGACGGTAGCTCATCGTATCGTCCCATTCTTCCTGCTGTCCTTGTTTTTTGGGTGGTTTTGAAGTCTAGGAGTTTAGACTCTATTTTCTTTCAGGTCTGTGGTTGCATAACTGCATGCCATCTCACTACCCACCGAGCGCCGTTAATATGTCTATCATATGCGTTGTTTAATTAATATGAGCTCAGTTCTAGGACCAAAGGCGTAAGAGTGACATTTACATAACAATGAGGGGCGTCTGCCGGTTTCTGTAGTTTGTAAATTTCGATTAGATACGCTATTCCGTCGTCCTGTGGGATATTAATGTAGAGACAAGATACACCGAAGGTGACCAGATGCGATCTCTACAGTACAACGTAAATCAATTTCTTTTATAAAGTGGGTTTTATCCTAAGAAAAAAGATTGCAACGTTAATGGTATCTTTATCTTTATTCTTTATCTTTCTTTATTCAAGTACCCACTTCGCCATCAGGCATTACTGTGTGTGTGTGTGGGGGGGGGGGGGGACAAACAATATACAGACACACAAAAAACTCACACATTCAGCGCGTGAAAAAAGGCGTCATTGGAAGCCATTGAGACAGCGCGGGATGGAAGGGAGTTCCAATCGCGCGCGGTCTCTACAAAAAATGAGTGTCGCAGTACGTCACCTTTAAAATAAATTTCTCTAAATTTTAAAGCATGGTCGTTCCTACTGGATATGTAAAAGAGTGCTTTCATATATTTATGCTTTTCTATACCCGTTTTACCATAATAAATATCGTGAAAAAGTTTGAGACGGAGGTGCATTCTGCGATCTTTTAATAATTGCCACCTACCTTTATGTTTCCACTCAGTCATACTTAGTCGCCAATCGTAATTACTTAAAACAAACCTTGTGGGAATAAAAGGAGTGAGGATTATGCACCTTTACGTCTGGGGACCGGTGCTCAAAGGGGAATCCGATGCCCGTCCCACCGCGCGGCCGACGGCTACCAGCGAGGGCGGCCGCCGCGCCGGGTTCGGCCAACGCCATGCCAACAACAATGATCCCGGTATCGAACAGCGTTTATTGAGTGCCAGGGGTCCCCAACAAGACACTGCGGTCAAGCGAGCCGTGGACACAGTGTGCCCGCAGCGCCCGCCGACCTGAGAGCCAAAGGGGTAATTGCGAGCGGAGTCATCGCCGGTCGGACTTGCTCACACCGCTACCCGTCGTCGCAGGAGTTTGGGGCCAGGGCTCTCGGCAGACGGACGTCCACAGGTAGTGGGGACGCCGACTGTCAGAGCCGGGGGAATCACTAGCGTGGAGTCATCGCCGGTCGGACGAGCTCACGCCGCGACTCGACCCGTTGCCCGGAGTCCAATCCAGGACTCCCCGACCACACGTCCGTCCACTTGGAGGGCAGGCCCGACTCTCTCCCCGCGGGATCGCGGTCGTCTCCGAAAACGGGAGACGTGCGGAGGAGTGCGAGAGAGTACGCCAGCAAGGTGACGTAGTCTCTCCAACACGATACGGAGCGACCAGGCTCGAAGCCAGACAACTCCGGCCGGAACGTCCGCGGCGTATGCCTTCTTGGGGGAGGGGAACCAGTGGCTCCCACAATCCCCCCTCCTTAAAAAATTTGGCACCCCTTTCAGAGAGAGGGACGCCGGCTCTCAAACCCTCAAAATACAAGACCTGCACGCTGACAACACGGGTGCCAGTCGCGCTTACAAATACAAGATCTTGAGTCGGGGGGCCCCGGCAGCGCCCGGAACCGCCGCCGTAAATGTTCAACGTACCGGAGTTCACGACGCACTCGTGGGGCGATGCACTCCGAAGCCGTCGAATTAAGCCAAGAAAAGTTCCTCGATGTCGGACGAACGAAAGGGGTCGACACGAGGTTCTTTCAAAATACCAAGCGCCACTCACATGCAGACGTGGATATTCGGCGGTGTTGCTCGGCTCACCCTGCACGTCGTCGACTCGTCGCGGTCGGACCTCCGTTGAAGCGGACACGGTGACGCGCGCAGGTGACATGGGTGCAGGTGACCGGTGGCGAGGGAAACGCCGGGGACCGAAGTCGAAGGCGCACCTCGGGTCCGGCATCAGGAGACGTCCGTGACCAGGCCCGCATCAGGAAGACTTGTTCAGCTGGGCGCCTCGGTGAGGTCCGACGACAGAAGGATGACAGCGGCCATCTTGCCTCGGCCGGAAGTCAGCCTCCCCCGTCTGCTGATCCTGGCCACCGTCGGGTGCGCAAACTCCTGGTATAGCGTCAGCGACGACGCACATCCGGCAGGTCCCGCCCAGCAGCTCGGCGTGTCCCGACTCCCGCGCCGTCGCACGTAGTGGGGGATGGCAGGGAAGAGGGGGGCACGAGCATCTTCCTGAATGACGGAAAGAAGAGCCCATGCAGCACCCCGCAAACATCTCTTCGCCCTCTCCAGACCCGCAGTATGGCAAGGTCGAAGGGAGAGATCACTGTTCTCGGTCGACACAGTGCCACCGAGGTGAAGCAATGGTCCCCGAAAACAGGTTTTTGGCGGGGTCCTCATGGTATCTGGACTCGGCTGCCTGCGTACATTAACCGGCCTACCGCAGGGTGGGAGGCTCGAGTTGGAAGGCAGGCCACGCGGTGATACTAACAGAATTAGAGGGCACCCTGTGTACGCAAACTGAAGTCGCCGGGAACTGAGCCGGCGACTCTCCACTGCCAGCGGTGGCTGCACCAGGAGCCGGGCCGGGGACTGCGAAAACAACTAACTCCGTAGAGTCTTCGAACTGCACGCATCCCCAGCGAAGCGCACGAAACGAGGTAGCTAAAAAGCCGCCCCGTCCCTAGTGCGTTGTGCCATTCTTATAACGCAAAGTCGTTACTCTCGGAAATCAGCAGAAGGTCAAAGGAGTCAGCAAAACAAATCAATCCCGAGGGAAAACCTTCGCGCCAACCACAATACAAGTGGCTTACAGCGCGCGCACCCACAGTATGAAAACTGCTTCTGGATGCCGGCGGATGCGTGGCCTACGGCTCCCGGGGCCCGTCGGTAGCATTACGAGCTACTTGGTGACGTTAATGGCAGACGCACCGCCCGACTCTCCCGAAGAGTCCGACAACTCCGTGGCAAAGAAACGCGCATATTTACAAACCCAGATTGTCCCGCTGACCCGTAAGAACTCTTCGCTGCTAACAACATTCGTCGCGAAGGCCCACGGGGGTCAATGCAACGCGATTTCCGTGGCAGGAAGGCTCTGAGGACGCCGCCAGAGGCGACGACCCTCGAACAAGAGGGGGGGGGGGGTGGTTGGCAGCGGAGTCGGCAACTGTCAGGCAGTGGGGTGACTGTTGCTAGCGACGCCCATCACCAAAGGCAACAGGTACGATAAAACGTCTCCTACGGCAAGACATGAGACGATAATGAACAAATCGTAACTCACTCAGGTTTCCGGGCTGGCTCTTGGACGTGGTTCCCAAATCCGGGCACCGATGGGATTCGCATCATGGCCGCTCACAAAGGGAGCCGGTCTCCCCAAGGGAGGCTCCACCATCTTGGCATGGCGCGGCGGAGCAGTGCCACGACAACAATAGGGGACATGGCCCCACGTTGGGCGCAATTTTTCGGGAATAAAAGGGGGCAGGATTACGCACCTTTACGTCTGGGGACCGGTGCTCAAAGGGGAAATCCGATGCCCGTACCACCGCGCGGCCGACGGCTACCGGCGAGGGCGGTCGCCGCGCCGGGTTTGGCCAACGCCATGCCAACAACGTTTATCCCGGTATCCAACAGCGTTTATTGAGTACCAGGGGTCCCCAACAAGACACTGCGGTCAAGGGAGCCATGGACACAGTGTGCCCGCAGCGCCCGCCGACCTGAGAGCCAAAGGGGTAATTGCGAGCGGAGTCATCGCCGGTCGGACGAGCTCACGCCGCTACCCGTCGTCGCAGGAATTCGGGGCCAGGGCTCTAGGCAGACGGACGTCCACAGATATTGGGGACGCCGATTGTCAGAGCCAGGGGAATCACTAGCGTGGAGTCATCGCCGGTCGGACGAGCTCGCACCGCGACTCGACCCGTTGCCCGGAGTCCAATCCAGGACTCCCCGACCACATGAACGTCCACTTGGAGGACAGGCCCGACTCTCTCCCCGCGGGATCTCGGTCGTCTCCGAAAACGGGAGACGTTGAGAGGAGTGCGAGAGAGTAGGCCAGCATGGTGACTTAGTCTCTCCAACACGATAGGGAGCGACCAGGCTTGAAGCCAGACAACTCCGGCCGGAACGTCCGCGGCATATGCCTTCTCGGGGGATGGGAACCAGTGGCTCCCACAATCCCAGGAGGGGGGATTACGCAACTTTACATCTGGGGACCGGTGCTCAAAGGGGAAATCCGCTGTCCGTCCCACCGCGCGGCCGACGGCTACAACCACCGAGGGCGGTCGCCTCGCCTGGTTCGGCCAACGCCATGCCACGACGATGTTCCCGGTAACCAACAGCGTTTATTGAGTACCAGAGGTCCCCAACAAGACACTGCGGTCAAGCAAGGCGTGTTCACAGTGTGCCCGCAGCGCCCGCCGACCTGAGAGCCAAAGGGGTAATTGCGAGCGGAGTCATCGCCGGTCGGACGAGCTCGGGCCGCTACACATCGTCGCAGGAGTTCAGGGCCAGGGCCCTCTGCAGACGGACGTCCACAGGTAGTGGGGACGCCCACTGTCAGAGCGAGGGGAATCACTAGCGTGGAGTCATCGCCGGTCGGACGAGCTCGCGCCGCGACTCGACCCGTTGCCCGGAGTCCAATCCAGGACTCCCCGACCACACGGCCGTCCACTCGGAGGGCAGGCCCAACTCCCTCTCGCGGGATCGCGGTCGTCTCCGAAAACGGGAGACGTGCGGAGGAGTACGAGAGAGTAGGCCAGCATGGTGACGTAGTCTCTCCAACACGATACGGAGCGACCAGGCTCGAAGCCAGACAACTCCGGCCGGAACGTCCGCGGCGCATGCCTTCTCGGGGGAGGGGAACCAGTGGCTCCCACAACCTCAAAGCCAGATTTTGTATTTTTTAAAGTTTTTGTCTAGAAAAGGCGGTATAAGGGTCCCAGACAACGCAAGCATATTCCAGAATAGAACGAACATGTGAAAAGTAAATTGTTTCTCTGAGTGACTGTGGTACAGTTTTGAAATTGCGACGCAGAAAACCTAGCATCCGCGAGGCCTTCGAGGAAATATAGTCAATATGCGCATTCCAACGCAGATCGGATGTAAAGTATACACCGAGATATTTAAATTCATTTAGGGTTTCTAGGACTTTTCCATTTAGCGAGTAGCGAAATTCTGCCGGTAAAACCTTGCTTGTAAAAGTGACATGTACAGTTTTTTTTTTTTACATTCAAAGACATTTGCCATTACTGACACCATGATTCAATGCTGTCCAGGTCCTTTTGCAAAATCACACTATCCTGCGCATTGTTAATCTCTCTATAGACAACACAATCATCCGCAAACATTCGAATGGTAGAACAAACATCAACAGCAATATCATTTATGTAAATAAGAAATAAAAGCACCCCTAGAACCGAGCCCTGCGGCACGCCTGAAGAGACGTCGGCCATTTGGGATTGGAAGCCATTTAAAACCACATACTGTTTTCTGAACGACGAATACTCACGAATTCCAGTTACAACTTTATCATCAAGTTTATAAGCGAGTAGTTTAGAAATTAAAAGATCATGAGGAACGACATCAAAAGCCTTACTGAAATCAAGAAATATACAATTAATAGTTCGTCGCTTGTCGATTGCCAAAGAAAGGTCATGAAAAAATTCAATCTAATTGCGTACTACAAGAATATCCCTGCCGGAATCCGTGTTGCGACGGATGTAAAAGGTTAGATGCGCTAAGATGAGTCATGATATTACTATATAGAATATGTTCCATTACCTTGCATGAAATACTTGTTAAAGATATCGGTCGGTAGTTTTCGACACTGGCTCTAGGACCACTTTTATGCACTGGCATTACTCGTGCAAGCTTCCAGTCTAAAGGAAGCGAAGATTCACACAGCGATTTTTGGAACAGTACAACAAAATATAAACACAATGAACTTGAACAAGATTTCAAAATACACCCGGGAATATCATCCGGACCAGTCGATTTGGTTGAATCCAAGTTACGCAACTGACTAAGAATTCCAGAAACAGCAAATTCAACTTCAGGCATAACGCTGGTTGCCGCTGGAACGTTAAAATCTACAGTGCTCGTCTGCGAAGGTGTAAAAGCCGACTGAAAATATACATTAAAATGCTCGGCTTTTTTATTGTCAGTGTCGACGAGAGCATAGTTATGTTTGAGGGTCGGGACGGAAGAATTATGTTTGCCGTTTTCTCGGACATATTTCCAAAATTCTTTTGAGGAACGCATAAGTTATCTTCTAATTTAAGAAAAAACGCCGCTTTAGCCTGATCCAACCCCTCCCGGACTACTCCAGCCAATTCTTTCAGTTTAGCAAGGTCACTCGAAAGCCGGATTTTACGGTATTTGACATAAGCTCTTCTTTTCCTGTTGAGTAATCCACGCAATTCTCGCGTAAACCACGGCCTGTTACGTGCTCGTTTTGGTGTTAGCATGCGCGATGGGACACACGTAGCGCAAGCTAAAGATTTTTTTGTTTGAGTTGGATTCGTAACTCATTCACATTTAAAGCGCAGAGTTCAGTTTTGAATAATCAGCTCGGTCATAGAAAAACACCCTTCTTTCACATGATTTGCTTTTGCTCGAACAACTTGACTTGAGACACTATAACACTATGGTCACTAATACCTGGAACGGTATGCGTATTTTCGACAATCCCAGAAGTATTACAGAGCAAAAGATACAAGATATGGCCCGTATCATCATTTCGTGTCGGTTCAGTAACATATTGCTCAAGTGAAAAAATGTCCAACAAACTAAAAAAAAACTCCGCATACAGTTCACCACCAACTGTCCTCCTGAAGTTCGCATTATTCCATGCAATATCTGGCAAGTTGAAATCGCCTCCAATAATAATATGTTCGCACGAGATCGTTTTAATAACATTTGAAAGACACCTTATAGCATTAGGCGTTGAACATGTTGGCCGATAAAAAGAACCAACGGCTAAGCATTTTCCATTAGTCAATCTTAAATGACAAAACACAGTTTCGACAAATCTACTCGTGTGCACAGGTCGTGAAGACAAGCATCGGAAGACTTTTGGCTCTCTTCCATTGAGACAAGCTTATTCATCAAGCTCTTCTGGCCTTTTAGAATTTTGTTGACTTGTCTCTCTGTGAGAGGACCAGGATTCAATTCGACATCGCCACTTAGCAGCAAGAGCAGTAAATAAAAGGCTACCTGGCGCATCAACATAAACCGTCGCCTCACGCGTACATGATTTTCAGAACACACTCGTATCGCGTTCTACAATTTTTGGGGTGGAACCGGCAATAAAAAGACACCAAAATGTGGTCGACAGAGTGTGCCACCAACCTGCGTGAACAGTAGTTCTTGTTCCAGCGTTGCTTGACTCATGGCCCATGGTTCGTTGATTCCATCGATGAATACGCCGGACTTGGCAGCAAAACACAGCTCATAATCGCCGTCGCAGATGACGTGGCATAAAGCAGAGTCTTCTTCCAGATAGCACCAGTCGCGCGGCTCCGACAAAACTGGGTCAATCTGCGTGAACAGTAGGAAAATGGTAAGCCTGCTAAACTGTCTACGTATCTCGACCTCAGTTCAGTTATTGTATCTCATCCTGAAAAGATTGGTCGACCTGGTTTGCCAGTTTTATTGATTTTTGGGTCCATGTAGAAGCAACTACGGGAAGGATTAGTCTACTTCATGATATCGAAATCATTATGAGTTATTTTTCGTTTTTCTAGAAGATCATCGAGTGCCAAGATTACGACCCAGATGTGTTTTGCCAAAGGGTCGCCCGTAAGGGGGATCATAGAACCTTGAATCAGTTAGTTGATGGTGGCCTTCTCGGATATAGTCGTCTTTTTTCAGTGTGATATATGCACCTCATTTATTTGCATGGTAGTTGTTTTATAATTTCTCTTCTAGTCCATAGTAATTTAGGGTTTCCTTCTCGGATTTCGTCAGGTTGTTTTTCTTTCGCCCGTGACTGCGATATTTCCGTAAAAAGTCCCGTCGTATGATATAACACGTCTGGGAGCGCAGTGACGATAGAACTGAGAGCGGCGTCAGTACAGGCGCTGTCACAACGTGCGAAAAACTAAAGTTCTGCCGGACGAAGTTCATCCCTTGTACGCTACATAAATATGTTTATTTTGTATTAGATCATGGAGAGATAAGCTGGAGTTCCTTCTCTGACGGTCAACTCCGTAGGAAAGGGTGCAGGGGAGTACACACATTTAGAGTAGGAGTAAAATCGCGCACACATGAATATATCACACACACATGCGTTGAACTTTGAATTTGAAGGCCAGGGCCTCGACGTAATTTGGAGCGCTTTAATGGTATGGTGATTCCAGCATTTTTTTTTTCGTGGGCAAACGTTGGCCTGAGTAAATCGTTGAATGTGCATATTTTATGCGTTCTTGCTGAGCTTGATACAAAATGCATACGCATAGCAAATAGTATTCCACCTAATTCAACATTATAAACTCTTAATAACGGTGAAAAATTGCCTACTACAAATATTGCAGGTTGAGGATTGAGGGGAGTGTGTAGTTTTAATGAAATATGATTCAACTTACGATTTCAAGTATAGCGACAAGAGACATCTGACACATTGTGAAACTTTTTTTACTATTCCTATGGTATACACAAAGTACGGAACGCGTTTGAGTAATTATTATATTCCAGTGTACTCTAATGAAATTCAGGAAGAATTGTAAGACTTTGCGTCTCTGAAAGACACGAAACAGAAATTAAAGGAGAGGTAATATCGTTATGTTTGAGGAGTATACATTGTTTCCTTTCATTTGCTGTTCACTTTTCCCGTATTTTCTTAACATTGAATAGCCTGTTCGGAGCAAAATGTTTGCATTAACATCGTTTCAATTTTTTAGCTGTTTTGGGTTTCCACGGTAACGCACACAAGCGCTCGCTCGCTTATGCTGGCCTTCAATAAATTAGTGCGATAATTGCTCAATAATCGATTCATTATAATTATTATTATTATTATTATTATTATTATTATTATTATTAGTAGTAGTAGTAGTAGTAGTAGTAGTAGTAGTAGTAGTATCAGTATTATTATTCTTATTAATTGTTTGCCATACTCCTTGCAGTCTATTGCGATTTGGATTCGGACCAGTAAAAAGGAAAACTGTAGCTGGTGGTGTAGGCTACTGAAAGTCTCAGGCCGGGGCACAATGTTGCGCGCTGCAAAACGGAATATTTAAAGACAGTTTTCTCAACTTACCCACATCATTAACAGCTTGTTTCGAGATTTTTTGAAACATTATGCAGTATCGAATGCATTTTTCGCCTATGTAGTTTTGTCTCGCAGTGGGTCACTACGTCGCCGGAATTTCAAGACTCTAAAGTTACTTCATCCTTGAAAAGTAAAGCCAGGCTCAAATATAAGAGTCAAAACGCAAGCGAGTTGAATGACAATCGTCTTGAGGCAAATTAAACGAAATAGACATAACCACCACCATGACCAGCACAGCATCACAGGCATAACCAGCACATCATACAGCTGTTGTTTACTATCACAACTTTTCTTTGTCATCTTCTATTTCAACGGTACACATCAGTCATCCTAAAAAAGGGTATACTCTTACACCCCTTCTCCCATATGCTTCTCTTCAAAACTTCTGTTCGACGTACAGCCCACTATAGTCAAACAGACGGCCCCAAATTTTACGAGCGGCTTAAAAACCAAGTTGTACAACTTATTAAACTAGGCAATGTATGTGTTAGTGATTTCAAAAAATAATCCGGATTTTCTTGAACCTGCTGCAAAACTATCAGTGTTTTTCTCTAGTCTTTGATGCAAACTTTAGCTGTTTAATAAGTTATATGTCCCCGTTATCGAGCCCATTGTAAATGTTGCGGTTGTCAGTTCGACGTCAGTGCGCTCTACGTCGAACTGACGATTGAAGGGGTTGTATATGGAATAAAGAGTGTAGGTCTATACCATTTTTGTCTGTGAGTTTAACAGCAGGCACTCACTCTACACGGAGATAGCATCGAGCACTCGGACACAGGCATGAAGTTTTCTTCCTTGTCATCTTCCATTGAAAACGATACACAATCTAGCGGCATGCGCAGACACCACACTGATAGGGCACGAGTTTTTGGACAAAAGTGTGAAGGTACTTTCAAATAACAAGTGCTCGCGTGAAAACTATGCATTAACGAAATACATAAACAGCAGAGTCACAACCTACGTGAGATTATACAGACTAAAACGCTCGAGTGTTGTCGTTCAAGGTCGATGACGTCATTGCTAATACAAGTTCCGGCGCTCGTGATTCTAATTGTGTCATAATCATCCTATTAAATTAATATCTTTCCTGGCTAATTACAGTCTTCTTCCTCCAATTCAGGATGCAATCGCTAGACTCGCCCAGGACCTTCTTTACAATTGCAGAATCGGGAGGACATGAATTCACCGCTCTTTTATTTTTTTATATTCGGTCGTCTAGGCAGAGGTCAGTCCGACCAACATACGAGAGCCCACAGGTCATTGGTACCTTTTTAACTACAGCCACCTCAAAAGTAGGTGCCGCATCTTTATGGTTTTCGACAACGTTTGCTTGCCTCCTGAAAAAAGAGTAAGCCTACTTAATTTGATAACATTTCTAAATACAACTCTTGCACCATGATTTTCTGCCAAGGCCTTAATTGTAGGTTGTGTAAAAAATACATGAAAGAAGAGCACTCATACCAGGGTTGGGCAGAAGTACTCAAAAATGTATTTGGAAATACAAATACTGCGATACATTAAAATAGTAGCTGAAATACTGATACTAAAATATATCTGTAAAAATGTATCGCGATACGTATCGGAAATACAATTTAAATAGAGGCAAACAGTCTTTGGAAATACAAATACAGGAATACATTTGAGGGAGAGCAGAAATACAAATACAGAAATACTGATACTGCAATATACTTTTCAAATTTGTTTGAGACGCCAACTGAGATGAAGCTTGAAGTTTGAAGTGGAAGTGTTTGCTCCAGAAATTACGTTCCCGCAGGCTTCGGACTTTGCCTTGAAGGTAGTGGTTTCGGACGACGAGGAGTCGTTAATAGACTCCAAAACACGTTCCATCAATAACTGATTGCGGTCTCTTCCCTAAGAACCTGTCTGTTTGAGGAGGAATGCGAAAAGACTTCGACCTCTAAATAAATTCTATGTCACTTTAAATCCCAACAAAACATCACCACGCCCCTGTCCCATAAGGACGCCCCTGTCAACATTGATCACAAGACGTCACGTTGGAATGAACTTGAATTTTTTATCTGTCGGTGTGGCCTAGACATAAAACTTTACCACGCTGCTGCATAAAAGGACAATACGTATTTTCGTTGCGGGTTACCTCGTTGAAGATCGTGCAGGCAGTGTCATTCGGAATTTTTAAGAATAGTGGACCCCCTGAAGCATCCTGGAACACATGTCTTATCTTCTGTTAGGGTTGCAAAAATGATACGGTGGCATCCCTGTTGTGAATGCCCTTCCTGCCGACCCTCCGCCACCGACGCATGAATTGGAGTCCTCAAGTTTCGCTAGCATCATCCAAACAGAGACATCGTAAATTGGGACCTGATATGGCCGGCACAGGTGCGAGCTCTCCGAGAAGCAGCGCGCTCGAGACGAGTCGCAGGCGTACGAAGTCTGGGTCGGCACAGCGAGGCCACGTCTGGCGCCCTTCCTGGGTTTCGGATCACCACAGCAGCGGGTCCCGTTCACGTTGGCTGATGACGTACCCTTGAGCCGTGCGCAACCGCAGACGCATTCGAATGTGTGTTGAACTTCACTGCGTGAGTCATGCTCCGATTTCAAGTCAACGACCACCAGGCTCGTGCTGCACCGCACTGTGACTCTGCAGCTTTGCCGGCTGGGTGTACTGTGTATGCTAAGGCAAGAGAGACGGTTAGCAGTGGGCATTGGATGCCAGCAAACAATTTCTCAAAAATACCTACCTAACATACCTAAGGACCTGCGGCAGAAGATGCTCTGACACCACTCCTGGCACGCCAGGTGGTTCGAATCCCCGACTACGCACGCTTTCAAGAAGAGAGAAGAGGACGCATAGAAAAATAGTTTGGAGAATCGCAAGGACCCTTGGTAAGCCTAGCAACAATGCCCCACCATCTGCTTTACCCTAATGCCCTCAGAAGTAAAAAAAGACCATTTGGATTTTTTTTTTTTTTTTTTTTGGGGGGGGGAGTATTTCCCAAGAAATGTAACGAAATAAATTTCATCCTGATGATATCGCGATACAAAGAAACATTCCAAATGTATTTCGACACACGAATACAGATACTGGTGAAAAAAATTGTATGGCGATAGAGAAATACTGATACGAAATGTATTTCTGAAATACTATCGCGATACATTTGTATCGCGATACTGCCCAGCCCTGACTCATACGCGTTTATAAGGGCTCCTCCTAGGTTCTACGGTCTTGCCAAAACTAACCAGAACACTTCGCAACGCAATTAATTTAACACTAAAAATATACCTTGAGGCATTTATCCTCGAAATTTTAAAAGCGATGCTTTTTTTAACTTCTTGTGAAGAAGACTTGTTTAAAGCACTTTCGAGGAAAGAACATACTACTTTTGTTTTGCCTGGTTTCGTGTTTTAACTGTGGAAGAGCAACATTGGTTCGTGAGGAACTTCGCCGTAGCTCCAACGCAATTCTCGGGTTTTAAAAACATTTAAATCCAGAAACAGAATTTACACTGTTGTGTATATTTCTTTGGTGAAAACATGCCCTGGAGCTTGCTGCTTTAATGAAGCAACCGAACCGATCACAAAGGGGCTTCACAAAGAAATACCAAAAGTAATCTACACGTCAGTTGATTATTATAAAGTTCGCTACTTTTATGTTCACAACACTGTCCAAGGCAGCAAAACCAAACTTAAAAAGTAGCCAAGCCAAAGAGGATCCAATAGATATGCCTTGTTTTTGCGGAAAATCTTCGCCATCAAACTAAACCGCTGTTGATTTTAGATAAAGTTCAAGCAATTCCATGCCACTTGCAATATTAAGGCCGGACTTTGAATCTCATGGAACACTTTTCTATCAAGTGACTCACATCATGGAGAAGAACGGACTTGTCTAAAGTTTAATATATATATATATATATATATCTATATATATATATATATATATATATATATATATATATATATATATATATATATATATATATATATATATATATATATATATATATATATATATATATTTATATATATATATATATTTAATATATAAGGAGGCTAAGGTGCACGGTGTAGAACGGGAGGAATTCCTTGAATCGATCAGCTTTTACGAGTTTTTGAGTGACAGGACAATACCAATACCCGTGAGGTATAAAATACCGTGAGGACAAGCTTGTGAAAAATTTGACAGCGCACGCTGCCAAGTACCGTTCTTATTGATAACAATTCGGAGTGGAGACTGCAGTTTATGATCAATTATCAAGAACGTGACTCAGAAGCTGCTCGTTTCGAGTTAGTGATATTCTTGATCATGACATCTGATTCGTAATCTTTAAAAAAGGCGATACTATTTTTGCGAGTATCTGAACATGTTCATTGCAAGGCTTGAAAAGAAGCATCCAAAGCATTTTGAACTTGTTGATTGAACGAAATACTGACAGTGCTGCAAAACATTTCTGTCTTGTCCATTTCCAACAAAACTAAGTATTCATGTCCCAAATCCAATTTAACCGTCCTAAACCTTAAAATGTTTCTCAAATAGAACCAGAAAGACTCATCTTCAATTTTGAATAAAACCTTAATGGCGTATGCTTGAAACTAAAACTTTTTTTTCTGGTCTCGCGTGGGTAGTTACTCGCCTGTTCGTGCATTATGTGAATAATATTGGCCCCACAAGCACTTGTTATTTAGAAACTGCCTTCAGACCTTTGTCCGAGGGCTCGAGGCTTTCTTAGTGTATTGTGAGTGCCTGTTGTTATCATGTGTATTGTTTAAATGGAAGTTGATAAAGAAGTCTGTTGTGAAAGTAAACGACAAATTTAGTTGTTCTGGTTATGAGACGGATGTGTGTGTGTCATCTTTGTCTCCTTTGTCTCAAATTTGTTTAATGATGAGTTTGCGAAACTCCGTATGTTCGTCAATTGTGTCATGAATTGAGCAGTCACTTTCGGACCTCAACATTCCTGATAAGCCAATCCACATTCACGGCGACAGGTTGTTTGATAAAGGCATTTATTTTATACTAAAATTTTGGTACCTGCACACCGGCAAATAAAGCGTAAGTATTATCACTGTCACGAGATATGACGTCGGTGCTTGGCGGATTGGCTGGTGAAACGACTCGTTTGCGTCCGAAAGCTCCGGGGTTTTTTTCAGCAGTCGTCATTATCTCAATTATGTTTAACCCAATTCATCACCTATTGCGGAATAGCCAGAAAAACTCTTCTAGGCAAAATATCTCTATACCTGTATCGTGATCTTGAAAAACTTCGGTTATTTTTATCCATTCTACAACGTTTGTTCGCAAAGTGTAAGCGAAGTCAGCGTAGGATTTGCTTGGCTCTTTTTTATATTTCTGAACTTCCGATACAAAGCCTCCGCGGACGACCTGAATATTTTCAGGAGATTCTGCTTCACGCCCTTGCGGTTAAGTCATTGTTCGTTTGTTAGCATTGACATAACTTCTTCCACTTTGCAGGGTAGCTGCGCCAGAAGACGAAATCGCCAGGACTCTTTTGGAAATTACATGTATTTACAGACTGGCTCAAAAGTAACTAGAAGCAAACCCATTACACCTTCAACCTTAAATGGCTGCATTAAATCACCCATCTGAAAGCACTTCATGTCGCGGCCACTTCGAATATCATTGCCGTCTGATGCCTTGCGCTGTAGTTCGTGTTTCTTGATTATTAGGTCTAGTTCGAGACCAGCTTGCCTTTCCTGTTCTGCGTCTACACGAAACGTCTGTTATTTCCTGCGCTCTTCTGAATGTCCAGTTGCTTGTCGCTGCCTCCCATCATCTTCACGAGTCTTTTTTTCCACGATATTATCGTGCACCTTTCTGATTTCATCTTTATGAATCTTTTTTTTCTATATCTACAAATTAGTCCGGTTGCCTAACTGCTTTTGAAATATTGATCTTAAGTTCTCTAGCAAGCTCCAGGAGCTTCTTTTTTGTAGCTTCGACAGTACCATCTTGATATTTGCCTAAATACGACGACACTCTTCAAATATTTCAAACTTATGCATTGCTTATCCCCCCAAAAAAGAATAATAACACCCTGAAACAAGGTTTCCGTCAAACCTGGGCTCTACGTGTCATATGGCACACTGCAAAGATACTTCTAAAGCCTCTCCAAAATATAGCCCTGAAACCTTGCTCAATGTGGAGCTATTCTCTGGCTCAAAGGAAGCCTACGAAAAACAAAAAAAGCAAAACAATGCACACTTTTAAAGCAACATTAAAATTTCCTTTGAATGTATGCCAAGCCGCTTCTCTCAGTAAGACTACTCACAGAAGTTACCAAGCTGCATAATGTGTGATTGGTGGTGGCTGTTGGTTTCGGTGAAGCTCTGTTTAGAGAATTGTGTTTGGTCTTTGTCCCCTATTTCGTCTTCTCCATGGATTATTATTGCCAATCTTGTCCAGTTCGGTTGCACTCTTGCATTTAATGCATTTTAATCATAATCTTAAAATGGAGGCCGTTCACCCTTGTTGGCGTTAGACTGGTGGCAGCTGATAAAACCCGTTTGCCTACTCATGTCTAACTCCTGGTTAACTCAGTTGGTGGAGCGCTCTACTGAAAATGGAGATCTCCCGGGTTCGATACAAAGACCAGGCGGATTTTTTTGGTGGCGCACGAGTCACCTATAGTTGTGCTTTGGAGATTGGTGTTTGCCCTTTGTTTATCTTCTCCATAAATTATTATTGTCATTCTTGTCCAGCTCAGTTGCACCCCTACATTAATTGCAATATGGTCATAATCTTAAAATGGAGGCCGTTGATCCTCGTTGGTGTTAGACTGGTGGCAGCTGATAAAACCCGTTTGCTCTACTGACGTCTAACTCCTGGTTAGCTAAGTTGGTAGAACGCTCCACTGGAGATGGAGGAGTCCCCTTTTCGATACCAGGACCAAGCGGGTTTTTTTGGTCGCGCACCAGTCACGTACCTGTGTTTGGAGATCTGTGTTTGTCCTTTGTCCCCTTGTTTCCTCTTCTGCAGGGATTAATATTGTGAGTCTTGCTTTAGTCCCCTCGTGGTCTTGGGGACAGGTAATACCAGCCTCGTACAATCAGCGTGTTGCTAGATGTTCATTACCTTTCCATCGGTAACGAAGTCATGAAATCGCTATTTTGTGCAACTTTTTCTACTTATTTATCACATATGTAGCGGATGGCCGTATGTTATTTTCCCTCGAGGAGAATGTACAATACCAACTTTGTTTTCACCGCGGCCTGTGTGACGCAAGGGCGAGAACAGCCGAATTAGACCACGTTTGCTAGGTTGATTTTTCAGATGTTTTCTTCGTTTTAGTACGACATCTGTATCCCCCGATGGATTTCTCCGGCTTTTCAAGCCTCCAAAATACGAATTCTATTTTGATATCAACTCTGTACGTTACCCACAAGTATACGCCACCGGTAAAACTAACGAAAAATATAACAAGTTTTGTCAAACTTGATGGCGAGTAAGTACGTAGCTACTCTTGCAGTAAGTGGTGAGTAACTGAATGTAGTTACTCTTGCTTAGTAATTTTCAGCAATACGTAATTTATTTATTGAAAAATAGACCATGTAAATTCTTTTGTTTAGGACAACAACCTGATTCTACGAAAACTTTATATATGAAAGGGTTTTGGACGCCCCAAGTACTCTTTCGGCTAGTGAATAACGTTTTTGCCTCAAGCACAATCGCCTCCTAGAGAGGCAACAGGGTGATAGAGAGCTCCTTTGCATCAAGAAAGGAACTTTAAAAGACCCCTTTTAGGTTCTTCCCAAATAACCATTTTATGGGGTGCTTAAAACATTGTCTAGGGTGGAAACTTAGAAGAAGCGGAAGAACGTCAAAGAAATCTTTTACGACAAGATTTTTTTTCTTTATTTGATTTGCGGATATTTTTTTGCATAGGAGCAGAAATAAAAGGGTACTGCCTGAAAGTGCCTCTGCTCTCTAGAGTTCAAACAATTTATGAATACGTGCGACAATACATGCGATAATACATGCGATACAGCATAAAATAAAACTAGAAAAAAAAAAACAAAGTGTAAGTATCAAGAAACTTGAACAACATATGGCGCGATGGCTATGAATAGTCTTAACTAACGGCATCAAATAATATTAAAAGCCTAAAATGAAATATTACTAATAAAAAAAACACATGTCTTAAAAACAAAATTCACTTTCATATGTTCAGTTATGCAATAAAACTTTCAGATAGTACCATTCAAATAGCTACAATAGTGTGGCACTTCAAATAAACTGTTATGAAACTAAAACAAAAGAACGAATATCGGCAAATTTAATAAGAAAATAAAGTATACTGAAACTACCACAAAAACTGAACAATATATATACATATATACATATGCACACATACATGTATACATACATATACATACACACACACACACGTGTGTGTATGTATATGTATATATATATATATGTGCACCGTAAACAAAAGGCAAATGCACTGACGTATGTAAAATGTGATTAAAAATATATTTATACAAAAGCAGCAAAGGCTTTTTAGCATTTACTAATGTCAAAAACAAGATTAGGCTTCGAACTGCGTATCATGAGTATAAGGGGCCTCAAGTTGATGAAAATCAATACAACTTCCAATAGGAATCATCTGCATTGAATTTTGAATTTATAAAAAGGTTTGCTAAACTCTATGTTTATATCTTTTCTATTTAAAGTTTTCGTTACCTTAAAATTTGTTGTTTGCCGGCCATAGTTATTCCTTATAGTAGGCATCTTTAGCTTTGGGTCTCAAAGGGCGTACACACTCAAGCTCTCAGTTGGCGTAATATACAAATTGTTCATATAAATTCATTGCAAGAGTTTGAAGTAGTATATTTGATCTGCTTTGAGCATATTATATTTTATGAAGAGTGGTTGCGTACATAAATTTATTTTATCTTCTTCAAACTTTTCGCACATACGTAATATGTTTTTCTGCAAGATGACTAGCTTATTATAGTCCGAAGCTGTGGTTGTTCCCCAAATTAAGATTCCATACCTGATTTTAAAGTAAAATACGGAAGAGTATAATGTTTGTTTTAGCCAGATTGGTAGTAGGTTTTGCATTTTATATATGCTACCAGTAACGCGCAATAATTCTGCTTTCAGTTTGTTAATATGAGTATTCCAAGAGAGGTCCTGTGTGAACCATACGCTCAGAAATGTTTGTTCCACGACTTGTTCCAGCAGGGTACCTTCAAATGATATGTTGATGCAGCTGCAGTCTCGCCTATTGGCCGACTTAAAAATAACATACTTGGTTTTACTAGTATTTAAGCTTAAACGATTGATTTGTAACCATGTTGATAGTTTTAATAGATAACTATTAGCTGAAAGTTCTAAGCATTTTCTGTTACTCCCGTATGAAAGACATTAGTATCATCGGCGTACATGATTAGCTCAGAAGAGTCTGGAGTTTTAGTTATATCGTTGATGTACAAAAGAAATAGCAGAGGGCCTAAAATAGAACCCTGAGGAACACCATACTGTATCTTCATTTTTTCGAGATGACTGATTATTTATAGATACATATTGGTAACGGTCACTAAAATACGTTTGAATCAACCTTAACGCCACTCCTCGTACCCCATAGGTTTCTAGCTTTTTCAATAAAATATTGTGTTGCACAGTATCAAATGCTTTTCTTCAGTTTAAAAATAAAACAAGCGTGAACAATTTGTTTTCACTATATTCAAAAATTTTAACTTTGATGTCAACTAGCGCTAGTTCCGAAGACCTTTTTTTTATGAAATCCATATTGAGCCGGCGTTATTATTTGATGTTTCTGAAGAAAGGAGATTAGCCTATCATTTATAACTCGCTCGAAAATTTTTGAGATTGCTGGGAGGACAGAGATTGGTCTGTAGTTATTGATTATATTCTCTGCGCCTCCCTTGTACACAGGAGTAACTTTGGCTATTTTTGATCCATCAGGAAAGTCTCCAGACTGGAGCATATTATTAACTATATTTGACAAAACGGGACTAATTATGCTTGTCGCGTACTTAATCGCTAAAGCCTTGATTTTATCATCTCCAGCAGCGACATCGTTTTCTAAACTTCTAATAATTTTATAAATTTCGAATGGTGTTGTTGGAGTTGCTGTAGTATCCGGCGTTCCACAAGGTTCCGTTTTAGCTCCATTTTTATTTCTTCTCTTCATAAATGACATAGCAGATGGCATTGATGTTAACATAAGATTATTCGCTGACGATTGTATCATATATCAAGAAATTAAGAACCAAGATGATCACATCCTACTAAACAAATCTCTTGAAAAGATTTCCGACTGGTGTGATGACTGGCAAATGGTGCTTAACAAAGAAAAAACAGTCTCCATGAGTTTGACGAGAAAGAAAAAGAATGTCTCCCAGTTTCAATACAGCCTTAAAGATGAACCTTTGCATAGAGTCACCGAGTATAAGTACCTAGGAGTCTTGATAACATATGATCTTAACTGGAACGCACTCGTTAAATATGTATTTAATAAAGTTCTCACGAAATTAATCTTTTTGGGAAGAGAACCTTAAAATGTTCGTCCTGTGAAACAAAATCATTGCATATAAAACCCTTATACGTCCAGTGCTTGAATACGCAAATATTGTCTGGTTCCCTCACACGAAGATAAACATAAACACACTTGAAAGCCTTCAGAGAAAGGCAATTAGGTTTGTTTATCACAAGTATGGTCGTTTTGACTCCCCCACAGAGCTTCTGAAAAGAGCAGGTTTACAGACCATTACTGACCACGCAACATTAAATCGTCTGAAATTTCTCTACCTTCTTTTACAAGGCGCCTTTAAGGTTGACTCATTCAAGTACGTTCAATTGTCTAACACAAGACCGACTAGACACAAGCACAGCCATACACTTGTCGACTATTCGTTTCATAATAACACTTTTAAACACTCATTTTTCCCTCTGCCATTAGAATCTGGACTAGCCTTGATCCATAGTCACGGCACTGTTGAATCATTTATCAATGCAGTCGATGATGAACTTTTTTCGTAATTATTAGATGTTTTGAATGACGAGAAGTGTTGTTCATTCGTTGTTAAATGCCTCACATGTATCTTTTCATTATGTACCAATGCCTGCAATAATCCCCTCGGGAATTGGCAGTATTTTGAAATAAATAAAAAAAAGTAAGCATGAATGATCCCAGCTGATATCTTTCAAATGTGCAGTCACTCACATTTTTATCATTTCCCGCGTACGATCCAATACTATACTATAATATTATCTATTACGATTACCTTCACACTGCAACGCTGATTTCTGTTGGTTAAATTGTTTATCGTGTCCCATACTTTTCTATGGTCATTGTGTACACGTTGAAATTGAGTTTGAAAGTAATCACATTTCGCCTTCTTCAAGTCTCTCTTCAAATCGTTTCGAATTTTTTTAAACTCGGCCATTAAGCGAGAATCACGACAATTAATGTATGCATGGTATTTACTGTTGTTTTCTTTTATTCTTTTGTGAAGGTATCTAGTTACACGAGGCTCTATAAACTTTTTTCTTTTTGTTTTTTTTTCCCGTAGAGGAAAGGCTGCGTCATAACATCGTTTATATTTAATAGAGAAGTTATTATACGCGCGTGGGGTTGCACTCATCGTACACGTCATCCCAACATTATTGCTCTATTTTTCTATGTCACGGTTTTGCTCCTTGATTGAAGAAGACCAAAAGCAAAAGATAGGTAAATGGTCACTGATATCATATAAAATTAAGCCAGCTGTAGTATGACAACTATCTGAGATGCAGACGTTGAGGGACGTTGCCGTGTCTGCAGTCAAGCAGGTTGGCAGTGTTACTCGTATTAGATTGCTAGGATGCGTACTGGTGGATGATATCTCTGAATTCTCTTGCATAAGGGTCATCTGAAATTTTACTTATGTTTACATCGCCAAGAATTATAAATGACGCAGATATTGATCCAAAGAAACAGTGCTTTTCAAAAATTCCATGAATTCAAGCATGTTGCCAGAAGGCGGTCTGTACAAGGCAGCAACTACAACGTCTTGTGTTTTAACAACCAAACTTTCTATATTTTCATTAATTCTTGTGAGATCATCAATAACCTGATATTGTAAGTTATCCTTAAATCATACTACAATTCTGCCGCCCCTTTTTTATCTCTGCTCGGTCTTTTGCATTTATAACCATGAAGGTATGGCGGCACGTCCTCTTTTGCTAGCCAGGTTTGCGTGAGTACGATAGTTTTAAATTCCACACTGAGAGAGTGTAAAATTACTTCAAGATCGTCTACCTTATGTTTAGTGCTTCTCATGTTCAAATATATCGTGGAAAACTTGTTTCCACAATTTTTATATTTTTTACTGATCGCCTGGCAATCATGATAGTCGCAATCGGGTAGTTTTACTTCCACGATAGCTTTTTGTGCACTCTAGGGCCGAAATTATTTTGTTTAATTTGTTATTTTGTCAACATCAGATAGACTAGCGATTCCGATAATGGTTTCTTCCTCGTCCTTCCGTGCGAGGATCTTCCCACCTGAGGACCACACGAATTTCCACCCTACGGCTTTCTTTTTGGCGATTGCAGCACCCAGTATCTCCTTGTTTGAGCTGGTCAAATGTTCATTCACGTACACGGAGCTGCTGTGACCACCGTAGTCAAGGTCCTTAGTTGTCAGCCTTTCGTTTTGCTCTTTTGAAGGATTTTATCTCGTTTCGTACGTTGTACGAAGCGCACACTGATGTTCTTTTCTGTTGGTCGGAAGATAGGAACGCAGTGGCGCACGTCAATATCGGAGTCTAATATCGGTTCGTTGAGAAGATTTCCAATCCTTTTAACCGCATCATACGCATCGCCTGCTTCCGGCACAGCTTTTATTTCTCGATTGTTACTCCTCTGGTACTGCTCGAGCTCCTCAACGCTTTCGTTAAGCCTAAAGATTTTCGGTTGCCAGCTCTTCGTTCCTTCTCGACAGTTTCTGAACCTCTTTTCGAAGTTACTTTATTTTCGTTTTTTTATTTCGTTGACCCCGTCACATGTGTCACTGCAGCTCTATACGCTGTCTTTTAAGGTCCTAAGATCTGCCCTTAGCTCGCGTTTGAGGCCATAAAGGACTTTCCCAATATCTTTACTCAGGTTGACAAGAACGCCGGGAACAAATTCTGACGACAGAGTACTTGTACACTCTGAAGAATACTAACAATTTTTGCTGTGTTCGGCAGCAGTGCAGACAATATTCTGGTTCTATACACAAAACAAACGAAGCTCACCTGCGCAGACAGAAGGGATTAGTTGTCTTGCTTCAATTTGCACTGCTGCCAAACTGAAGTTCTGGCTGATGAATTGGCTTGTATATATGAAGATTTCCGCCGTCAGTGGCGCCCTGGTCCTCGCCTGCTCTGTCACGTGATGGTGCCAGCGACGAACGATGACTGGGCGATGTTTGGCGTGAAGATTCCACGCGTGCCTGGACACTGCGCAGACAGAAGGGATTAGTTGTCTGGCTTTAATGTGCACTGCTGCCGAACTGAACTTATTAGAGTGTTGTTACGACTCGCCATTAGGCATTTCTCAAACGTTCACCAGCCGCCACCAGCTCCTGTTTTCAAAAATGGCTGGCGTCACCAGCAACCCTCGGATCTCCAATGAAAAAGGAATGCTTCGTGACTATATCGGCCCTGAAAGCTGCTCGGAAGAATTTTAGCTCGACAATGGCTATCCGCACCAGTCGGACCTCTAAGTCTACGAAGGCCGCGTCTTAGTCACCAGGGCATCAGCTCCCACCTTAACCGTGCTGTGGGTGTGTGCGTGTCCTATGCGTGTGTGGGAAGAATAAAGGGGGAGCCTCACGATGTTTGGAAAGACTCGAGCGGAAGTGGCCACCCTCGGCTCACCCTGTAGCCCTACTGTGAAAAGAAAAAAAAAAAACGGGACGTTATTTATGGAGCCGCACATTTGTTTGAGGCGTGCCATCTGCGACGTCCTGTACATATCTAAAATAAACAGAATTTACGGGACAGCCGCTCCTGGCTACCATAAATCCTGGCCGAGGTTGAAAAAGTTCATGGCGTGGCCCAGCACCAAGCAAGCTGGTCATCCCGAATGAAAAGCTCGGTCGCAACGACGTGTGCTTTTATTTTTGTTTCACAGATCACAGTTGCTGCTTAGTTGCCGTTACCATGGGTCACCATTGTTGGGTGTCCTGACTGAGACCAACTTCGGCAGCGGAATCGGCTGTGCTTAGCCTTTCTCTGCCTTCAAAGAGGACGGTACTGTAGAAATGTGCAATCTCGCATCATCCGCAGGAATGTGGAATCTCAGAGCTCCCCAAGGGATTATTAGCTAGATGTTATTGAGGGAGAGCTGTTACCGGAATCATTTTTGGATGTCAATGCTCGTATGCTCAAACTTTTAACGCCAATTAAAGCTGCGAGACATGCACTGATGGCTTCTTCTGAAACAGCAGAGAAAGTTTTTTTCGCGCGGTGTAGAAAACTTTTATGAGCGATTGCCCTTTTTGAAATAAGGTTTTTAAAAGGAAGTAAACGTTTGTCGAGTTGTGTGTTCACTACCATAGACACTATTTGAGGGGTTAATCGCACTGGTAATTTGACTAATTAAATAAAATCTGCAATCGACTTTTTAATTATTGGTTTCATGGGTCAGGCTGGAATCGCTGTGTTTGACCGCAAATATTTATCGTGGTCAGAGCAATTTAAATAACCCCTTATATTATTGATATGGCTAAAATAGGGTTTATCTATAGAATATTAACACAGGTTGGAATATGTTTGAGTTGTTGATCCGAGCTTCTGAGGTAGAGCGTAGTCTTCTTTTTTCCCCAAATTCTTCTTCGTCCTTTCCGTCTATGTAATATTATCCCGCCGTGGGGAAGAAAACGACGCATCTCGTTGAGTTATAGGGGCGACGGGGGTTGTAGCGCTACTGACGAAGCACGTGTACTAGTGTCTCGTTGTGCCAGGAATCTATTAGTCTCTTCGTTCAGGTATTCCATCAACATTCGACCTTACTGGACTTGTGATGTACATAATAAGGTCCTGGAGAACGATGCACAAGCTTCTGGGAAAGTCCAATATGACGTTGCGGCGTCAATAGGAGAACAAGTTCACACGGACTAAAAAGCAATATGTTCATGGGAGCGATTGTCGTGGGTGCACTACCGTTCTTGTGAGTCAAGCGTGCGCAGGCAAGCTAAGTGATGGGCTTGCTCTACTGGGCTTACAAAATCGGCTGCAAATGTGGGGAGCGAAGCCTCTGCTTAATGTGAGAAAAATTACAGGCGGACAGTTAAGACTGCTTACTCTTAGGAATGCGAAAGCATACGTATGCGTAGCCGTATTCCGACAAGCTCCGCAGAGGCCGGCCGAGCAGCCTCTTGCGGAGGCCGGCCGGGCAGGCTCTGCAGAGCGGCGCACCCGCTGCTCTCCAGGGGCCCTTATCTGGACACGTGGCGAAAAAGTCGACAAGTAATCCGGCGTCTGTGACTGGCCGGCGCCAAGGTGAAGTACGGCACTGGCCAATCGCGGCCGCCAGATTTCTCGCCGACTTTTTTGATAAGTGTCCAGATTAGGGCCCCAGAGTGGTGCCGCAGCGCACGGAACGCAGCCAATCTGGTGCGTCGCAGCCATTTTAATAGCCGTTCCGCGGGGGAGATTTATTTATCTGCCATTTTTTCGCGGTTACGGTGCGGAGGGAATTTCTTTACCACTTTTCGCTTTACAGAAAACACCGGCTCCGCTCCATGGTACAGTTAATGCTTTCGCATTAAACCGAATTGAGAATTAACAGAGGTTCACGTTCGAAGAAAATATAGAAATGTGTGAAACCAGTAGTATCGTGAGACAATTCGTTTGTGGATGGTAAGCGGTGGTAACTTTATGGCGAACTTAACAGCACTGCAGTATCGCGTATACCACGCGGGACACGACGGAACGTCCGCTGTGGCTTAGAAGTTCTCGGGGGCTTCCATACTTTAATATCACATCGTCCATAAGAAACTGGGCGAGGTGCATTGCTGTGCTGGTGACAGTGCTCGAGAGATGGCATATCGAGTGACGTCGTTAATTTCAACGGCAATCTAAGTGTTGTCAGTGCTGGACAAATGAATGCGCCTAGAAAGCAAACCTAGATTCGATGAAAGGAGCTGGTCGGGAAATGAAGTGGCTGGAGGTGTTCTAATGGCCTAATGGGTGATTTCACTCGGTGTTCACAACTATCACATGAATAAATGTACCTCTTGACAGTTCGGTACATATTCGGCCAATAGGATCGTTCCTAAACCTTCGTTTAAGTGGGAAGCAAATCAAGGGGACCTGATGGAGGGGCGTCATATAATCCATGAAGAACAGCTGCTTCCAGCTGTTCTTCGTGAACTCTGCGTCCTGACAATTTTGTTTTGTTTTGTTCGTGTCTTTCAGAGTTTTACACCATGATGTGCTGCTTGCAAGTTTTTAGGAATTCCTACCAACCATGGAAATCCACCTTGTCTGAAACTTTTCTGGCGTAGAATGTCGTTGCGTATGCGAAAAAGTCCAGATGACGGTTACTCAACGTCAGCCACAAGACGTTCAATAAGACCTTGAAGGGCCGGATCGCGACGTTGTTTGTGGAACCAGGTTAAGAACATCTAATATTGCGAGAAAAGGGAGTTCTTTGTCATCGGTGTTAAAATTCTGAGACTTCACCAGATACCGAGATAAGCAGTCTGCGTTTGGTGCATTTTTTTCGATTAGTATACTATGGTGGAGTCCTGATCTTGATGGCGGAGCGAACAGTGTCCAAAGCGACAAACAGGATATTTTAACGACGGTAGCCAACAAAACGCGTGGTGATCAGTACACGAAAGGAGCGTTCGATGAGGTATGGCCTATATTTAGAAATGGGCAATACCACCGCGGGGCCTTCCCTCTGGGAAATTCTGTAATTTCGCTCAGCCTTGAAAAAGAGTCGGCTGGCGTAGGCAATGAGTTTTTCTCCTTTGAGCTGGTGCTGTGCTAGAACTTCCTTGAGCTTGATTTTCCTACAAGAGGGGAGTCAGTGGGAGTGCGGAGTATGATACATCTTTAACAAACCGACGAAAGTGGGAAAAAAGTTTCAAAAAAAATTCTGACCTCTTTCGAAGATTGAGCTACTCGAATTCTTTGACGACCTTAATTTTCTCGAATTCTTGTAGAGCACAGTGCTTGTTGACAATGGGCCTCAAAATCTTAACTTATCTATTGCCAAACTGGCATTTGGATAAATATAGTTGTAGCCGAGCCTGTCGGAAGGCTCCACGGACTTAGGCCACCCGTTCGCAATGTTTAGGAAGGTGTCGGAGTAAATAATGACGCCATCTTAATAACACAGGAAGCTTCCCCTGTTATACCCTTTGGTAGGTGGTTCATCCGATTTTCTAATGTGGCGGGCGCATTACCAACCCAAAATACAGTAGCTTAAAATTAAAATTCCAACCCTTCAGAACCTCGGCGACCCCTGGCAGGTTTTTAATACGAGCCACTGAAAGGCATAATCTGCTATTGTTCTGAGTACGTGCACAATTCCCTCACGCTCGGGCATTTAGTATTTGCCTTCCGGCACAGAGACCTTGTTTATAGGTCACATATGATTCTGTAGATGTGTCTACCCGAGATGCCATCTTTCGCTTAGCCAAGAGCTTACGTCCGGTAGGACCTCCAAGAAGATCTGGAAGTTTAGATATACAGAAGTCCCATGATGCACTGTCTACCCCATAAGCATTATGGTGTCATCCCAGCGATTGTGGACGCTTACCTTCAAGTAGACGTCAATCTCGATGGCCGCATACTAGAGCCACCTTCACCGCCTACTAATATGGTGGAGGAAGGACGTATCTCGGAACTATCCTGAATATCGAGAATCAGTGTGTTGTGAACTGTCATCCAGTTCGGATATATCTTTTTCGCGCTGTGAACTCGTAGCACTTGGCGAGTAGGAAGAATAATATAAAAATGACGACGTTCGGGCGGACTGAAGTTTTCTAGAGGTGAGGCGACGAGTGGCCTTCTTACGTTCTTCATCGCCAACGACGTCACTCTCGCGTAAAAAAGTCGATCTTTCTAATGTGCTGAGGCTCGGGCACCTACACCTTGCTTAGAAATGAGGTTAATCACATGACACTGCATAACAAGACTCTCGCCGAGATCCTGGATGTGGTCGAAAAGCATTTCGCTCCTATGCCGTCAGCGTGGCACAACGCTTTCGCTTTAACACCAGGGTTCGTGCTCAAGAGAAATCGGTGAGCAATTAGCTCGCCGCACTGAAATTTTCATCAGAGCACTTTGATTACGAATTTAAACTCAGGACGTATGTTAGTCGACCGAATCATGTGTGGGATCAACAGCGCTAGAATTCAAAACTCGGCAGCTCGAGCTGCCGGACCTCACCGTTAATGTCGCTGTTCAAACCGCGCTCGCTATGAAATTTTCGAAGGATTTTGGCGAACTCTGCCGAGCTGCTGCAAGCATTTTTTTCAACAAAAGGTACGAGACAACACCCAAGGTACCAGCCGTTACCGCTGTGGAGACGGTAGCCACCTGGCATCTCCATTTAGACACATTGATTCTACGTGTCATTACTGTCAAAAACATGGTCAACTGACGGCGGTGTGCATCACAAGAAAAAGTGGGAAGCCACTCAAATCGAAGGCTTCTTTAGACTTCTCCTCGAGGCCAACAAAGGTGAACACCGTCGGCTCCATTGAACGCAGTTCAAGACCACGTTGACTCTTCTCAAATTCAAAACCAACGTCAGTTACATGTGGCACCTACGTGGATTGTCCACGGTACCACCTTTTGTTGTCACCGTTTAACTCGTGGGCAAACAATTACATGAAGGTTGACACCGGAGAAAGCATCTCGCTGAAGTCTGCAGAAAAATTTCAAGCTGCATACCCTAACGCAAGTGCAAAACCTGCGAAACTTTTTGCCAGTTTTTCCTGGAATCCTTGAGCAGGTCAAAGGCAAAGCAAATGTTCATGTTAAATACAAAGGCCAAAAATTAATTCTTCCCCTCTTCATTACCACTCGACCATCACCAACGTTGAGTGGCAGGAATTGGTTTCGCGATTTAGACCTGAGCTCCGATAAACTAGAGACTGTGAACGAGCTCACTGACGTTAGGGTTTTGATAAGCCTAGTCCTCGGAGTGTTCAAAAAAAGATTAGGCACCTTTAAGGGGATTTCAGCGAAAAATGTTGTGCCCGCTGATTCTCCCCAAAAGTTTCGCTAGCTCCATCTTTTTTTTTTTAATTTGAATTGCATGATGGAGTCACGCAGGAACTACAGAGATTGCACCGGGAAGGGGTGGTCGAGCCTCTGGAAACATCAGAATAGGTAGCCGTTATTTCTTCTGTTCAACAAAATTACGGTTGGGTCCGTGTCTGTGGATAAGCCTGACAGTGAATCCTCTGTCACGTTTGGATACCTATCCAGTTCCGCGCGTTTTCAAACTGTGGGCTGCGTTCTCAGGTGGAGACAAGTTCACGAAGCTGGATTGAATGGATGCATATTAACACGTTCTGTGGACCAATACTGTCGCAAGTTTGAGACGATCAACAAATATATGTGTATTTTCCAGTACACAAAACTTCCGCTCGGGTGTCTTCTGTTCCAGACAAAATCCAGCGCGAAACGGAAACTATTTTTGAGGCTTACCAAGCATAGCCGTTTATTTTGATGACATCATTTCCACAAGCATTGATGACCAGCAAGACTTGAAGACGCACAAGACCGTTCTTGAGCGACTTGGATGCCCACCTTAAGATGAAGCTGGAAAAATAAGAGTTCGTCGCACATTAAGGGAAGTATCTGGGTCACGTGACTAACAAACACGGAATGGCTTCAATTACAAAGGAAGCGGAAGGCATCGTCAACGCCCATGCTCATCGTAACGTGAATAAACTTCAATGGTACCTTGGAATCATCAGGTTTTATAGAGGCTTCTTGCATAAACTTCCGTCGACACCTCAACCCTTGCATCTGCTGCTGATGGAGGGCAAGAGGTGCACGCAGCAAGAGGAACAAAATAAACCTTTTTGTGAAAGCGAAAAACTATTGACAAATGCACCGTTTCCGGTGTATCAAAACTCCAAGGAACAACTACTTAGCTGCGAAGCTACGCTTTAGTTTGTTGGTGCTGTTCTGGCACTCATCGGAAGTAATGGAATGGAGCGACCAGAAGTATCCACATCACAACGTTAATTTCGCGAACAAAAATAGAACCAAGTTGACAAAGAGACACCTGCTTTGGTTTTTGGCGTACGCAAGTTTCACCAGTACTTTGAGGGAGACCATTCACACCAGTGACAGTTCACAAGCCGTTTTTCGGAGTACTGAACTCCGAACGAGGCGTTCTAATTCAAGCGACTCCCCGTGTTACAAGTTGAGCGCTACCAGTTTAAACTCATCTACAAACCAAGAAGAATATTGGGACACGCTGACAGCCTTAAGAAAATGGCTCTCCTGAAGAACAGCGTCCTTGATTCCACGCCAAAAGACGTGTTCATGCGATACTCTGACGCACCAACACCAGCTGCTGCTCTCACAGGTACAACGAACTCAGTCTTTTAAAGGATGCCTTTTGTGGGGATCTCTTGTAGTAGTATCTACACCCCTGCTGCCACAGGTTCTTCAACTCCTGCGTGCCGGAAAAGCTGGAGTGGAAAAATAAACAAGATGTTCGCCAGATGCCATATCTGGTGACCTGGCATCGAGAATTTTTAACCAACCAAGTGAGAGACTGTACTGCTCGTCAAGCTTACCAAAAGCTTCCTCCTGGCGTACGCAACACGCCCTGGTTTTTTTCCTAAAAAGCCCTGATTTACGAATCACGTCATTTTGGGGCCCCTTTTTAGGCCACTACTTTTTAGATAAGATTGACACTTTCTTCAAGTGGGTGGAAGTGCGACCTTTTCCGTCGCCCTCAGCAGCCAGCATATTTGTGTTCGCGGGCTTTTTTTGGCGCAACATGGCCTCTATTAAATAATTGTTTCTCTCACACTGAGCCAGTATACATTAGCAGCCAACAATCGGAATGTTTGCAGCGGTTTGGCATTCGCTGGGTGCTAGTACCACCATATCAACCCGTTTTTGTGTTTTTTTTTTTTTTTTTTTAACGGAGCAGCACAAGCAAGTGGTTCGAACTATAAAAGACCAACTAAAGAAGAGTGCACTTATGTGAATTCAAGACTCAGGTAGCAAGAATACTGTTTCAATACCGAACGACGTGCCGCCTGACCTAACGGGTCATGCGCCATGCAAGTTGCTCATGAGCAGAAATATCAAGAGAAAATTAAAACGTCATGCTCTCCAGCCTTCTGGGCTACCGTACAGCAGATGAAACTAAAGCAAATGTTAAACACTGACCAGGGTTGCCGCCGTGCTCCACTGCTCAATTCTGGTTCAACTTATTTGCTCATAACTTTAGACCCGGAATGCCTTGGGTGCCTTCTTCACTTTCGTGTTCAGTGAGTGCATCCTCAACCGTGATCATCTTTGAGCGTGGAACGCCCTGGCATAAACATGGAGATCACCTTCAACTAAACCCTATTTATCAGACACCCCAGCCAGAGGTTATTCCTCGAGGTCAACCCGAGCTGCCGCAGCCGGTGAAATCTACCGTGCCCACTGTGGCCCAGCCTAAGCAGCAGCCGACACTAACCCTGGGGATCTGCTCATCACTGACCCCTGCCCGTTTGAAGAAAAAATCCCGTTGTTCTAAGGAGGTGCGCCAGACTCAAGCGTCTTGTTCCGCGGTACTCTCCTCTACCTTAAATATATAGTTATATACATAACGCCACCAAGGGCGGAGGAGTGTTAACGGCCTACTAGCGCACCTGCGGCGCCTACTAATATGGTGCAGACAGGAGGAATCTGGTACGATTTGTATATTAAAATCAATGTGCTGTAACTGTCATTCAGTTCGATGTCTTTTCTTCGCGCTCTGCACTCGTAACATATCCATCTCTCGACTTATTGGTGTCCGACATTGGAAAAGAGGCCAGGGTTCTATGGCTTCGCGATGACCATAAGAGGCGGCGCGGTGAAGCTGGAGCCCTTCTGGGTAGTGTGGCGGAATTGGAAGCAATATTGTGTGAAGTTGGATAATGTATGTTTTGGAGTTCCTTTCGTGGTCGGTCCTCACTTCCAGCAATGATTGTTTCGGTGAAATTAAGGTTTATTTATAGGTGAATGACGATGGTTGGAATACGATTGAGTTGTTACTCACAAGTTCAGAAATCCCCCCGAGTCGTCCCCTTCTGCATTTCCCAAACTTTTCGTCGTCCTTTTTCGTCCTTGTAATAAAAAAAAAAAAAAAAACTATTTGCTGGGAGAGGGCAGACGCGTTACCGCAGAAGAGGAACAGGCCGTCCAATGGAAGCCTGTGTTGTGGTGCCTATGGTCGTTATGTGATGATATAATATATAGAATAAAATTTATGGGGATTATGAGATGACATGTTGAAGGGTAGATATGTAATAATATAATAATTATTAAGATATTGATTAGTAAATTATCGCGTTTTTTTTTACTAATTAATTGCGCGTAAAAAGAGCGTTGACGCTTGGAAGAGGTAAATCGTTGTTTTAGGAATGTTCTCACTATCTGGGAAGCGTGTCTTCAGTTGGTGCGCCAGCGACAGAAGTGAAAATGTGTCCTATACAACGACGTCTATCTTCCGAGCATCATTGTGAGCAGGGCTTCATGCGGCATTTTCGAGAGCATTTTTCAAATAGGTGATAGCAACGCGAAATATGGACCGATTTAATTCTTAGAAATCATAATCTTTCTTTTTTTTTCTTTCCATTTTTCAGGCCTCTAACAATAATTGCTGTTAATAGTGAAAACCTAACAAGACCTCTAAAACCAAAACTTCAATGCTAACTTAAAAATTTTAGTTAATCAGATAGCTTAGCTTAAACAATTTTCCCCTAATCTAATGTCCACCTATCCTAATATATATATATATATATATATATATATATATATATATATATATATATGGTGAAAACGACACACGCCCAACCCTCACCCCTTTTGTTTTTAAAGTCAGTTCAAATTAAAAGCAAACACCCTGTATACGTATATAAAATGTATGGTTTTCGATATTTTTTGCGTGTGGGTAGCCCTCGCTCTATATTCTACCAGATTACAAAATGCTAGAGGAACGTGTCCAGACTTCTTCCTCCGGCTCGTTCCGCCATTACCCATCACAGGCGTATGATTAGTTGTCAGGTTGCCCAGGGCACAGGCTGTTTTGGGAATTATTCCCTTGAACCCGAGTATAGGCGCAGCCTGGGACAACTAAATAGGTTACGTTTTAGAGTAACGACCATTCAGCCATGATGTAGCTTATTCATTGTCGCCAGCTACCTGAAACTTCATCTGCCCGGAACTGATTGTCTGTCCTCTAGCAGTGCTGAACCAACCCGCGAGGTAGCGAAAGGGTATTGCCAGAGCTTCTTGACTCCGCCTCTAAACATTAGGAATTCTTTTTTTTTTAAAGAACTAAAATAGCAATTATTGCCATTTGCGACTACAACGCACCAGGTGATGGTTAGGCAAATGAACTTAGAGTGGTTTGGTAAAAATGATTTGAAAAAACACAAAATAATAAAAGACGTAGGGAAAAAGACAGACAGTACAGTTATTTCAACTATCAACCGACAGCCCTTCACTTTTCCATCCCCCAAATCCCTAAAAAAAACAACTTAGGAAGAAAAAAAAGTAACCTATTTTATGTCCAATTTCTTTTATAGTTTATTTTTATTAACACTCGTTAACTTCAACGAAACCTTAACATCTCCATTGCGTTCTTCATTTTTCTCGTTTCCCGGTTGCCTATCTTTTCCGCAGGCTTCCTTTTTTTCTGAATTGGTTTTGCGTCAGGGAAGTAAGGGCTGGCGCAATAATCGCAGCAACATTAAATTTCGGTTGCTAGTTTAAAGGAATGTAGCCTGTCTGTCTGCGACCCTGGATGTTTTCATATTTCGTTCTTATGAAAAGATAAAATGGTGCCCCCATCGAGACAAAATGGAGTGTCCTAACACCTAATTAGGCCGTGGTAACACTGCGAAATCATCGTACACAAGGCATCCTGCCGAGACTCTCTCAGGCTCTTTGCATTATCCTGTCGCATTGGACATATAAAAACTGTCTGCACACATGTTTGTAGCATACACATGCGCGAAATAAACATGCTTCGATCATGTTTGAAGTGTGCCTGCACACACTTCTGCCATCATGTCTGCAGCGAACTGCTTGCCTTTTGCATGATGCACGAGCAGGCGGAATGCGGTTTCAGCTTGTCTCGGTCAAGTGGCTTCGGCGCAGCCAGGTTGATTGTCGATAATAATCTCTCGAGAAGGGAAACAAACGGGACAAAGGAAACCACCAATCTTCAACCACAGCCAGGTGACTGGGGCGCGACCGAAGAAATCTGCCTGGTTCCGGTATCGACCCTGGGACCTCTCAATTTCTACTGTACCGCTCTACTAACTGAGGTAACCAAGGTTTACACGTCAGTAGAGCAAACGGTTGTTATTTGCTGCCACCAGTCTAATACCAACAAGGCTGAACGACCTGAATTTAAGGTTATGATGATAATGCAAATAATGCGAAAGTGCAAGCGAGCTGGACAAGAATTACGATAATAATTCCTAAAAAATTGAGAACAAGGGGAACAAAAGAGAAACACAGCTGAGTGTGGCGCCGCAGGACATATCCTCATGGTCCTGGTATCGAACCAGGGACTAGCCCACTTCTAGTGGTGAGCTCTACCAACTGAGCTAACCAGGGGTTGGACGTAAGCAGAGCAAACAGGTTTTATCAGCTGCCACCAGTCTATCACCAACAAGAGTGAACGGCCTGCATTTAAGGTTATGATGATGATGCAAATAATGCAAAGGTGCAAGTGAGCTAGAAAATAATGGCGATAATAATCCCTGGAGAAGGGGAACAAGGGGGCCAAAGGACAAACAAAAATCAGTTTTGTGTTTGTGTTTGCCATTAGTTTGTCCTCTTTCACTCTTGTTTCCTTCTCCAGAGGTTATTATCGTCGTGCTTGTCTAGCTCGCTTGCACCATTGCAATATTTAAACTATCATTAGGTCGGTGGTTACCGAGCGGAAGCAGCACCGTTGACTCGGTGCTCGAGCGTAAACCGTGAGCCCCCAGGGGCACAGGAAAAGTGCAGGAGGTACGCCGTAATACAAAGACCTATCAAGTCAAATCACTTTTTCCTCTTAAAAAATAAATAAAAAAATAGACCGTTTATTTTTAACTTATTTTCATTCTACAACGAAAATGGCGTTTCTGGTTTTCTACATTTCTGAGCTCATGTTCTTGGGTGTCGCTTCGCGATTATGGTTTAATAAAAAAATCAAACAAACATAGTTTTTTCGTTGTTTTGAAGTTTGTTCTAAACGTATTTGGTTGAGACACCTAAGTTTTTGGGTGTCTCGTTCACTGTGCGGAAGTTTGAATTAATTTCGTCTTGGTTATATTAGTGACACCATTAAATGTATTGTGATAAACAGCGACTATACTCCTTTTCGCGTTAAGTTCGACCACCACAAACTCCACGATCCGCTGGAGTCAATCGAGGAGCGAAGAATGCACGGGGTGTCTGAAATAGCGGGCCGACCTTTTAGATCGACGGCTAAAATCGGTTTCTTAAGCTATAGCGTTACGGTGTCGTGCGGCGTTGTCCAGATGTAGTGCATTTTTATCTAAAATTCGGAAAGAGCGAACTTTTCTGAGGAAAAAGGAAACAAAAAGGAAAATATTTCTTAACTTCTATGAAAACGCAGCGAAGCCATTGGTATTCAGTGTTGGAACTAACTTGTTACAAGTAAGGACGTTACTGGTAACGCGTTCGTTTTTTTAGTAACGTACTAACATACTTGTTGGAATCCCAAACGAGGAACGAGTAAAGTAATGTCGTTCTTATTTTATGGCATCTCCTATCAAATTACGTTACTCATTATGTGTTACTTTTGATTAAAATTGGCCGCATGATAGTTTGAAAGCAAAATAATTTTGATTCTGCGCACTACAAAAGGTGGCAAAGAAACCCCAACGCAGCTATGTATAAACGGCGCCATTTCAAACTCCTTCGGAAGACACTTTCAACCTACCAACGACCGGGCCCAAAGGACGCGAGATTATCGCTTTGCGGAATTCCTAAGCGTCCTTGGTGCACTCTTTGTATCGAAGCTACTAAGACCACCGTCGCCGTGCCCTGAAGGAGAAGCCATCTCGCTGGAAAGGGACATCCGCTCAGAAGGCAACAGTCTGCCGCCGCTCGAAGGATTCTGCCTAATCGTCCCTAGCTGCTCTAGCTGGTAAAATACTTCGCTTCAAAATAACTAAAAATCAATGTTCTGTCAGCATCGGAAAGGGTAAACTCTAAATTTTGAACCGCTGACGTTCCCACACTTTGAAACAAAACAAGTGGCAAGGTTATCGCAGGATTGAAAGGCGTCCGTTACCAGAAAGACGGCACCATTTTTTTAGAATCCCTGCCGCCGTGGTACAAAGGTGCGGTCCTTCGCTGGATAAGGACTCCCGCTCAGAAGGTCGCCTACCACAATATCCTCTGGGCATCCTCTCTCCCAGAGCGCCTCAAAAATTAGACAAAAAACCGCGTAACCACCACGGACGGCACCTTCTTTGTATCGCAGTTAGCCCCAAGTCCCTGGCACTCGAAGATCGAATTATCTACTGCCGGAAGCCGAGCCCGCCTTATTCTTCTCGCAGTTCCTGGTTGTGTACGAAGGCTACTGTACGATTCTTCTAGAGAGACACGTTCGTAGTATTAATTGAGATGGCTTTCCTCTGCTTCGCCCTTGCTTTGCTGCTGCCGGCGTTAAAAAAAAAAAGAAAAAGAAAAAGGTTTTTGGTCGTGAAAGAGAAACTTAGAGTAAAGAGTTTATAAACGCTCGCCACCTTTTTTAATCACATATACACGTAACGATACTACGATTGTGCCTGTGGTTATAACCAAAATATGGCCGCCGCTATACTTCGTTTATAATCACCAATAATCTTCTTTGGTTATAATTATTGGTTATAATAAGCGATCGGTGTTCTCTTTTCGTTGCTAGTCTAGCCTAAACCGGACTGTGATTAAAACCGGTGTGGGTATGCGGTGTGTTGTTTGTGAGCAGTCCATGTACGGTACGGTTGCCTCTTTCATGCAGCGCCTGCCTATAACCAACAAGGCCGCTTTGAAACGCTTGTTATCAAAGCCCCGTTTACTGCCATCTCGCACTCACTTTTCGTGCAAGATGGCAATGACAACTGAAACTCCGTTATTATGGCCCGGGCTAAGAGCTATGTTTGAACTGAGTAAAAAGAAGTAAGACAATTTGCTGCTTAAATGTCTGCTCTGTATGTCGAAGCTCAAGATGCTGAGAACATCCAGGACGTCGAACTCTAATTTGAAAAAGCACTTTAAGATGAGTTATTTTTCAATGTCATTTACCTTTTTTCCGTTAAAATGTCGCCGTTACGCTTTCCTAGCCAAAAGAACGCACCTTTCTTCCGATATCGTTTTGGTAGTCGCTGTTTTTCAGCTACATGTCACAAAGCTAGTTAATGTAAGCTAACGAAACGTCTTCGAAAACGGCTTAGTTTAGTTTACTTGTATATTTCTGAAGGAGGGTAAATCAATCATGGCAGTTCTATTTAAACACGCGTATTTTATATATGTTTAAATTTGCGATTTATTTAGAGAGTTTTTTTTTCTATACTAAGTCGTGATGCAGTTTATTTAGTTAATGTTTCGTTGTTTCACACTACTGATAACTTGAAGTTAACAGCGGTGCTTCGCATCAGTCCTAATTTTTTTCGTTTCCGCCATTCCCTTTACTCGAAAAGGCTATCAGAGTTCGCGATAATTTCAAACAAACAAAAGACCGATACTACAACCGACTTTCCGGACACGCCCTTGCTGAAGCAGAAAAAGATCGACCGCATGCATCAAGCTCCCGTTTCTCAAGAAGTGTTCGACAATCTTGTGGAGACGTTTGTGGTTAAGACTCTACAGTCATATATGAACAGCTGTCACATACTAACAGTGAAACACAAAGTAACGTAAAAGTAAGGTCCGTTTGCCATCACCGGCTAACACCAATTACTAAAAAAGGCGCAGGACCATGCCACTTCAACTGTGCTTGATTAGCCGATGACGACGATGGGCGCCATGACGTTTCACTTTCGTCGCTACTTATTTGTTTCCACCTGATTATAGCGTTGACTAAGGTGGGACTTCATGCGAAGCGGAGTATGGACGCGTTGGAATGCGCGGCGGAACCCTAAATCACATGACAGCAGCAAAATATGAAATATAGCATAAAACATATGCCCTTAACACGAACGCGAGTGACATGGGGATTTAAAAATTAAAAATGTATTGCATTATAATCTTAATGTAAGCCCAAATTAAAGCTCTACAATTTTAGGCAAAAATGATGAAACATAAAGAGCCTCGAGGGAAACAAATACATTTTTAATAAACAGAGCGAAGCTTTTTAATCAGTCATTTTTTAAAGCTATTTTTGCTACTGTTTCATTTTGTTATTGAACACGTAGCAATATTCAATGCACGCCAAGGTGCATTGAGTATTTCAGCTTCTTTATTTGTGAATTATTTTTATAACAAAAAGCTGGATAAAGCCAGCTTTTTATAATCCGTGTTGTTTTGACTGCAGGGCACCATTAAAAAAAGCAGGAGTCTGAACCTGCCCTTTGTTTTCTGGAGCTAAAGGACGACCTGTGGCCTTCATGAAGTACCACGTTGAATTTCGACAGAAAGATACTGCCTTTCTTGCATTTCTACTCAGTGGCGAAGAGGTTAGTGACTTGAGTATCTTATTTGGATTTATAGTTCCGTAAATATTTTAAAAAAAGTTGACAATTTTTTTTTTAATTTTTTAGCCTGATCAATTGTATTTTTTAGCGGTCCAGAAGTATGTCTTAGTCGAGCGACAGCGCTCTTAGAGTAAGGCACATGCAAATATTTTCTGTGGATGTTGAACATTCCGTGTGTTAAATCCTGGGCAATCAGGCTCATTATTTTTAGAATCAGCGAATAGAATATCTCATCGCCAAAATAATAGCAAACGCTACAAGCTCATCTTTGATTCCACAGCCGCACCTAATAACTCAGCCCATCCTAACGGAATCAAGACTGGAACGGTCCTTCCGAAACCATGGTTGACATATATGATTAAAAAGGTGTTTAGTAATGCATTTTCCAATCACTTTTTATACCGTGAACTGCTAAATTCAGCATGTAGGGGGAGGGGGGGGCCCTCCCCCTACATCTTGAATTTCGCACTCTTGTTGTTTTTATGCCTTCTTTACTTTTTTCATGTTTGCGTCAGGGTGAATATTTTTATCTTTATTGTAAGGGTTTGTAATTATTCATTTTGAATAATGACTTCCTGGTTTCTTGTCGCGCATAATAGCATTACAACTTGATTTGCACATACGTTTTCTTTTTTTTAGAAGTTTTCTTTTTGCATGTTTTTTTCTCCCTCCAAGCCAAAATTTTTATTCGAAGATTTTGACGAGCGTGTTGGAACAGATGTAACAGTAAGAAAGCACAAATCGAGCAGAAGGATAAAAACAGACATGTACATGTATGTTTGTTTTTCGTGACCTTGTTTTTGTTATTTCCTCCGATTGATGCTTACGCTGAATATACCCCTTCCCCCTTTCATGTAATGCCCTCAATTGTGCATTTGAGGTACAATGAATAAATAAGTGTCGGTAGGACTTGTATGTCATTCGGCTCAAGAACACATTGCTACAATTCCCGTGTTTTTTCACCCACCAACCAATTTCATTGCTGCAGTTCACGATACATACTACAACGTTGACTCTACTCGTTTCAACATAAACATTAGTAATTCCGAATGTTAAACACAAAAATAAAGAAACGACTACGTGTTTTCACTGACGCTGTACTTTCTAGAAGTATTGCCTTTAACGCTTTTTTATATTTTACCCATCAATTAACTGACGCTCGTTCTTACCTTGCTATGACCACTTGTACTAAAGTCCCCAAGGATCGTTATACTAACACCTGGAACTCCATAGCTATGATCACCTCTCACTGACTACTGAGTCTCGGCCATTCCACCCGAAGCTACCGACTAAAACATGGTCCTTGTTTAATGTTCCATTCTATCCTAAGGAAATATTTCTTCTAAAGGTCGACGCCATCTGTGCCACGGACAAAGTCACACGAACGTTGCTGAGGTCTGAGCACTACAAATGAAAAACTGTCAAACACTCAGCTATTGATACTATCCATATCTCGACGAAAGTCAACTATCGTAGTATATTATTGATTGTTTGACGATAGTCGACTATCGATAATTCTATCGATAGTTTCTTCAATATCGATAGTTAGATTTGGCTTCAACTATTAGTAGTATGAATAGCCCTACTGATAGTTCTGCGTCACTACAGGCCACCCAATAGTGTTCTAATCTCTGGAAATTCTCTTCGTGACTAACTAGCAGTAGCACAGCACGTTGCCATGGTGCTGACAGGACTATTGCTTTGCGGCACGTGCATGAAGTTGCAGTAATGAGGCTGATATTTATAACAAAATGCTTAATCTTCTTCTATAATTATTGGTATTTATGGTTCATTATACTAGGGTAGTTATTCCATTGCATCATTAAATTATTTTACAAACGTTCGGAGTTTGTATGTATAAAGGCAAAAATAACTTAGTTGTAGCCTAACTACTTCCTAGCTTCAGTAATTCCAAGATTTAAATAACAAAGCGCAACAATGTTTGTTTTTCTTCGGCACGGTGGAGCACGGTATAAGGTAACCCGGCCACCACTAACACACTAATTTTGATTCAAAACGTGGGAACATCAACGCTCCAAACTTAGCGTTTATCCTGTTTCTTGTTCACAGAGGGGTAATTTATTTGATTTAAAGAGAAGGATACGACTAGCTAGAGTAGCTAGGGACGCTGAGGAAAAATCCTTCGAGTGGCGGCAGACTCTTGCCTTAGGAGCGGATATCTCTTTCCAGCGAGACTGCTACTCAGGGTACAGCGACGGTGACCTTAGCGGCTTCTATACAAAGACTGCACCAAGGACGCTTAAGGGTTCCGCGCAGCGAAAATTTCTTGCCTTTTGGGCCTAGTCGTGGGAACGTTAAAAGTGTCTTCCGAGTGATTCTGGAATGACGCCTTTAAAACATATTCATGTTTTTTTTTATATTCAAAGTAGTGTACAGAATAAAAAAATATTTTTTTTAAACAATCATGCAAAACATTGTTCAACAATAGAAAAAAGTATCTGGTAACGTAATTCGATAGCAAATACCCTAAAATAATAACGACATTACTTTATTTACTCTTTCGTCATTTGTAATTCTAACGGGTACGTTTGTACGTTTGTCAAAAAACAAACGCGTTACCAGTAAAATCGTTACTTCTAACGCATTACTTCCAAGATTGGTTGTAAGGTGGGTCCCTGGTAGATCTATGGTGTTTACGTCATGTGCCCACTTCTACATGGTGCACGCGTGAACCAGGATTTGTTCGTAGTAACTGACCATTTCGAGAAATTGGTTGAGGTGTTCACTTCGCTCAAGCTGAACTTGCCAAGAGTCTGGGACTGCCTTCAGGAAACATCTGCGAGCCTCGGATATCTAGCAAGTTTAATATCCTAAAACGTTCCTTATTTTACTAAAAACGTTATCGTATTAGTGGATACATGCGCGGTCCTGAGAATTGAGTATACGCGGACTTCCCTGTATCGCCCCCAGCAAACATCGCTGAAATGAAAAGCCGGAAAATTAAAATGATGCTCGTGGCGCATGCGAAGCTGCCACTGGCACTACTCTGAACCGATTGACTCGGCTCAATCCTGCACAGCTGAATTTTGGCAATGAGCTCGCGTTCCGCTTTGCAAACACCCTCCGATCTACAGAGTCGGCGGCGAAAGACCACAGCTATGCGAAGTTAGCACGCGACCTGCAAAACGTTTCGTGGACACCCTCAGCTGTTCGCGACTGAACGTTGAAGTCACCATACTGCAGCAGGCCGAGCAGGACAACTAGGAACGCTGGAACCAGCAGTTCGAGATGCGAGACTTGATGCCCAGGCGCTCTCACCACCTGAGTGACACTTTGAGACTCTTGAGGGATTCACTGGGCGGTGGTCCATTTTCTGTAAGGCTAAAGTTTTGCTCTCTGTTATACACGCCAATTCACTGCTTTTTTTGCATAGTCCACGGGACTCACTAATGTCATCGACATAAATTAAATCTACGAAACAGAACATAATTTGTCGCAGAATCCTTTCGAGGATGGCGTTAGCGTTGTTGCGGATCCCCCGACGCCGTCACGCTGTAGGAATAACCAGCGGTGTCGGTGACAGCTGATAGGGGAATGAAGGGGCAACCAACAAATTTATTTTCTATGTTTCACTCCCGCGCTTTGTCTGTTATACTTCGTCGATCACCATGAGTGTGCTCTTCTGAGAGAGGGGCGAAATGTGAAGTCCCATCTGAGAGCATTTAATATTTTTCAGGTGTCTATCGCCACACAAGTGCTACACTGTTATTATTACTTTTTATATTTCTTTTTAATATTTCCCGCAGAATTTTGTCAGATTTTACCGGATACAACAAGTTCAGACATTGTCTTTCAGCATAGGGCCTCCTCCACTACCTTATCGGGCCACCACCTTTCACGAGTAGACGCGCAAAGGGACACGTAAACAGCTCTGTACTGCCTCGGACGTAGGGGCGTATGCATATACGGCTGGGGGGGGGGGGGGGGAGGGGGGGGGTGCGTAGAGATTTTACACCAGGGCGAAGCTTTGCCCACTTATTTTACAGACTTAATTTTTTTTGATTATATCAAGACCTAAACGTCCCTAAAAAAAGGCGGTGTATGTCTTTTTATAAGTAAAACGTTCGTCCAAATCGAAGTGTAAAAAACATCCCCCCCCCCCCACACACACACCTAAATTTGCCCTGCTTGGACGGCCGACAAATACCAGGGAACACCGATGGCTGCAGCTACCGCCCGGTGTAAACTTGCCTCAGACCACCCCATGGCGAGAAGCGCGAAGATGACCCCCCCCCCCCCCCCCTTTTCACCCCCAAAAAAGCGACACCAGCTAATGCATGTGACGAACCTTATTGGTGTACTGGAGACCCCCTGCGTGCAGCCACTATTTGAGACACTCTTAAGTTATGAGGGAGAGAGTGTGGGCGTCATGATGATGTCACCGTTCAGTGACCACAAGAGTGAGCCCTAGTAAGCGCAGCACTATGCAGAACGCGATGACATTTTGGTTATCAAAGTTTAGATTGCCTTGGGACAAAAGTCCCGAAAGTCAAGTGCCGGGAAGCTATGGGCCCGAAGCCTGCGATGGACATCCGTCATACCGGGTTTTCTGTATTCAACTAATCGTTCTTTTTAGAGCGCAGCTCTTAGGCGCGCTTTTCCGTGTTGAGCAGCGTTGCCGTCGGCGTCGGCGTCGCCGTCGTAGTAACCGCGCGCGTTTCATTATAGGACATTTCCCCGTTAACTTTAGCGTTTAAATTGACCTCACGTGACCTCGGGAGCAATTTACTTTTTCCGATAAATTTAACGGGGAAACAGAAATCAGGACTACGTTTCACGTCACCCATGAAGAGATTCAGCGGCTGTAGGAGAAAAGGAAGGAGGGGGAGGGATGAGGAACTGGAGGAGGGGAGAGGAGGAAAGGAGGGGGAGGGATGAGAAACTGGAGGAGGGGAGAGGAGAAAGGAGGGGGAGGATGAGGAACTGGAGGAGGGGAGAGGAAGAAAAGGAGGGGGAGGGATGAGGAACTGGAGGAGGGGAGAGGAGAAAGGAGGGGGAGGATGAGAAACTGGAGGAGGGGAGAGGAGGAAAGGAGGGGGAGGAATGAGAAACTGGAGGAGGGGAGAGGAGGAAAGGAGGGGGAGGGTTGAGGAACTGGAGGAGGGATAGGAAGAAAAGGAGGGGGAGGGATGATGAACTGGAGGAGGGGAGAGGATGGAAAGGAGGGGGAGGGATGAGGAACGGAGAGGGGAGAGGAGGAGAGAAGAGGAGAGGAGGAGGAGGAGGGGCCCTGCCCCCCCTTGCGTACCGTCCCCTCCTCATACTCAAGAGCTGTGCTCTATTGTCGCATTATCAGAGCTTTGTAAGCCTCTTTCTTTTTTGTTAACGTAAATGTAGTTTCTTTTTTCTTTTTTGAGGGAGGTTTGAATTTTGGCTGGCACTACTGAGCGCACGAACCTAATCCTTCGAGCTTAAGTTACGCCAGATGCTGCGTTTTTCAAAATTCTGTTTATTTTTTATTAAAAAGGAAACGATTTTTTCTGCAAACAAGAAACTATACGTCGCTCGTGAAAATATTTTGTGGGGGAAACGATGCAACATTCCGTCACCTCGAAAGAAAAACATATCTTGAGATATGTGTTATTCATAAAAATCATCCGTAAGTAAAGTACGTCTGCTCCCAGCGCTGAGGATTATTGTCCGAGTAGAAATGTTTGCAAGTGGTACCACTTCCAAGTGGTTTATTGAGCAGGTAAAACTAGCAAGTGGTACCACTAGCAAGTGGTTACTACTTGCTAGTGGTACCACTTGGAAGTGGTGCTTGGTTCAATAATCTACTTGCAAGGAATACCACTTTTTGAACCACTTGCTAGTGGTACCACTTGCAAATAGTACCATTGTCATATAGATGCACAAAAACAAAGCCAGGTGTTAGTCTTTCTTACTTTTATTTTGCAGTTGAGAGTGCTTTTAGAGTAGAGGTACTTTGACTGAAGAAGGTTAAAATCCTCAAACCCCAGGCGCCTCAGAGCTTTTCGGAAGTCCTGGATCTTTTGTGACTAGACTATCGACATGTTAGTGATGACTTGCTGAACAGGCACGTTGTTCTGGTGTCCCCAATGTTGCACTGTTTCTGCAAACACAACAGAAAAATACTAATCTAATAACAGCTCACGGCCACACAGTCATATAATTGAACAGATTGAACTCATTTACCTATGACAAGGCGAACTTTGAATGGACTCAGTTCTTTCCGGACCACCACATTTTGTTTTTTTATGTCCTTTGGTGCCACCTGGCCCACAAAAGTCTTTCGAAAAAGTCCCACGCGACCCCAAATCGCTAGTTCCATGTCTTTGGCTACCTTTGTTGGTTTGGTCTGCTTCATTATTTTTCTGCTTGATACGAGCTGATGGTTGTGCCCCGATTTACGTGGTACCGTGGGTCAAACGGGTTTCGTAGCTTTGGTAGCGGTCAACACCAAATCCACAATTCACGCAAAGCCAACCTTCGCGATGAGCTGCCTCGTGCCACTTAGGCGTTCGTGTGTGAAAAGCTCGATGCTCCAGAGTCATTACTCTCGATGGAATCGATCATGCTCTGGTCGTTACGCAACTGGTCAGGATAGGCAGATTTACTCAGGGTAGAAGGAACACATTCACGTGAGGCTTGGTTGAATGATAAGCTGTGCCGTTTGTCATGCCAATGTTAAAAAGTCTGCCCCGATGGCTGACGGGAAGATGAAATTCCATATGAAGACTGTCGGCGGCGATCGAGCGTTTGAGCGGCGTGAGTGACGTTGCAGGTCGGTGCTTTCCAGTGGCAATGGTGAGCTCCTTAGCCTCAATCTTGGTCCTTTCAATGTTTACGACGATCTCGATAACTTGCTCGAAAGGAATGTTGCTGTCCAGGAGAAGCCGTTCTCGAATGTTAGTGCACAGAGCTCCAGCCGTGAAATGCTCCCTGATGTCTTTGTCCTGTTGAGGACCAAATTTGGTCGCAACTGCCAAGTCTCGTAAGGCAGTCAAATAATCTGACAATGATTCTTCGGGCTGTTGATAACGCTGGCGGAACCGGTGACGCTCCAGGTCGATGTTGCACGACTTTTTGAAGTGCGCGCTGAGTGTCGACAGCCTCTTGGTAGACGTCTCTCGTCGTAGTTCTAGAAACGGCTGCCGCTCACGTCGTTGCTGGCGACGGCACAGACACAGCGGGAGAGGAATGCAACGTGACGAAAACCCGTTGACCCTCCCCTCCCTGGCAGTGGTGGAGCAGGTATCGACGAATTTCGAAGGAGAGTGCGTGAGCACCACATGCCCCCATGAAACATTTTGAGAGCGAAATCCATCGCTTCAGGAAATATCCGACCTCCCTGGTTTACTGAAGAAGTCTTGAGAAGGTTTGATGCCGAATCCGCCGTCCATCTCTTTGTCAAAAGAATGTGGAGTACTCGGTGGACCCAGTGGGTCGGGAAGGAACGTCCAGTCACATGTACTGCTCTCATGAGACCCTTTATTCAAAATGATGTTGGTGAAGAAGAAGTAAGTGAATGAGCATATAGCATAGAAGAAGACGACGTTATCTGAATATATCAAAATATAACAATGAAGACAGCACCGGGCTCAATGGGTACACGCAGTACACGTGGCAAATGACGGCTTAGGAAACGCAGCGCATGACTCGTTATCTTCCTGGTTCGTGATTGGTTGTCCGACGGTCGTGTCGGCTAATGTCGCATTCTCATTGGTTGTGAAGTGATGACGAGACGCTCAAGACTTGCCATGCCCTGTGTTTCTTGAGCTCGAGCTCAAGAAACGTCTTGTTCGAAATTTTTCATTTAAAAAAAAAGACCTCCAGGATGTGAATTACTGTTTTCGGGAACAGATTTCCGAAATTTCTAATGGCTTAGTGAATCTCGTATGAAAGATTTGTTCTCTCGTGTTTTGAGAATATTTTTGAAAATATAGCATATCAATATGCATATACCTTTATAACACTGTATATATGTGTGAAATCTTGTCAAAATATTTGAATTGCGTCTGAAATAAGTGTGGACGCATCACTTTTTCTTGAAAAATCTTTACATCCATTGTCTTTGATCTTGGCTTTTTGTAACTAAAAGCATTATATTTAAGACTCCTGCAACTTTTTGTACATTGAACTTGGAGCAACACCTTTCACTTATTTTATTAGTGATATATGTGATTTTACAAACTGGTGCCATTTGAAACCCAAGTGGTACCGTTTGAAGCTCATGTGGCACCATTTGCAACCCGAGTGAAACCACTTGAGGCCCAAGTAGTACTACTTGAAGCCCAAGTGGTACCACTTGTCGCGCAAGTGGTACCACTTGACTTGTAAGTGGTACCGCTTGACTTGCAAGTGGTACCACTTGACTTCCAAATGGTACCACTTGACATGCAATTGGTACGACTTGGTTATCAAATGGTACCACTTGAAATACCGTTTCATACTTTTACCTGGGAGTGACGTACCTGCTTCAAACTCGTACTGGTGGTTCACTTTTATGCGGGTGCTTTTGAGATGCAAGACAGCCCCACAGCCATATGTTCAATAAAAAAAAAACGGCGTTCGCGGTTAGGCGCATAAATTAATGCTTGCATCTCCGTGGGTGTCTTAAATCCGCCGGTTCTGTATACATCCATTTAATCAATTAATCCATCTTAACACACACTACAGCGCACTATTGCAAACGTACACTCACTCCTTACACACGAAAAGAAAACAAAATTCAAACCAACCGCGCTGACTGACAACTCGTTTTTATATACTTTGTCTTCTTCACCGATTCATCGATTCAGAGAGCATCCTGAAAGCAAAAAAATAAAGGAACATCTGTCACACCAAGAGCCAGAGAAAGAACCACGAGGCCTGTCGTTTTTCCCTACTTCCACAGGTTCGGACATGGCATCAAGAAAATCGCTAACAAGTTCAACATCAACGTCGTTTTCCTCTGCTCCAAATAAGCTTGCCAACCTGTGCAAGCAAGTCAACTCACCATATCCCCACCGAACAATAAGCTGTACCAGAAAGCGTCAGAACAGCATCGTTGAGTGGGCAGAACAAGTGGTGTATTCATTTCCCCTTTCGTGCGGGAAAATGTACATAGGGCAGACTAGACGATGCCTTAATGATAGGCTCAGTGAACACAAAAACAATAGCACCAGAGCTAACTCTGGTTATCTGGGCATACGTTGCCGTGATTGTCGGTGCGAGGTTCACCTGCCATCTTGTACAATTTTAGGTAGGAACAGTAACCAATTGACTAGAGAAATTATTGAAGCCGAACACATCGCCAGGAATTATGAAAACTGTATCAGTACGCCTTCTTTAAACCTGACAGAAAAAGTAAAAAAATTGTCAGGCTTCTAGGAGATCGGTACGCGGGATTCGAAAAATTCGGTAGCGCAAGAGGTAGAAGAAGACAAAGTATATAAGACGAGTTTTAAGTCAGCGCGGTTCGTTTGAATTTTGCTTTCTTTTTCGTGTGTAAGGAGTGAGTGTACGTTTGCAATAGTGCGCTGTACTGCGTGTTATTATGAGCAACCAACTCGCCCAAGCTGCTACGTTAAAAATAATCCATCTTATTTATATTGGATCGTCACTTGCATGCACGGAAAGTTTCGTCGTGGTTCACGTATTCGCAGAGTATAATACACACAAAAAATATTTTTAGCATTAAAAAGATACATCGGAAGCATACTCAAGAAAAAACATCTTAATGCGTTGTCCCGTAGCTAAATAATTTAATATAGTTGTCAAGCCTTTGATGCCATGCTCTTTTGTGCCACTCTTTCTAGGGAGATGGCATGGCCTGACTTTGTTCAAGTCTAGTATGGAAAGTATGTACGACCGGGAATACCAAAATGAAATGTACGTTTTACACGCTTTGGCGCCTACGAAGCAAGCAGTTGAAGTAGAAGAACCTGAAGGCAGCCGAAATAGCGAAACGCGGAAGTCAACGGAGAACACCGCTCGATGAACAATTAAGGCTCTTTACGACTTGACGACGTGACCCGGTTTTGGCCAGCGTTCGTTGAAGTGCTTGTCTGCGAAGTACCCTTAGGTGGACTCACTCATATGCTTGGAACCCACTTGATTATTGCCGCGTATTGTGGAAGCAACCGCTCCGAGGTATTTGCGTGAAGTTGTCTGGATTCTCGGTCTGTAAGAGTCTGGAATATAATGCTGTCATATATTTTATTTGAGAAGGAGCAGCGGGGTTGAGACCTTTCCGACAGGTTCTGTACTCAAACTTCTTCAGCACATCGGTCGTCGTACGCAGTGCACCAACGAAAAATGCTTGCACCTTCTTGAATGCTTTGAAGTTGAGTGTTGAAGGCTCTGCTTTCATGGAAGAAGACCGCAATCGATTCTTCCAGATGCTTGGGGACGCATTCAGCTTTCTGCACGGAGACATTTGGCCACTGAAATAACGCTTCCTAGCACTGGGAAAATATTCTTATATACTAAGCAATCAAAGGCCTAAGATTTATTTTACATTCTAACACAGTTAAACATAGCTGTGAATTTCTGACCCGTCAACGCAGCTTACAAATTCCGAAATCAATTTACAAATTGTAAAAAAAAAATGTAAATAAAACATTTACAACATAACGCTGTTAATAGAGCAAAGCTCAAATTGTCCTCTAACTACGTGTTTGGTTTGATAAAAATAGGAGTCCGGACGTCAAACTCCTCAGCACAAAAGAACGGAAGTCTGGTATATCATACATATTTTATGGAGGCAGAGTTCTGCAGGTTAGTCGCGTTTTGATATATTTCGATGTAAGGTTTCGTTTTCAAATGTACAGTCTCAGGCAGGTTTCCATAGCTTGGATTCCGCGCATGAAGTTTAAGAAATATGTAGATATACACACGCCAAAAGAGCATTACTTTAATCACCAATTTACACTATTCGTCTCTCTGACCAAAACGTTGCGATAGTGGTCTTATTTCTTTTCTAGGCGGATATTTTTCGATTTCAAAACGTGTTGGGGAACCCTCCCTTATGAAATGTTCTGCACCTTCTGACTTACAAAGTTCGAAAATAAAGTGATAAAAACAAGTAAGATTATACACTTCCGACCCCACTCCAATGCGTATATGTGCAGGGAAAGCTTTACTTTCGCAGTTTCACTTTGAAAGTCCAACTTGCAATTATTCCACAAAAATAAATCAAGATACAAGGTGCAGCAGACGTCATAAGTTCTCGAACCCTATATGAAATTGGAAATTTACGTAAATTTGTTGAGTAATTAAAATGGTATATTGTGTATAGCGTGCGAAAAACAAATACCAGAGTAGCAGGATCAGAAAGGACAAGACCTGACACCTGGCGATTTTTAAATAAAACAAATATAGCAACCACAGCGAACCCTCAAACTAATTAAAATACCAAAGTCACAGAAGCTTTAAAATCACGACCCCTTTTCAATGAAATTACTATATTTTTTTATGTAGATAGGTTGACGACAGACAGACAACACTCTATGCCAAGCTTGTTAATATCGTAGGCCAAAGCAGTTCCCTAGAAATATATCTGCAAATGTATATGATTTCAATACTCTGGAGGGTAGGGTGCATATGGCAAACCGCACAATGCAGCGATAGATGCCCACTCACCCTGGGACATAGAGAGATGTCGTGCTCTATTGCTCTTAAAATCATGCATCATCCGGTTTGTCCGATCCAAGCCTTACCTCCATTCACGTACGTAAGGCATTACTACCAACGAGTTACTTCTACGTATATACTTTTTAGGTAACGAGGAACGTAGTTAGTTACTCTTAATGCCAAATAACCACTAACGATATTTTCTTACTTTTGAGTAGTAGCGTGTACAACACCGTTTAAACATCCTCATTTAAACTCTAACCTGAGTATGCGTACATTCCGACAAATGCAGAAGGGCAACCCCAAAAGCAACTAACAATGAGATGGTATAGCAATGCTTATCGCTGGACACGTAAGTCGAACTCAACAGGTGAGGATGTCCTTCACCAAGCTTACACAACAAGGTTCTATGAACCCGAAGCTTGCCAACACGGGAAGGAACAAATCCCATTGAAAACTTGCAAATTTAGAAGCAGAGAGAGCGAAATAGAGAGGGGAATCCCAGGTTCACCAGCTCTTCCTGAAGCTCAACACTGCTGTTGCTCCGAGCGCATTAGTAGAACGACTCACCAGCGTCACCGGACATGTATTCTCAAAAAACCAACAACAGGGAAACAACTTATAAAAACTTGGAGAGGCAGCAACTGCTTAGTTGCAACGACTACTGAAACGAAAAATATAAAGTATAGAATAAAAGCAGTTGTGGATCGTCCATGAAACTAGAATTAGAAGTCAATCTTTAAAAAAAAATAAAGTAACGCTTTCTTTATGAGTGTCGAAAACTAGTAACGTATTCAGTTACTTTCTGAGCGAGTAACATGTGACGGTACTTAGTTGCTTTTCTGGGTAACGTGTTCATGACTGCTTACCGCACGTCAGCTGGATTCTGTACACCATACCCATGACGCATCCAACATATATTTGCTGATGCGTTAACAGATACATCCTCTCGTTCAGTGGTTTGTCGCTTAGGTGGCAACAAAACTGTCCTAACTTAAGCCTGCAATCCAAGGAGCGAATGTGGGACGAAGACAGACAAACTCCCTCCGGCGGCGCGTTCGCTTTAAACTTGGCGCAACAGCCAATCTTCTGACGACACGCGCAGAGCGAGGGCCACCGGACGAAATTCGTCACTTTTTTCGCTCCAAGCAGTCCAGCCTCTACGAGCGGCTGAAAACATATCTTGTGCATAAAAACGGCATCCCATTTTTATTAGTTTAAGAGAAGCATAATGTGTGTATGGCAGTATATGTGGTCTATACTTTGTTTCAGCTTAGGTATAGACGCAGCCGATGCTACAAGATATAGGCACCGGTGAAGCTGCGTCAAAAGCGCCAGTCAATGAACTTTTTTGTTTATGATTGATTCAACAACGATAAAACACGTGCAGAAACTTGACGAGCACCATGATGGTACGATTTTGACAATGTGTCATTGGTACCAACCGCTTGTAGCGTCGGCTGCATCTGGGCATTAGCTGAAATGAAGTATGATCTTAAGTGTATCGGCCTAGGTATCAAATCTCTCCTCATTGATTGTACACATACTTTCAGCAAGTAATATCAGAACCGACGTTGAAAACTTCACAGCAAGCAGTCTCTATACCTGCCTATAAAGGCTGCCACGCATTGCATATTGGCCGCATTCGAAAATCGCCACCAGGATGCAAGTAAAGCGATTCCTCTTTTCACAAGCTTTTTTCTTTTGTGGGCAAAGTCCTATGGGTGTAGTCTCCTCTTAGATGGCAGATTTTAGGAACCACAGCTGTGATTTTTGAATAAACGCAGTTCTAGATAAAAGAAACTGAAAACACGTGCTTTGCTGGAGTTCATAATTAAATTTTAGCCTGCTGAGGGCTTGAACGAGGAAACATCTTGATCACGCCCTCAACAACGCCTTAAACAATAGCACTCTCACAAATGTCGGCAGTTACTAAATAGTCGTCAGCGTAGCTAACACATTTACACTTTTGGAGCTCCTAGCTTCTTGGACGTTGGCATGTAGAAAGCAGCAGCCTTGACTCGATCCTAAAACACGTGGTAAACTTCACGTGACAGTGCCGTCTCCCTCTAACTCTTCCTAAAATTCATAGCGCTCTCGAAAGAGCTCAAGCCAGAAGGTCTGAGAATTGACTGCCGTAAAGTTTGTCTTGCTGGACAAGACTTATAATCATGCGATACACCGGATTCCTCTTATTTTCGTTTCACTTCTTTTAAATATACACAAATGGTGCTTTTGCTGCCAGCAAGAAATGTATTATGTAGTGTCCTAAAATAATTTCTAATAGAATCGCTTAAAGAAACCATTAAAGTTTGAATACCCTGAGTATTTGTTTTTAATATTTAAAGCAAAACGTCGTTGGAAATGGAAAAGCGTTTTGTATTTCCGAGTGATATAACAGGCATGTACGTCTGAATAATGGTTAACAGAACAGCTAAATTACAATTTTATAAACGTGTCTAGATGTTTTCTTGCGTTCAAAGATCTTTTATTTATGCCACGTGTTTTATTCATGTCTAAACATATTCACGCTGAATTCCCCAAGTGGAACAGGGGCCGTGGAACTTCAAGTTTTAAAATCGTAATTTATAAAGTAAAAAAAAAAAATATCCCCAGTTTCTTGATACTCATAGAACCTGCAAGAGACAAAAATAAATACTGTATGGCATAGTAAAGTTTCTAAGGTAAACATTTTATTAGCGTTTCGCATGCAATTTCGTATTTGTTCTGTGGAACGCAACACAACCACCAAGTGCGTGCACAGATGCTAGCAGAAGCAGCTAAGTCACACATGGCTCCACACATAACACGCATTCGGAGCCTTTTCCGCCAAAGGTTGTAAGTGGCATGCCACTTTTACGGACGATTTAATTCCGGGAGTCACAAATTGGATGAGAAATTCTCTTTCTGATGCCAGTCTTCGTTGGGCCTCAAGCGGAACTATGTCCATGGAACTCGTGTTACGGATTAACCCGTTAAATGCAAGCCGAGTTCAATTAAAGTTTTGGGAGACATGTACCATTAAATAAAAAAGTGGGAATAACAAGAGTGGCGCTCCAAAGTAAAGGCGGAAAAACAGTCGGGCAGTAGTTGCTAAAAGGTTGTCGAAAGCTGTGGTTTCAACCGCCAATATAAGCTCTCGTTCCAGCTGACAATGCATCCGAAATAACTGTAAATGAGATGCCTCATTCGACACAATGGGGGCTTCTTGTGTTACCTTGTCTAATTTAGGTATGTTTATGGGTGAGGTACTATTGAAAAATAAAAAGCTTGCCTTGAGCTGAATTTAGAGACTCATATGTTAACTAGACTCGATACGAATGATTCGAGTAGTGCTACGTTTAAAGAGATTAGTATTAGAAGCGCGCGACAAGACAGTCGTGTCCCGGTGCGGTTCCTGGCATAATCAATTCCAAAATACATTGTATGTTACAGCCAACCTTATTTTCTAATGAATGTCAAGTTACTTTGTCACAGCCCTATACACAACGTAAGGAGTCACATTTGGAACTATCTTGGTTTCCACAACACCTGGTAATTGAGAACACAGATCCGCTTCCTCCGCGTGAAAAAACAGCCGCGATCACTCAATCCCAACTTCCGGGGGATACTTTTTCTTTACATTTTGTCTTTGTTCCGCGCAGAATTTATTAGACAACAGGAATGCAATACAATTTATTATATAAATAAATGTGGAACAATTCCCCAAAATAGCAAATGCCCCAATTTCTCGAGCAAAGTACCGAATTCCTGAGGTGCTTCCAAACTGAATTAACAAGAATATTTTTTTTTTTAGTTGAAGACATGTGATAATTGTTATAACAAAAAGGACACTGGAAATGAAGGAATCATTCTTGAAGACACACTTTATCCAGAGCAAATACATCAGGGCACGAGTTAACATTAAGAATTGGTGGCTAAATTAACTCATTTCGGCCACTATTTTACATATTCTATTTAGCTTAGATGGCGCCACCAAGACCCGCTCGCAAGACCCGCTCGCAAGACCCGCTCGCAACTAAAGTTCCCTTGGCTGTGCCTAAACTATTGAAGTCCCATGCTCGAAACTCATTGCGCATCTCGCTGGCCGTCTTTGAAGAGAGGAGTAGAGAGCTCGCGCTCACGTTATTTTGTTTCCGTACACCGTTTAACTCGTTCCATCAAGGCAATGGACTCCTTCTGTCGATCGAAATTATTGGCAATATTTGTACTTCTCGGAAAAGTCGAAAAGCAACGTTATCTTCCTATACAGTGTGTTTCTTACTACAGTAAATACGGTATTTCAGATTGCTTTTTACACAAGCCACTACCATGCAATTTCGTTTTTAGTGTGCACCAGCGTTGTACAGAACGGCGTTCAAAGGCACGGCGTTCCTAGAATGAGTTTATTTTGGGAGTAACGAAGAAACACCGCCGTCTCATTCTGCGTTAGTTAAACTGTAACGGGAGCTCGTTACGTTTTTACGGGAACGTAAAAATGAATTTCTTTTTCTTTGTCCTGTGTAGTAATAGAGTCGATTCCTAAGTGGGAAGCTCTAAAAAGAATAATATAAATATCCTTTTGGAGAGCATAATCTCGATTACTTTTTTGTTACTTAATACAGGGTTTATTCTGTGGGGTCCTCGCTTGGTAGTAGTGAAGGGCAGGAGAGCTGGTGGCTATCGGTCCTGTTTTCAGTGTCCGAGATTGCGGTACAATAAACAACTGTTAGTCGAAGGAAAAGGCGCAAAAAGAGAGTAGTCTCAAACTCAGGCACTTTATTTACTTCCGCGAATCCTCATACAACCATAAATCTAAGACCGACTACAGCCATCATTGGCCTTCCACAAGGAGACCTATACTGTTACAAAAAAGAGCAGGTTTCCAGACACCGAACGCAACTTTGTATCACGAACATTAATCATGTAGGAATACGCACACAAAAATAAAGGGACAGTGAGTGTGCAGGCGAGCTGGTGATACTTAATCCTGATGTTTAAAACCCGCGGGAAGAAATAAGAAAGTTTGAAGTCAAAGAAAAAGGCACAAGGGAAGACGTCTCTCCTGTGCCTTTTTCTTCGACTTCAAAATTTTCTGCTTTTTCCGTCACCATTATTTCGAGTTTAAAATATCATGATTAACAAAAAGTAATCTTTATTGTTTTCTCACCTTCTCTTCCACCTTAAAATTGAACAACAAATTTGACCTCACGAAGAAGTTCTGGCATAGTTTTCGAGACTGGCATTCCAAGAGCCCTGTCTTCTTCTCCACTTCCCCTCCAGCCCTAAAAAGTGGAAATAAGACATGTACGTGGTGGGTACATCCAAGTGTGCTAACGAGAGAAGCGTGTCGTTCAGTCATCGGCGCAAGATCTTGTACAGAACTCGTTCCCGGCCGACGTGGTGAGGACGCGCATTCTTGAGAGGACTTAATCGAACCACCTCTTGTCTCCAGTAATAATTGTCACAATGAGTGCTGCCTGAATCGCCCACCCCAAATATGAATATGCTAAAACGCTAAGATATTTAATGGTGACTATATCAGCAAATGGAACCTTGGTTCCGCTTGTTGTCTTTTTCAAAATAGACAAAAGAATTTGTTTGATCTAGCTGTTGATGGTAATTAGGAAATGCAAATGTGACGTGTATGTAACGACACGTTTTATTTTCTAAACCGTAAAGGGAACGAGTTCCTTTATCACAGATAAACCTTGCAACGGAAACGCGTTTTGAAATCCAGAAGGAACGAAAAACGAGCTTTCGTTCCTCTTTTTGGGGGACGTGTAAAACACTGATAATTACTTTTCGCCCTTTATCTTAAATCACATAAGTCATACCTGTACACTATGTGATGCTATAGCGAGCTATAAATTACACTGCATCCTATAAACATTTTTTTTTAATGTAAGATAGTTGTAGCGTTCCGTTTATTTGTCTTTCACATAACAATAATCCATTTAAGGGTTCAACCTTTCCACGCTGTTCCTATGATTTATTTGTGCCTTTTACGAGGAGATTTCTCATATATATAAACACACAAACAATAGAGTATTTTTAGAGACGTTCGGCCCATCATCTCTACATCTTATTTTTAATTTTGACGGAAACATATTTTGTGCACCCAATTCCAATCCAAGCAAACGAAAACTTGTTTGCGAAAAAAAAATGTTAGTGCCGAAGAACATTTAGAGGCACACCCAGTCCCAGGCACTTTCTGCAGATTTCCCAAAGTTGACATTTCGGGCACCTCGACCAAACAACCGCTTCGTATATGGGTCTAAGAATATTTACTGACAAAATACGCACAGGAATGATTGATCTCAAGTACTTACTATAAAATTACAACAATGTTCGTTTTCAAAAAAAAAAAAAAGTCGCAAACACGGCACATTATTTAATAATGTTTAAACCGTTTTATTCTTTGCTTCACATATATGAAGGCTATGATTTAATACTTTAGCTCCCGTGTTGTCTTGCTTTTTTTTTTTAATAATTACGCTGAATATTGCTTTAATGGTTAGCGGTTTAAATTGACGTGAAATGCACACGTAATGTGAAATGCACATTTTAGAAAATAAGGATATATGGGGAATTCATTAAAAAAACCATCTTTGCTTCTTCTTAATTAAATAAAAAATGACCTCAATGATATGTACTATTAACGAGCGGAACGAAAGGGCATAAGCGAGCTTGTGTATACTGATCATTTTGAAGCAACCCCGGGACGGAGGAAAACGAAAGTTGGCACCAAATGAAGTGAACGAGAAGGTTTTAATGCATTCTCCTTCTCATTTCTTGGTGACAACGTTTGCATTCCTCATTATCGGGTTGCGTCAAAATATGTGCTAACCAAATCTGCAACAATAGGACGCATTATGGTTCTGTCCTTGAAGTTATAAAGTGATGAATGGGACTAAGTTGAGACTACCGCAGTGTCGTCCTTATACACAAAGTTGACAGGCTTATTAATTTAATAAGCGTAATAATGCACGGGGCTGGTCAGATATACACAAAGTCACGACACAAAACGGACGGTGGTTTTGAAGAAAGAACTTTGTGTGCCTTTTTCGTAGTATTGCATTTTACTGGCACTCGAATTCTGAGTGGATTTGTGCTAGCAATCTATACTTCGTTTCAGCTTCGGTCCGAGCGCGGCCGATGTTATGAGCCAAAGGGCCAATCAAAGAGCGCAAAACGCGCAGCGTCATGGTGTGCTCTCTGCGCTTGATGGGATGCCCGCGGAGGAGCGCGCACAGAGAGACGGCGAATACCCGCTGGTCCTATCAACTGCAGAGAGCACGCCATGACGTTGTGCCTCTTTCGCTGTTTGATTGGCCCTTCGGCTCATAACATCGGCCGCGCTCGGACCGAAGCTGAAACGAAGTATAGACGCGGTTTCTGGCGGCACGCTTCGCAGGGCCGTTTTCAATAGCCTGCGGGAAGCACTTCTGTGCATGCCACGTAAGAAGAAGACCCTCCACCCCAGACTTGTTTTTATCTGAGTCTTGTGTTAAGCGGTAGCATGACATGGCGCCTCAGAACTGGTCTCGCCTCCGCGCCGCGTTTGGGCCGGCGTTATGGTGAGCCGGAAAACACCAAAATGTGTTTGATTCAGTGAACGAAACGGAAGGCGAGCTATACTCCGTTCCCACCTAAGCCGACAGTGTGGTGGAAGCTACGAGCTCGTCGATTCCCGTCTGTCACCACGTGATCGCGCTCCCGCATATATCTACGGGCAGAGAGAGGGCTGAGGGGAAAGACTACAGGTTAATAATTAAGTCAGCGAGGGTGTAAGACATACAGAACTATCAGTTCAAAGAGGTAGTGTATCAATTATCAATTATGTTTTTTTTTAATCTTTAGACGAGCTTATTGTCATTAGTAAGACCCAAGCATACTCGCACGCAACGCCACCGATAAAAAAAAAAAAAAAAAAAACACTTGTATATTGCGGTTGAATTGTATGTATCAAAGGAATAATTTCCTTTCAATTTCTTTTTCACAATATTTGATGAAGTATGGTGGCGGAACCCGGAGGAGGGAGGAAAAAGTTACACCCCCCTCCCTCCCCCCCCCCTTTCCCCCCCCCCCCCTCTCCTCCTTGCCCTTCCCGAACGCTGCCAAGCAGCCAACTACACGACAGCTATGCGTCACACACACAAAAAAGAAACAAAATGAAGAAAACAAATACTGCTACAATAAAGAGCCCACATACAGTAACACGTGAATAAGGAGCCGAACCGGCATCGAAGCGTAGGGCCTGAGGAGAAATTTGTTATTGTTTACTAAGTACAACTTTCACATTGCTTACCTAAGTAGGCGGAGTTCCGCCGAAATGTTTACATTTAAATCGCAGCCAACCTTTCAATATTCTGTAGAGGACGCTTTAGTCTAGAGACTTTTGGACATATTTTTGTAACGAATCGCATGATGAAGTGAGCTGCATATTGGACAAAGAAGAGAATGCCCACAATTTGATTCCTACAGTTAATATAAATAATTCACTGCCACTGAAATGAGGAGCGGTTTGTTAACTTGCTAGTGCTTAAAAAATTAGGCTGATTTCAGCAACCTTATCAGGTGTAAAGAGTTCACTTATTTTAATTGCGTAGTTCTTTCTAGAGTTTGATGCTAAGCATACTTTGAAGGCATATTTACCCATTTAAAATATTCGGTAGATAAAGCAACATGTCATATTCTCTTATAACTGACGTCAAGAACGTTCTAAAGGACTAGCTTCTAATCATTATTAGAATCGTAGATCTTGACGCAATTTACCCATTGTTCATGTATAGAGTGTCACAACAGCAAACAGTGCAGTGTAAAAGTTTGAATATTTCAAGTGGAAACGCATATTTAACAAAGTGCAACGAGCAAAGCGTCAAAAACAACATAAAGCAATGACAAAAATACGAGCGCACAGCGTAATATGTTGAGCGCTCCCTTCGAAAATAAAAACAAGGGAAAATACCATGTCTATACTTTAATACTTCAGGTCAGTCTTTTCGTGATTTCCAACAGTGGTTAAAGCGAAAGCTGTTACCACAACCTCGTATCAAAGACGGCAGATCTATTTTTAGTTTAAATTGTTTGCACCTAATTACAAAAAGTGCATCCCATTGGTGTAATAACAACAGAGCCTCGGTACTCATAATAAAACCTCGCCTTATTTAGAGCACATAACTAAGGCACTGCATAGGCATTGCGAGTGCAATTTTGTTATATCTAAATATACAAGCACATTTATTTAACACTAACTTCTAAAATGATTTTCTGTAGCCCTGGAAAATAATACCATCTTAAACCACTCATAATGATATTTCGAAAACTTTAACATAATAAAAAAACTGCGACCTTAAAGGGAAAAATAAAATATCTGTTTCATTATTGTAGAAATAATTCAAAAGTAAACGTCTTGCGTAATTAAACACTGAAACAAAGAAAAAAAGTGTTTTTTTTTTGTAAGGGCATAACTGGGACACGTACAATTATAAATATGATCTGCCTTAAAAAATAAATGCTTTCCATTTAATATTAATTCTCTGTTAGACGCAATTTAGTTGGAGGTCACGACTCGTTCTAAGCCTTGTCCACAGATGACAGGCCCCGACGATTACTACTGGATTGGCTTGACTGCTCGGCCGAACATGCTCGGAAGCCTAGCGTCTTCCCTTTCGCCACATACGGTGCGTCTAGTCTGGAGTGTAAGACCGCCAGCTATAATTCGTTTCATCTTATCTGCGAGCGAAGCCAAAGCTAGAAGCACGAGACCAGCGCTTTTTGCGTTTCTCCCCGGTTCGCGCGCTCGAGCAAAGCCTGCACGCGCGGAGCTTTCGTGCTCGCGCTTCCAGCTTTCCCTTCGCTCGCACATAAGGTGAAAAGAAGTATAGTCGCACGAGCAGACGCGCGGCAGCCATCGGCATCGTCTGCTATTCCACCACCGCGTATCGTTGTCTGCAATGCCTAGACGTGGACATGAAAGGTGCGCGTCAGCGCCCGTTTTCGTCTTCGTCTTTCTGCTATTTCGTCTCCGTCTAAAAGCTTCCCCGACGCTTGCAAGACGCGAACATGAAAGCGAGGTTCTAGCGTTCCATCTTGGATGAGCCACGTTCCAATACGAGCGTTTGTCAGCGTGTGTCGACGTGCGGTAAAAAGCGACCAGGGTGACTGAAAAACCAACAAAATGAATATGCAGTTTTTAATCTTTTCTGTTCTTTTTTTTTATTTTTTCGCGTGGCGTTCGCGAGCAAGGTGGGTGAGCGTCATAACGCACAATTAAAACGCGTTCTAAAATATTGGCTTTCGCAGGCCAGGTGCACACTGCATAATTTTAGAGCTGCTTTCCATTTGACGCGAAATGACGGGAACAAACCTGGAAAAATTTGATTCTTGCCGAGCGCCCTGTGGACTCAAGCCAAATGACATGCCGACTCTTATTTGTGCAGACGTCTTCTCGTTATAAAAAAAAAAAAAAACAACATGGTCGCAATAACGACCGTTGCACATTTCACAGGGCAGAGGGACTGCTTGCTTTGGAACAAATCAAGCCAGATCAAGCAATTAATATATTTGACGTGGGATGCTAAGGCTTAGGCCAGTCCCGTTACAAAAGCAAGCACCCGCACAGAGTTCACGTGTTTGCGACAGCAGTTTTTTGGAAAATACGTCGGTTGAGGAGATCTTCCTCTAATCGCATCGGTGAACACAACATGTTTGGCACTCGTAAAAACAGACGAGCTCAACGATATGTGCTTGTTCAACGCTCCGCAGACGTCGGCAACCATGTTCGTTACCGCTTCACACCAATGCGGAAAAGGCAGTCTCGGGATATTTTTGAAAGCAACAATTACTCAATTTAGATTATTTCCTTCTTATATATATAACTATATTAGAATAAAAAGATTACAGCACGGAGATACTATTTTACAACCAACATTTCAAAAGGTTAATCTTTCCAATCAGTGTGAGCCGAGAAAAGGTGATTAGTTATCAAAGCACCCGGCAGGACCACGGGCAAGGCTCCCCCCCTCCCCTAAATCATGTCTAACGTCGTTAATATTCATTAAATCTTTTTTTTTTTCTCTAGAAAATAGCAAAAAACACCCAAAACAAACATGGATCACAATAAAGACATACAAAAAAATTTTTTAGTGTCCTTTACGACTGTACAAATCACATTTTGAGTTTTACTTATATTGTTTTCAGAAACCGCGAAGTTTCACCAACTTTAGCATCGTCTTTTAGAATTGATGTTGCACTCAGTTTTTATATGTTTAAATACAGATATGAAAAACATAAAACTATTGCATGTATTTTCCTGCGGGAGAGCAGGTTTCATATGCTTACATAGATCGACACAGAAAAAAAAATTATCAATATAAAAGGCCGAATTGTACCTTCGACAGTTATCAGTAGCTTTGGATTTCCTAACTTCCATCAATGTATTTAATGACTTCATACTGTAAGTCAATGAACAATTTTGTGCTTGGGAGAAATAGGTATATCTATGTATGAGACTACATTTTCATTAAAATACGGTCATCTCAACAACCGAACTTATTTAAATTTAATTTTTTACGATTAAAATGTTGCCCCGCAGTAATAGTCGGAGGACCTTTCCTTTAGGCACGCTGAGTTGATGACCAGCATGGACTGAGCATAAAGAAGTACAAAAATGAGTCTCTGTGCGACATGAAAATGCGGACTACAAATCATCCGATTATGTCTTGTTTTACAACTTTTTTTTTTTTTTAGAAATCCGAGAGGGTTGTAAGATTCGAGGCTTTATGCGACACACGAGGGACACCTCTGGTCGATATAACGGCATTGAAATTCTTGTTCCGTATCGGTTTCGGACGGAAGCGACCACTCTAACAAAGAATGGGCCGCCTATCCGCATCGATCCCAACTCGGACATAAAGAATACTGGCACAAACAACACTAAATGCCCCTGCGGCATCTGGAAGTTTCAGGCACGAACTGCACGTCAAACGAAACCTTCAAGAAAGCGGAGCCGCGTTCATTCATCCATTTATTCATCGCGCATTGCGCATTCCGCGGAGGGGATGGGACAAGCCGCAATTTATTCCAGTGCATCCGCGAGTTTGCAACTGAAATATATCTGGTCCCAGCGCGACATTCGAGGCCAACGCGAGAGATTCGAATTCGGTTTTCAAAAAAAGAAAACGCCACAAAGAGGCCAGAAACGTTCTTGTCCGCCCATGACACGTTGCAGACTAAGCCTTGACATACTAGCTGCGCTTGTCTCCGCAGCTTTCGATTTGCTAGGTCGTGCACCTTTACTTCTCAAGATAAGCGTGGCCCTAAATTTTCTCAGCCAGCGGACATCACGAGTAGGTCCGGACGTCCGACGGTAATATTAGCTGCGCCCAAAGCACTCATCAAAACAGGCTGAAGCCATACACACTGACAATTTAAAAAAGGCGGGACGTGGGATTTCATATTTAAGCTTCGTGATTAAATCTTCGAGTTTTTTACCTACGAATACCGTGGCCTCATTGGATGTTTTTTATGTTTTTTTTTATATTGTGAGTTGCTATGATCCGCATTGCTCATCCCAGTTGCTACCTGTTTCCCTTTATTGGTACCACTGTTTCGACTATGTCAGCACAATATTTTCCACTTTTATTTTATTAAAAATCGCCGTCAGTTGTGCTATACGTGTCGAGCCAATTTTTTATATAAATATATGTACAGTTTTTTTTTTCTAAAAGAGAATAATTACAACAAAAAGAAACGTGAAAGCTACAGTTTTTGGGTGTGTGCAGATAAGTTATACGGTCTGAGGACTGACTATAGGGGTTTAATTATAACGATAAGTCAGCCAATTAAGTAAAATTTGTTTATTATAGTTTTAGAGCGCAGCTCTTATGCCTCGTTCACAGTTGCGGACCGGCGGCCGGATCCGCGAGAATTCTGTCGCCTGGCGAGGAAAGAAGGCAGAATTTTCGCCGGAGAGCAATATCGCTTAGGGACCAATTTTCAACGCCGGGAAAAAATGTTTTCGCTCGCCGCAAGCCAATCAGAACGCACGGGGGAGGTGGCGCTTGCTGACGTCAGATCCCCGCTGACGAGCTGGCGACGATGGCGACGAGACGCGCGCGGGCAAGGAGGAGGTTCGGGAGCTCTCGTCCAGTGGCGTAACTAGGGGAGGTGGGGGGGGGGGGGGGGGGGAGGGGGCAGGGGGGTACAAGCGCCCCGGGCGCCACTTGGGAGGGGGCGCCGAGCCGAGTCCACCCAACATGTGCCCTATGGAAAAAACGGCAGCGGGGCTACACGAGGGGTGCGAAATTTCATTTGCCATGGGCGCCGTCATATCTAGTTACGCCACTGCTCTCGTCAGCTCTCGTCTGTTCTGGAAACTGTGAGACGCTTGCGCCGCGCACTCCGCAGGCGGCAACAAATGTGAACCACCCGATTTTTTTTCGGCGAGCGAATCCAGTCGGCGGCGAGTGCGTATTTTGCAAGTGTGAACGAGCCATTAGGCGCCCGTTTCCGGCTTCAGCGGCGAGGGCGACGTCGCCGTCGCTGTCGGCGTCGGCGTAACAGCGCGTTGCATTATGGGACGTTCCCCATAATAAGATTACACGTGACGTCACGTGTGACGTCACGAGGGTCACGAGTGACAGCACGAGTGACGTCACAAAACTGACGTCAATCGTAACCCCGCCTTGCGTTACGGGACGTTTCCCATAATGACGTCACACGTGACGTCACGAGGGTCACGAAGGTCACTCGTCAAGGTTACGACGAAGGTCACAACCTTCAACAGGTCACGAGTGACGTCATCAGGGTCACTAGGGTCATGAGCAACGTCACGAGTGACGTCACGTGGGTCAAGAAGGTCGTCCAGAGGGAGGATGGATTGAGGGGGAGGAGGAGAAGAGGTGAATGAAAGCCGGAGGAGAGAGGAGGAGGATGGAGGATAGGAGAGGGAAGGGGAGGAGAGGAGGAGAAGGAGAGGAGGAGGGAGTAGGGGGAGGAGGCGAAGGAGGAGGAAAGGACGAGGTGCATACCCTCCTCTCCATACCATCCCCTCCTCCTCCTCAAGGGCTACGCTCTATTTCGTCATTACAGGGAGTTGTAAACGGCTTTAATTACAAAGCGCATCTCTTAGCCGCCCGTCTCCGGCTTGAGGGGCGTCGGCGTCGGCGTAACCGCGGGGTGCATTATGGCAAACGTCCCCTAATTCACCTGGCCGAAGCGTCACGCGACGTTACGGAGTGGTGCCGAAATGTCACGAGTGACGTTTCGGCACGCTGTATTATGGAACGTTTCCCATAATTGACGGCGCGCGTGCCGAAACGTCACCGTGACGAAACGTCCAGTGACGACGCACGTTTCGCCCGTGAAAGAAAGAGGAAGGGAGAAGTAGAGGGTGCGAATAAGGAAGGGGGGCATACCCTCCCCTCAGTAGCCGCCCCTCATCCTTCTCAAGAACTGCGCTCTAAATCGGTGTTACGGGAAGTTGTAAGCCTCTTTCTTCTTCCGGCCTGAGCGGCGTCGCTGTCGGCGTCAGCGTCGCGGTTGGCGTAACCGTGCCTTGCATTATGAAACGTTTGCTATCATGACGTCACACGTGACGTCACGTGTGACGTCATGTAGGTCACTGGTAACGTCACTCGTGACGTCCCACGCGTTGCATTATAGGTAAATTTCCCCGCTAAATTTAGTGAAACATTTTCTCGCTAAACTTAGCAGAAAAATTTCCCTGCTAAATTTAGCGGAAGACGTTCCCCCCTGAATTTAGCAAAAAGCTTTCACCCTAAATTTAGCGCGAAAACTTCCCCGTTAAATTTAGCAGAAAACAATTTTCTGCTAAAATTAGCGGAAATTTTTCCCCGCTAAATTCAGTGAGAAATATTCCCTGCTAAATTTAGCAGAACATATTTCGCAATAAAATTAGCGGAAAAATTTCATCGCTCAATTTGCCGGAAAAGTTTCACGCTAATTTACACAGAAAAAAATTCCCCGCTAAACTAGGCGGAAAAAGTTCCCCGCTAATTAAAGCGGAAGAATGTCCCGCTAAATTTAGCGGAAAAATATCCCTGCTAAATTTAGCGGAACATTATCCCCACTAAATTTATTAGAAATATAGCGAAAAAGGTTTTCCCGCTAAATTTAGCGAAAAAAATCTCCCCGCTTAATTCACCGGAAAAAATTCCCCGCTATATTTAGCGGAAACAATTCACGCTGTTCACGTTCGCGATTTGATTTAAATCCAGATTCTTGGAGCGTCACTGACAATTTATAAAACGAGTGTTCAGGGAGAGCGATATGCTTGTATAGAGGCAGTGTCGGAAGGGATATGGCGTGAGATTTGTGATTATTAAAGTGCAGACTAAATGTCGTCCTAGTCTGACCTATGTATTGCATTTTGCATACAGTAAAGTTGAGTAAGTACACGACATTCGACGAGGCACATGTTAAGTGCCCTTTAATTTTGATCGAGAACTGCGAGTGCGTGCTGCTGGCCGTGTTTGTGTGCGGCATCTGTTTACAGATCAGACACCCTGGGTTCATGCAAGGCATAAATTCATTAGGTGGCGGCGATGAATTTATCCTAGAGTTTACTGTGGACTACCCCAGGGGCGGATGGAAACGCACGTTTAAGGCGCTCGCTTTGTTCGAGAATGTTATAATGTCGTCTCAAGATATTATTTACATGAGGATGGTTCATGCTATAAGTTAGATATAGATTTGTGCGTTGTGTGTTGTTTTGCTTGGGGCGAGGGCTGATAAGATCTGCTCGGTTCGGTTGCTTGGCTTTTCTGATTGCATCGTCGATTATAAAGGGTTGATACTTTTGTTTCTCTAGCACGGACTTTAAATTTTGGCTGCTCGCACCAAAATTTGTCTCTTTGGAACAAATTCGTTTGAAACGGTAAGCTCGGCTATAGGGAATGCTGCTCTTGCAATGGTGTGGGTGGTCGCTTTGATAATGCAAGTATTGCTGTTGATCTGTTTGTTGGCTTACGGTACAGGCTCGTGTGGGCACGTAGCCAGGATTTTGTTTTGGGAGGGAGGGGGGGGGGGGCACGCCCATGACAAAATGTTGTATGAGGGGGAGGGAGAGAGGAGGTCCCTGCAAAATGGAAGATGTCGGGGGGGGGGGGAGGGGGGCGGGCACTATGCCTCCCCTTCCCCCCCCCCCCTCCCGCCCCTTGGCTATGTGCCTGGGCTCGTGCCGAGTTTACCTTTGTATATTTTAACAGTGACGTCTAAGAAGTGTGTTTCGGTTTGAGAGTACGAATGAGTAAAGCGGATGGTCGGATGAGCAGCGTTGTATCGATCTATGAAGTCCACCATCTCTGCCTCAGTGTGCGACCAGACAATAAATACATCATCTATATACATTTTGTATATTAGCGGCTTTACGGAACATTCAGTAAGGAACTGAGACTCTAATTTTCCCATGACTACGTTGGCATAGTTCGGGGCCCTTTTGGTGTCCATCGGGATTCCGCTAACCTGCCTAAAGTATTTATTGTTAAATACGAACGTGTTAAGTTCTAAGACAAGCCTCACTAGAGTAGCGACGACGTGTCCATCTAGGGTGTCCGGTTGTTTGTAGAGTTCGTACTTGTCAATTAAAGAAATTATTCCGTCATTGTGCGGGATATTTGTATACAGCGATGACACATCGAGTGTGGCAAGACGTGATTCTTTTGCTCTGCATAAATTTGATATTTCCGTTAAAAAGTGAGTTGTGTCTTTAATGTGTGCATCGAGAGTTGCAGGTATCGGTTTAGTAAAATTGTGTGCATATCCTGATATGGGTTTGGTTACTGCACTTATTCCGGATATGATTGGCGCCCTGGTTTACCAGATTGGCGAATCTCAGGTAGCATGTAGAAGCGGCCCGGGGGAGGCCGTACCGGTTTCATTAATTTATGTTCGCTAGTGGTTATTCTGCCCACGTCTAGGAGATCCTTAAGGACCGAGGTCACAATCTCAGTGTGGTGCACCGTAGGGTCATCTGTGAGAGGCTCATCAAATTTGTGTCATTTAGTAGGCGGAATCCTTCTCGGATACCCCCAACTAAACGCAAACTGCGTACCCTCCTGTACCTCAAAAACACATATGATAAGAGTGAGCAGTCGGTCCAGATGATGTCGGCCAATAGACCTCTTTTGAAATACTGTCCTCTGTTGCAGCTGTGAAATCCCTGTACAATGGCGGTATAAAACCGCAATGTAACGGCACACTTGATGTCTTTGGTTGGAACAGAAGAAAAAGCACACCCACAGAAAAAGGTGATGAGCGCAGTGACGCTGCACTTCGACGCTGTTTGATTGGCTCGTCGGTTCCTAGAGTCGGCCGCGCTTCGACGTTCGCTATCTTATGAAATGACTTGCACGTTCAACAATGTCAGTTGTCCCGCCTTTCTGCAGGGGTTCTGACCTTCTAATAATTGGCACGCGAATTTCAAAAGGGGTGTATTATAATGAGGTACTGTAAAAGACTAAAGAAAACACAAGACAAATCGCTTAGCTGAAAAAACTAGTCGAAAGTACCGGAAAGCTGAAAAATGAAGCCAAAACGCTCAGACAAGAAGTGAATGACCTAGAATGGCAAAGCCGAAAACTAAACTTAGAACTTCATGGTATAAGGAAAACTGAAAATGAGGATCTGCTGAGCAAGCTGAATGCCGTAGCAGGAACGCTGGAGCTATCAGAGATAACTGGGCAAGATATTGTCGCCTTGCACAGACTTCCTTCTCGTCCCGGCAAATCCCCAGGGATTATCATTAGCTTTTCTAATGCTGCAGTCAGGGAGCAGTGGGTGAATATCAGAAGAAAACTTAAGACAGGGGAAAAACGAAGAATACGTTGTCGAGAACATGACTAGACAAACAAAAGCACTGCTCGGGACGGCCAAGGATTGGGCAAATGAAAACTACTATCAGTACGCGTGGCACAGGAACGGGAAGGTGTTTGTGCGAAGGGAGAAAATCTACAACGCTGTATGATGAGTACGAAATATAACTTTTTGAAGCTTGAGTGACGAAGCATTTTTTGTTTGCAAGTTCCTTTTTATTAACGGTAAACAAATGTCTGATTAAGATATCGTACTTCCATTGGAGATAAGCAGATATCTTGGCGATGACATAAATGACACAGTAAAGTATTTTCACCTAAACGTACGTTCTGCAAAAACGAAATGTTTGAAGCTAGAATTGCTATTTAAACAGTTTGAGTTTTTATTTGATGTTATTATGCTTTCTGAAACATGGTGCACTAATGATGCTGATAGTTTCAAGCTACCAATGTATAAGAGTCATGTTTTAAACAGAAACAGCAGCTGATGCGGCGGGATCTCGCTCTTAATAAGGAAAAACTTGAACTCTGATCTATTGACCGGCTACTGTATTACTAATAGGAATTATGAAATGTTATTGGTTGTAAAAACAATACGATTATTGCGGTGTTCTACCGCAATTAGTGGAAGCATATACGAGTGTTTTTTTTTTTAATATGCTTCTAGTAATAGATATGACATCGTCTCGGGAGGAGATTTCAACCTAAACCTGCTTGCAGATTCAGTTCACAAATGCGATGTGGAAAGTTTAGTAGCTGTCTATGGTAACTGAAACTTCGGAAACACTCCGAGATCTTTTTTATAACAAATTTCGCAACGTCATCTACAAAAGTAGGAGTGATGAGTTGCGCGATTAGTGATCACCTGCCAGTATACTTGTTTACTGCAAGAACAAAAAGCATCGCAATAAAGCAGCCATCTAGATTTGTTTACACTCGACCAATTACGCCACTCCAATTAGACATATTCGGGGAAAACGTTGCATGCATGAACTGGAGTGAGGTTTACAGAAAAACAAATGCAAACGAAGCATACGACTTATTTTTGGACAAATTTCAAGCCACCAACAATGACAGTTTTCTTTATGGAAATGGGCAACGCCCAATAAAGCCAGAAAATCATCGATCACCAAAGAGTTGATTCGGAAAATGCGAATAAAGTGCAATATGTATAGAGCATTTTTAAAAACGCGTTACTGTAATTGTTTCAAAGAATTTAAAAACAATTATAGGAACCAACTTACAAAGGAGCTACGTAAAGCCTGAGAAAAATATTACAGTGAATCATTTTTGTTATTGGATTGACGGACTGATATAATGTGGAAGAAGTTAAACTCTGTCATAAACCGCGGAGAAACATCAACCTCCGTTGACAGCATAATCAGTGATGGTAATCATTTGGGGGGTATCCCTCTGGCAAATGCATTTAATGACTATTTTGCAAACGTGGCCAATCGTGGGTCTAATTGTACTTACACCTATAAAATAAATGAACAAGGGAACAATAACTCTACATTTGTATCTATGTTTCTGAAATTAAAATTTTAGCGGTGTTCCTGGGAATAAAAAACAGCAATAGTTGTGATGCAGATAACATTCAAATTACACCAGTCAAATACGTCAGAGACTTGCTCTCCTCCCATCTGGCTCATATCATTAATTTATGCATTCTTAGCGCATCAATTCCTGAAAAATGTGCAACTTGCAAAAGTATCGATAATTTACAAAAAAAAAAAAAGGAAATGAAAATATGACGAACTATAGGCCGGTGTCAATTTTACCGGTGTTCTCAAAAGGGTTAGAAAAAATAATATGCGCACGATTGACTTCATTTTGTGATAAACATAATCTGCTTGCCGATGCACAGTTTGGATTTAGGAAAAATAGCTCCACCGAACTCGTGTCACATGAGGCAAAATAATGTATTTTGAAAAACTTTGAACAAACAGAAATGGTATTGGGGGCCTACATAGATTTCACAAAAGCTTTCGACTATCCTGACTGCTATAAAGTGGACACGACCGACCCGTGTGGCAGCATGATGACAACTGAGGTTTATTGCCAGAAAGGAAGGCTTGAATAAAGAAAGAAGAAAACAGACACAGAAAGAAACCCCGACACGTGCGAGTGGTGCTGGCTTTGCTCGTGCCATTACGTCGCTGTCAGTCATTACTCTGTTGCTGCATCGTCACTTCCCAACACTCCTTTCCCCCTATAAAAAAGACGAACAGGTGGACGCCGATCTCGACGTGATCTTCTTTCTGCTGGTTCGAGTGACTCTCGACTTTCTTGCTCAGAGATGACGACCGGTTGTGGTTGTTGAGGTGTCGGGAAGGCAGCGGCAGCATCAGTTGTCACGTCCACCTGGGGTAACCGTGCCTGGACTTCTGAGTTGCTAACGCGGGGACGAACTTGGTCTGCATGACGGCATCGCCGACCCGCTGGCGAACTGATTTGTACCAAACGATGACCACTGGTTGTTTCTACTGTGCCGGGAAGCCACTTGTCTCCGGGACTGTGGTTCTTGAACCACACTGTCTGTCCAGGAATAAAGGGGTTAGTTGTATCATCCGGAGTGTTTGGTAACGTCCCGGGTAGTAGCGTGTCAATTCGTGAACGTATGGTGTAGCCCATTAATCGTTGCGATGGTGTCTTCCCGTCTTTTCCTGGCGTTCTGCGGTAGCTGTGTAAGAACCGGGCTAACCTTGTATGCATGTTGCCCTCTTTCAACTTCTTGAGACCCTCTTTCACGGTTCTCACTGCTCGCTCAGCCAAACCATTCGACTGGGGAAAATAAGGAGCCGTGCGCATGTGCTGGATGTTGTTGCGCGAACAAAAGTCCTGAAACTCAGCACCAACAAACTGAGGACCATTATCCGAAACTACGGTCCGGGGCAGTCCGAAACGGGCAAAAATCGCGCGCAAGGCCTGTATGGTAGACTCCGCTGTGGCCGTCTTTAATGGCGCCACCTCAATCCATTTGCTGTGCGAGTCTACGATTATGAGCAACATGTAGCCGTCTACTGGACCCGCAAAGTCGATGTGAACCCGAGACCATTTTTCTTTTGTCTCTGGCCAAGGCTGTGGTGTCTGAGAAGGCGGTAGAGACGCTACCTTAGCGCATGTGACACACCTCCGCGCCACTTGTTCGATGTCTTCGTCTAAGCCCGGATACCACAGTAAGGTTCTCGCGACTGCTTTCATTCCCGATGCGCCTACATGGGTGTCATGTAGAAGCTTCAACAATCTCTCACGTGCGCGCTCGGCGATCACCACCCTCTGCCCCCAGTAAACTAACCCGTGGGCCACCGTCAAGTCGTCCCTCCGATTGTAAAACGGCCTCAGATGGTTGCTGATCTTGTTCTTGTCAGTTGGCCAGCCCTTCAGGATTAAACTCAGCACCTGACGAAGAACAGGGTCTACCTTAGTCAACCGTCGGAGTTCTGTGGACGGGATGAAAGAGTCATCCAAGGCCTCCATGACAAGGACATACTCCTGCAAGTCTTCACAAGACGCTTCTTTCGCTGGTAGTGGCAGTCTACTGAGGGCGTCCGCATTTTGGTTCAACTCTCCCTTCCGGTACTCTATCTGATACGAGTAGGCACTTAGCAGCAACGCCCAGCGTTGTATTCTTGCGGCCGCCGTGTGAGAGACAGCTCGATTTTGGTGGAAAATGCCCACCAGTGGTTTGTGGTCCGTCACCAAAGTAAATGCACGGCCCCACAAGTACTCTCTGAACTTGGTGACTCCGAAGACGAGAGCCAATCCCTCTTTTTCCAGGTGTGCGTAATTCCGCTCTGCCTTTGATAAGGTACGTGAGCGAAATCCTACCGGTCGATAGTCATTACCATCCTTGATTGATAGCACCGCGCCGATGCCATACGGGGATGCGTCACACTCTAGCCGAAGGGGCTTCGTCGGGTCGAAATGTGCTAGAATCTGGGACTGTTTCAACTGGAGTTTACTTTGTTCAAAAGCTTCTTCTGCGCCTTTCGACCAATGCCATTTCTGCCCCTTGTTAAGCAGTTCGTACAGAGGGGACAACCGGGTTGCCATGTTTGGTAGGAACTTGCTATAGTACGTAATCAAGCCGAGGTAGGAGCGAAGTTCTGACACGTCCCTTGGTCGCGGTGCCTTCATGATTGCGTCTAAGTTGTCGTCTTTTGGGTGGAGGCCACGTGCGTCTATTCTATGGCCGAGGTAGTTGACTTCTGATTGACGAAACTTGCACTTGCCTTTGTTCAGCTTGACGCCATTCTCCCGCAATCGCTGAAGGACCACTGGAAGCGTGGACTGACCCTTCTTCTCTGCAACCAGAATGTCGTCGAGGTACACTTGTACCCCCGGCAGATCCTTCAGTAGTAACTCGATCCTCCGCTGGAAAATAGCTGGCGCCGATGCGATTCCGAACGGCAGCCTATTGTAGGAAAATAGGCCCTTGTGAGTGTTAATGACACACATTTGACGGGAGTCTTCGTCCAGGCAAACCTGGTTGTAGGCGTTGCTCAAGTCAAGGGTACTGAACACTTCCCCACCGTTGAGAGACGCGAAAATGTCCTCGATTACAGGAAGTGGGTATTTCTCCGTGTGACAAGCGGTGTTTAGTGTCAGCTTGAAATCACCACAAATTCGAATTTTCCCGTTCTTTTTTACCACTGGAACAATTGGAGTAGCCCACTCTGCGTGGGTTACCGCAGACAACACTCCTTCAGCCACTAAGCGATCAAGCTCTTCTGTCACCTTTGTTCTCAATGCATATGGAACGGGTCTTGCTTTCAAGAACCTAGGAACGGCGTCAGGGCGTAAGAGCAACTTGACCGGGGGTCCCTCCAGTAACCCCAGGCCTGGCTTGAAAAGATCCGAGTATTCAGCCAGGATAGCTGGTAGGTCGTTTTGGCTCATTGATACTGGTCTCGATTCCCCCGGCGACGTCCCGTCTCCAAGGTGAAGCACAGGGACACCACAAGCTCCCATGTCACGGATTAAGTCCCGACCGCACAACGACGGTCCAGCGCAACCCAACACGATCAGTTTACCGCCGACCGTCGCCCCTTCGTAGGTGACTTTCAAGTTTAACTCGCCAAGGACAGGTAATCTCCCCAGAAAACATGTCAGCCGAACTGTAGTTTTCTTAAGCTTCGGCCATGATTTCTTGAACCTCTCGTAAATGTCCTGTGACACGACGCTGACCGGTGAACCGGTGTCGACTTGCATGACGAGCGGTACACCTCCCCAGACGAACTTCTGGTGTATGGGTTCCACAAACCCAACAATGTTGCCATCCGTGAATCTGCAGTCTAAGGTCAGTAGCAGGCTTTCATCGGTCTCCGATGAACTCGTCAGTTCTTCCAAGGCGTTGGACGTCTTGCCGTAGCGCGCATTGTCGCAGGTCCTTCTCGGTTCTTGTGTTTTTCGGTCAGGGCACTGTCGTGCCAAGTGACCATGCTTCCCGCAGCAGAAGCACTTGGCCGATCTGAATTTGCACGAGTCCGCTGTGTGTGTCCCTGCTCCACACCTTCGACAAAAACCCGGAGGACTTGCGTTCCGTCGTCGTTGAAAACCCTTGTTGGACCTCTTAACGTGATGTTTATCAGGGGTGACTGCGTTGATTTCGGTCTCCGAAGTCCGTGGTAACTTCATGGCTGCGAGGTTACTGGCGGCCGTTTCAGCAGCCAATGCGATAGCTTCTGCTTCCTTCAGAGTCACTTCGCGGCGAGCTAACAATAGCTTGCGCACGTCTTCATTTCGTATTCCGCAAACCAGCCGGTCGCGTAGCATCCGATCCAGCATCGTGCCGAAATTACATTTCTCCGCTTGTCGTCGAAGTTCCACGAGAAATGTCTGCACGGTTTCATCTTCGTTTTGGTGCCTGTTGAAGAATTTGAAGCTTTCGGCGATTTCATTGGGTGTCGGTGAGAAATAGTCGCCCAAAGCCTTGACTACTTCTTCGTACGATAGGTCGTTAACCGTGTTCGGTGCGCACGATGCTCCCAACACTTCAATTGTCCTCGTACTGAGAGCTGAGACAAGTAGCGCACGCTTCTTCCCAGGGTCGGTCACTGCGTTACCCTCAAAAAATGCCTCAATCCGAATTCGGTAAGCAGGCCACTTATCTGTTGCGTCATTGAAGTGGGGAACCACGTAGGCCATGCTGACGGCGGTTGTGTTAGAGTTGTCTGCCTGCGTACTATCGGCATTCGACGAAGCACCAGCAGTTTGTGGGTCCATTCTTCTTCCTCGTCGCCACTGCTATAAAGTGGACACGACCGACCCGTGTGGCAGCATGATGACAACTGAGGTTTATTGCCAGAAAGGAAGGCTTGAATAAAGAAAGAAGAAAACAGACACAGAAAGAAACCCCGACACGTGCGAGTGGTGCTGGCTTTGCTCGTGCCATTACGTCGCTGTCAGTCATTACTCTGTTGCTGCATCGTCACTTCCCAACACTGACCATAGCTTACTCATTAGAAAAACGTTATTTTTATGAAATCCGTGGCCAAGCATTAGTGCTCATGCAATTATACTTATCTCACCGCAGGGAGTAAGTTGACATCAATAATTCCTGCTCAACTACACAAGGAATAAGTACTGGGGTACCTCAAGGCAGCATTTTAGGACCGCTTTTATTTAATCCATAAGTTATTGACATAGTGGACATCGGCGTGACAGCTATATTTTTAATATACGCAGACGACACAACAATGTTGGTTGCAGGAAGTGATTACAGTGAGAAATTCGATACTGCAAATGACGCTCTCAGTAAGTTGTAGACTGGACAGAAAGTAAATATCGAAAAATCAACACAAACAAAACAAAATATATGTTGTTCCGCCCTTAAATAAAAAGGTTAGCCTGCCTGTCGATCTCTCGATAAATAGCCCACCGACTGAAATGGATAAAGATTTTAAAACCTTAGGTGTGATCTTCAATAAGCATATGACCTGGGACTCACACGTTAGAAGTATATAGCTTCGAAATTAGATGGGGTGATTAGATTAACATAAAGAAACCGCTTTGTGCTTCCGCTCTTCGTTAAGAAAGTTACATAAAGATAGTAATTTCGCTTGTACCTTAACTACTCGCATCTCCTCTGGGGCACGGACACAATGACTAACCTAAACAAATTTTACCTACTTGAGAAAAGAATGATGCGTATAATCCACAACGCCCATACGACTCGCATAAGGAAGAATTGATTAGAAGTTTAGACGCACTGACGGCTCAGATTATGTATAGCTATAGGCTCATTTGTACGTACAAATATCAAACATAATATCGCATTTAAAGAATTTCTAAAGTATCTCACTTGAGGAAAAACATCCCAGTGTTCGAAACATGAAGACGGGAATGCTGCCAGGTCACCGCTACCAGAACTGCATACGGAGATCAAAAGTTGAGGCACACCTTGCCGAAATTGTTAAATCATCTGTCAAGTAATGAGCTAGATATACATAACACATCGCTTAAACAATTACGGAACTTTTGTCAACCATGAAAAAGACAGAAAACAAAAGTGTGAGCGGCGCCGGCCGCACTCGATTTGTATTATGTATTTTAGTTTACCTCGCAGTGTATTGTATTACATACCGTTTTCTCATCGCGTTTTCGCTGTTTCTGTGTATTTTATTGTAGATCACTCGTACTCTGTTCATTATTTTTTTAAATAGTTTTGCTATTCCGATAGTCAATGAGGATCTACGCTTTAAACAAATTTTCTTGGAGTGTGTCCACTTTTAATGTGGGTTGATTTCTTTTCTTTTTTTTGAAAATCAGGGTTTGTAAGGAAAGTTGAGCTTTGTGTAACGATAAGGATAGTGCTAGTCAGTTTCTTAATGTTGTTTAAATCTTCTACGCATTGCTACTGACACGCCCTTTTCTATTTTAAATAGCTATTTTACTTCCTAACTCATCAGTGTATATTTTTCCACTGCCGCCGCCACTTTCTCTGTAGGGTGGCCGAGGACCATGTCAAGCTAATCTATCAGCTTTTTTTTTCGGCCTCCCCCCATTTCCTGTTGAATGGGAAAAGGAACTATTTGATTTGATTTGATTTAATGTATTCAGAAGTGCTAAGAATCACAATTGCTCCTCCTTTATCGGCTGGATTTATTCTTAAGTGTGTCCTATTGCTCAGGCTTTTTAAGCTAGTCCTTTCGGATTTAGTGAGGTTATCCCGTTTTCCCGCCTGCCTGCGGCATACCCGCATAATATATATTTGCACAGCGGCTATGTACAAGTTAAGACAATCGTTACGGTTAGCAGTTCGGCGTCCAGTCACTCGTTGGACATTGCTGAGAATTGTTGGAGCTAGAAGTTCTGTCGAAGAAGTATTCCCGCAATCTTAAATTTCGAGCAAGCTGGTCGAGGTTGCGTAGTACTTGAAATTCGTCAACAAAACCTTTGGCGGGACAGAAGTTCAATCCTCTCGAAATGAGTTTTGCCTCTTCTGTTGATATGGTCACTCCAGATAGTGTCGTGGGAATTGTTGCTTCTTTGCGTTCAGAAATTTCAATCCGTCTTATCAAAGCCCACCACTTTAATTTTAAACTACACACACCCGTCCTAAACAGACGTGCCACATTCTCGTACTCCGCTCGCTTGCGCTCCAGCTTTCGTTCTGGTCGAGTCTCGATTTCCCGGCTGTTGCTCTTCATGGCTGCATCCGGCCGCTGCGGGTGCAAAGTTCAGCTCGCCCCGCGCGCGCGATCGTCCCCGCCGAGGTTAGCCGTGGTGCAAAGTTCAGCTCGCCTCGCGCGCATCGTCTCCGCAGAGGAAAGTCGATGCCGTTGTCGAAAGTCCCAACAGATAAATTAACTACTGTAGTGCCACAAGGTACACTAGTGCTTCACCTATTGTCTGTTATGCTAATGGCCGGTTGAGTATGTTCGCTGTAGTTAAATTATGTCGTAAGCTGAGGTAAAACAGGGTGAGGGAACTTATCGCGCTGTAGTTTACCTAGCTTGATTGTTTCGAGGTCATGGCTTTTATTTTTATCGAATTCAGATAGGGCGCTAATTTCGGATGTCGATAAATGGCCATTTGAACGGAGAAGTTTAGCGGTCGCGGTACTTAACTGTTTGACTTATTTGTCACTATGATGAATCACTATTTTGGACCAGTTTAAGGGAAGCCTCAAGGAGACCCGGTTGCCATTTCGATCGGTCATGTTGGTAGAGGATCCTGAAGTTCAGCTACTCCTCTTGCGACGCCTATTCCTCTTTCTAGAAGCAACTGGAGGCTCCCCTCGAGCAGAACTTCGCCGCAGAAAGCTTCGGTGATCCCGACGGGCAAGAAAACACTCGACCGCGGCGGTAAGTTCACGTGGCTTGCGAGGACTCAGACCGCGGATGACGTCGCTTTGGGTTCCTATGGTGGTGGGCCAGGTTTTCGTAGGGTTAACCGGTTTGCTCCGAGGTCGATGACGGCGCCATACTCGCAGAGAAAGTCCATTTCGAGAATAACGTCCCTCGAGCAGTCTTGCAGAATGACGAATTTCACAGGGCACGTCTCACCGTGGATCTCGACGCGAGCAGTGCATCTTCCGACTGGTGTAATGAGGTGTCCTCCGGCGGTTCGTATTTGAGATCCATTCCACGGCGTCATGACTTTTCGAAGGCGGCGGGAGAGCCTCCCACTCAAGACTGAGTAGTCTGCTCCGGTGTCCACGAGTGCTGATGCGTCGTGGCCGTCGATATTAACGTTTAGATTGTTGGACACCGATGCAGGGGCGTCGTTGTGATGCGTAGCGTCGGGAAAGTGGGAGCGCTCCGGCGTTCTGGGAGGCTGTTTGCTTCCGTTGATTTCGGCAACATCACCTCCAGGCATTGCCGCACTTAGTTTTCCCGGCGACGCAGGGGAGACAGGCTCTCTTGGCGGGGCCGTGGCGCTGGGGACGCTGAAAGTCGTGGCGTTAGGGAGCGGGCTTCACGGCGGAGAGACGACACTGGGGAGGGCGAGCGTCGGAGGTACTCCTCGATGTCGCGAGGGCGTTCGTCGTACCTTGGGCGCGGGTCATTCGGGTGGAACCCGCACAGCCCCAGTTGTCTGTAGGGGCATCGACGATAAATGTGGCCGGCTTCACTGCAGTGATAGCACAACGGGCGTCGATCGGCCGTCCTCCACACGTCGGTCTTTCGCGGCGCAGCATGTTCTGGGCGGACGTGCGCCCGATTTTCTTGGCGTCGGGAATACTGCGGCGCTGGAGGCTCACATCGGGAGGCACCATGTACGGACGCGGGACTGGTGGGGCTCGTCGGACCATTGCGGCGTAGCTTAACGTCGATTCCTCCGGTGTCGCCGTGTTGATGGGAACTTCATGGTGGACCGCCCGTTGTACTTCCTCGCGCACAGCCTTGGCGATGGAGAGTGTCGCTGGTCGGCTTGCGGCTTGCAGCAACCGGCGGATTTCCTACCGGACGACCTCCCGGATGATTTCGCGGATGTCCGTACCAGGAGCGTTTTCGCCGCTAAGCAGAGCGGTTGCAGTGACGCTTGGATGCCGCTGGTAGTGGGAAGCGCGCGCTTTTAGGGCGCGCTCGATGTTTGTTGCCTCGGTGACGAAGGCGTCCACGGTTGCCGGCTGGTTGCGGACGAGGCCTCCGAAAATGTCGTCTCTCACCCCGCGCATGAGAATTCGTAGCTTCTTATCTTCGGTAGCCCGAGGGTCGGCGCGGGCACTCAGGAGCAGAACGTCCTCTACGAAGCCGGTGACGCTCTCGTTGGGGCCCTGGGTTCTGGTTCGCAGTAGGTCCTCGGCTCTCTCTCGGCGGTGGTGGTTGGTAAATGTAGCCTTCAGATCGGTCTTGAAAATGTCCCACGACGTCAAAGAGGACTCATGGTTCTCATACCAGTGCTTGGCGGTCCCCTCAAGTGAAAAATAGACGTTCTGTAGGCGCTGCTCGTCGGTCCAGCCATTGTGGCGGGCAACGCGTTCATACTGGTCAATCCCCAAGTAGCACACTTCCTTGGCACTGGCTTGGGCCAGACTGGCGCGAGCACGAGCCATCTTGACTCAAGCCTGGCACAAGCTTACGCCAAACTGGCCCAAGTCTGAGCCAGGGAAGTTTGCTGCTAGGGTCCAGTCTTCGACGTCTTCGTATTGCTCGCCGTGGAAGGGAGCAGGTGTCTGCGGAGCGACGGGCAGGACGACGCCGGGCGGGGGGGGGGGGGGCGGGTTCACGGCCGGGATCTTGTTTTTCCATTTCTCGGGCAAGAGACCAAGTTCAGTTCGGGGGACTGACCTCTGGTACGACGGCTTCTTCGGGCTTCGGCGTCTTCGACGAAGGGTAGCCTTTCGGGGATGAGCACGTCGCTTGGCCCGGATGTCTTCGGAGGGGTACGCTCAACGGGCATAGAATGCACTACCCCGCACCTCCACCAAAATGTCACGAATGACAAGTGATGAGGCGGCAAAGGACTGAGTAAACTGTTCGTCCGTTATTTTATCGTTCCCCATCTCAGGGTTTCCAAGATGTCGATAAACTGAATGTTTAATAAGGCGAACTTGTGCCCAAAAATAAAAGGAAAAAGAAAGATAACAACAGAGCGTCGCGGGCGTCGAAAGCGGCGAAGCAGCAGGATCGAACGCTGAGGCGAAACTGACTCCGGCTCGCCACGCGGAGCCCCTTATGTACACGCGTGGGGTTCTGGAAGATTCGGCGTAGAAGGTTCTGCGTGTAGAACATTCTGACCTCGAACAAGCAACACGGTTCTCGAATTTACCAGAACGTTACGTCAGAGCCAACAAAAATTCGTCCCCGCCGTCGCGCGTGGAAGGCACGCGCGATAATCATTAGGCCACGGGCGCGCTGCCTGCTTGGTCAGCTGCGCTCGCGGAAATATGCAACGCTAGTAAGTATTCCTTTCTTTAGGGTATCAATTTTGATTTGCAAGCGATCAGAACAATTTCCAAAAACAGTTACGCCGTACCGAATGACATTGTAAGCAAGTGCGTGAGCCATCAGCAGCCTTACACCAACTAGTATAAAGACTCTAGTGTTATAAAGCATGCAGGATACAACACGTAGTTTGCTACATATGTATGACATATGTGTCTTCCACGGCATATCAAAATCGAAATAAACACCCAAGTATTTAACATGATTAACTGACTCAATTAGTATACATGTACATGAATCACATTTATATCGGTAAAAAAGAAACTTTACATTAGCAGGGTGGCTTTTGAGAGGAATTACTAAAATAAACTAGCTTTGTTTTAGACCTATTAATGGCCATCATGTTTTCAGCAAACCAGTTCATTATGTGAGTAGCATTCTCCGCAAGTGTGCTGAAAGGGTCGTGGAAATTAATATGACGCGACACACGAAGGGTATCGTCGGCGTATTGGTAGAGCTTGCATCCACTGACGACACTAGACATGTCATTAACAAAAATGTTGAAAAGTAGAGGCGATAACACTGAACCTTGAGGCACCCCCGCCTTAAGAGAAAGAAGAGAACTCTTAAAGCCGCCGATTGACACATGAAAAAGGAAGATTTATAGTATAGAATAAAAAGGGCCACGAAAACCCAGGCGATGTAATTCTCCCAGGAGCAGTTGGTGGCTAACAGTGTCAAAGGCCTTAGACACGTCAAGAAAAAGCGCGCATGCGAACATATTATTTTCAAATGTGGAATATAAGTTATCAGAAAAATCATCAAGGGCTGGCTGCGTGCCTTTTCCAGCAATGAAACCGTACTAAGTGGGTGATATGATTTCATTCCTATTCCTAAAGCTATACATCGACTGAACGAGGTGTTTCTCGAGAATTTGGCCTAAAATTGGTAATAAAGAAATAGGGCGATAATTCTCGATTTTCGATCGGGTGCCTCCTTTGAAGAGGGGTCTAACAATGGCAACCTTTAGACAATCAGGTATGTTGGCACAAGTAACAAAGCCATCAAGCATGACTATAAGAATATCCTTAATTCGTGTGACATTTCTCTGAGGATCATATACGCGAATGCCATCAGCTCCAGGGGACTTGCTTGCTTTGAAACTAAACAATATAGAATGGAGATCAATCTCATTTAAAGAGGGAAGGAAAGCTGACGTTAAAGATGTATCAGTCAATGTGCACGGGTTATCAACTGGGTCTTTACACACGCCAAAATATTTAGCAAAGAAGTTGTTGAAATCGTCGGCTCGTGAGAATGTGAGTGAAGCAAAATTTCTTTCAAGAGCGTCATCAATGAAACGCTAAGCACCAGTACCTCTAAATTGATTAATCAGCGACCATGTACTAGCCGAGCTAAACCTTGATTCCTCAAATTTCGGTTTGAAGTATCTTCGCTTTGCAGAGCGAATTACTGCGTTTACTGTATTTCTAACTTGTCGAAACTCATTAGGCAAATCATTGTTATTAGGAGACCTCCGACATTGCTCCAAAGAAGGTCCTTTTCCTTAATTAGTTTAAAGATATTAGAGCTTGGATGCCCCAAAAATACTTTTAAAGGGAGGCTTTTGTCTTTCTGACATCTTAAAAAAAATTAGTTTGCTTGTACAGCTCTCCAAAAATATATCGGCTCCAGATAATACCTGCATCGCTTTTACTCGCACCAATACGTGTTTCTTAACTCTAACTACATATGTAGTTTTATGTAAAGATGGAGAAAAGAAAATACAAATACAATTCCTTTGTCTTTATAAACTATGCATATCATTGAATGAAATCTTTTAGTAACTACAGTCCCAGCTGTTTTACAAATAGGGTTTAAAAGCCTATAAATGCGGTATCAAGGCGTGTGCGTATTTGGTGTTTTTGGGACCGATCCTTCAGCACCCGTTAGCTCCAGACTATAGCAAAATGTATCTCAGGCTCCCGCACTTACACAAAATTCATAAAACAAAGTATAAAATAACTTTTAATGGGCTACATAAGTTTTCTTCGTTTTTTTTTTATATGCTAAATATTATACATCTTTCTGAGGGAAAGCATCCTCTTTTCATGCCATTGTAAAACACACGAAATATGTGCAAATATTGTACGATAAATTTTCAGGCAATATACTCTTGGCCTTCAAACTCAAACACACATTTTTAGTTTCGCTGTAAACTAACAAAGTTAGTTTACAGCGAAAAATGAACAGTTTGCTTTGCATTTCAGACACGTCGTAAGGTGTAATTGGATATTGTAACGAAAATGTGGCGAACGTTGTCTCCGCAAGACGAGACACAAGATACGGACTTTCAATTAAGAACCATGACTTTTATGAGCTCCTGATAATAATAAACGGCGAAATAACTAGAGCAAAAATATTTCGTGCATAACTAACCTACATCAGGGAGAATGCACAATATATTAAAGAGCAATAAAAAAATAACAAAAAGGAAAACATTACTATTAAACGTTTTTTTGTTTTTCTGACGTAAGGGACGCTCGATACTCGGTGAATGGAGCCAGCTCAAAACTTATTTTGTTCCTGCCGAAAGCCTTCGTGCTTTAGAATAATGAGCATGGCTTCCTTCCGTGTGCCCCAAATTAAGATGAAATGGCTGGGGATTAATAGAAGGCACGGCTCCAAAAGCAGCGTTATAATAAAATTACTAAAGGTTCACGGAAGACAACAAAGGAAGGCATGCCAGTTGTTACTACTTCCTGTGTTGGGCAATTTGCCTAAAACGGCTTCGCAAAATCTACTCCTCTCTTTGGATTTGTACCTCCCGCTCGGTACGAAAAAGTAACATTCGTCGTTTCAGATCAATCCGTATATGCTTTCGGAAGATATTTATGTTTTTTTTGTTTTTTTTTAATTGCGCAATGGGGCATAATATATCCAATCCACCGCAGTGGAAATGGTGACATAAAAAGCATCTTGAGCTCAAAGAAAAACTAGAAAGTAGAACTCACAGACTAAATGTACATCTAATTTGGTTGTGTTTCAGATGTGTTGTATAAAGGTGTACCTGCAGCGGGGTGGAGAACAAAATATAATTATGATTTAGATCGGGATTTATGACTGACCTGTTTTACAATGAGGATCTAAATCGAAACCTTCCAGCAAAATATAATCTTGAAACTATTATTATTCCGTGTTTTGGTGTCATTTGACGGCTTTCTACGAGCGTTTTTATTATTTTTGTTTTGTTTATTTTAGTCAAATAATTATTATGCAAGAAAGAAAATGGATGAACACGCGCAAAAAGAGGAGTTCTGGGAAATCGGAACGTTGAGATTGATTCCTACATTCCGTTCGACAGATAAATGACGTAATATTGCAAGAAAATGATAAGCCAAAAGCAACAATTAAAATAGACATGTAATTTTGCAATCCCTCCAGAACATGAACGAAACATTTAATGAAGCTATTTATCTAACTAAAAATCCGGCTGTTCTTGTTTTAGTATGGCTGGGATTGCATCAATAAACACTTCTAAAATAAGCTGCCCTCTACATTTACAACATTTGTTTCTTTCATATTATTGTCAGTGAAGGGCGGAATTCATTAATCTGTGTGCCTGGTTCACAAATGCATACGGTAGGAAATATAAATTATTATTAGCTACAATTATATAAATCATATTACGCTCACATTGAACAAATATATCTGATATAAATCAAACAAATATGATTCAAATAAACTAAATCTCTTAAATGAGAGATTTTTATTTACTTCAAATAAATCTTCATAAATCAAACAGGCTTTAAATTAAAAAAAAATGTATGTTAGTGACTTTAAAGAAATTGGATTGTTTTTTTCTACGCAGCGCTGCAGTAAAAATTTAGATTACTTAGTGTAGTTGGATAGTCAACTTGGAGTCGTCAGCGAACGTGACGCTTGAATTACTTACATCAATATTAGACTGTATTAACAAAAGGAAATTAACCATCGCAGTGCGGCCACCGCTCTCGTGTTAAGGCCCATACGCACTTTCGCGTTTGAACGCGTTTGAGTGCGTTGCGGCGTCCTTGCGCCCAGGAGCGGTCCCTTGCGGTGCCACGCGCGCCTACCTTCTTCTTCTTGAGCGTTGTGAATAAGATGGGGAAGGGAGAGAGGGCCAATTGTGGATGCGCACCTGGCGCACGCGCGCCTACCCGCAACGCTCCGTAGCGCAACGCAAGCGAGTAGAGACTCGCTCAACTTTCCAAAGCTTTGCGGTGCGTTCGACCAGTCAGAAGCCGAGAGAGGAGAGGAGGGTGATGTGTCCGCTCGCGCCACTCGGCCGACTCGGCGAGACGTATCCGGTTCTCCGCACGCAGAACTTGCTTTTTCGTTTTGGGGAGTGGTGGGAAGTGTATTTTCCAAGGCAGTGATGGTTCAAGCTTGACAAGACGTCGGGGAAGCCGGCGGGAATGTCCCAAGATCGAACACTTCGACGCTGTCACTGTGCGCCGCCATGTTGCCTTGGGTTGCGCTTACTATTGGTGAGCCGCTAGTGACGATAGCGCGTAGTTATTGGCTCTTGATTGCGGTTGACTGCGTGTCAACGCAACTGTGCGTACAAGTTTGGCGCAAGCGCTCTTCGCAACGCAACGCGTCCGCTTGCCGCGACGGAACGCACCGCGCTCAAACGCGAATGTGCGTATGGGCCTTTAGTCGTTGCCGTTGCGGCGGTGGCGGAGGGGGGCTGCGGCAACAGCTGCGGCCGCTTCACGAGAACGCGCTCTCGCCCGCCGCTCCCGTGTCAGGCGTTGCGGAGGGGGGTGGGGCACTGCGGCCGCTGCTCTTCCTCTCGGCGCCGAGGAACACGGCGGCGCCTGAAGCATCTACATCTTTGGTGGCCGCAGCCTCGGCACTTGCGAATCGTGGCCGCCCACCCCTGTACACCGCAGACAAACTAAGGGAGCGGAAGAACGATATTCATGTTTTCGCATTCACAACTCATAAAAAATGCTTAAATGTCTTCCAGTGTTTTTTTTTTTTTGTATTTGGCGATGTAATAATATTTCCCACACCCTTCCGCGAATGAATATCCGTACAGGTAAAACGCAAATTATGTTTCAGATATATCTGTGTTTACTAAACTAGGGGCGCAATACTAATCAATCAATTGTATAAGAACCACAACCGTTATACACAGACATTCGGAGCTTCAAACTAAGTGGTCATGTGTATACACGTTCAGTGATTTCCGAGGCTGTCTGTGAAGGGAAACGAAATAAGGCTTATTTCTTTTTTTCAACAACACGCTGCAGTTGCAACATGTTGCTAAAGTATCGCTTTTGTTTCAAACACAATCATATACACTTTTTCTTGTTGTCGAACGATACATGTTTAAAAGGTGGCTCAACACACTGTGAGCGTTTCCGTTGTCATGTGATCATTTTATTTTTAGATTGAACACCACTGTGTTTGGAATCTAATGACTGCAGGGTTGTCCATTTAAGCCTGCGCTTTCGAATGATTAAGGAAGACATCTTCATTATCAGAAAATTTGTTGGAAAAAACGATGCACCTTTCTAGCGAGGTTCTTGACAATCAATGATTGACAGATAAAGCAGTAATATAATTGCATTATCTTTACGTGTTCTAGTACAGCCTTATAATCCGCGAAGTCTGAATGATGAGTCCATTGACGTCCCGCCCCGAAAACCTTAATCATCATAAAGTCAAATGACAAAATCTAATCAGGTGGACAAGATACTCCGGGAGATTCTAGAACTCGGCAGATTATATATGCAATTTAGGTGACAAATCAGCGCCGTTGCAGGGTTGTGTTTTGTTTGCGTTTGCAGGGTTGTATTTTGTTTGCAGTTTACTATCTTAACTTGAAACGAGCTAACGCGAACGAGGACGCTGAAATCCAGACGGCGGATTGTAATCCCTTTCTCAGCACGAAGTATAAAGAAGCTGTAGAGTTCAGTGGAAGCTGAAGCCGAGGAAGTCATCAGTAGCAATGGGTTCTCCAGAGAAACCTTGGGCGGAAGCCTAATTGAATCTGGTTCTCCTAATCTCGTGGATAATTGAAAGCGCACATTCCCAGCTGCGGCCAAGTGGCACTGTTTAACGGCAAATGCAGGCAGGATGTCTGCTTTAGTTGATACTCTTGTTTTACGGCGGTTGATAATCGAACACAAGTTAGGGACGCAGGAGCTAGTGTTCTGTCTTGTAATTTGCGCACATCGGGTTTTTACATGTGAACTTATCAAAAGCTGCAGTACAAGACGTATTGGAGCCTCTTGAGAAGACGTCTTTCAAACACGTATTTTCGTAGTGATATGCTGGTTAGGATTATAAGCTTTTAATTCGCGCAGGCATGCTTTCTTTTCTTATCTGCGTATAACCGGCAAGAATATTCAAATTGATAATTTTTAATGGAGGTTACAATTTGTATCGTTCAAAAGGTTTTAATATGAATCCGAGGTGATTGGTGTTTTGTCCTGTGTTTAAAAGTATACACGACTCGCAATTTTCAGCTCATACCTTTTTATATTATTCCGCTTCCAAAATAATTGGATGGCTAAAACGGTTTATAGTGATTTTTTTTATTTTGAATTTTGCCTCTCTACTTACGACGACCTCCTACCCTCTCCTTCATTGGTTGAGACTTTTTTCACCGTTTCCGGGGTCTTATTGCCTGGTGTCACTGGGAATGTTCGCTTCTATACTACTTGTCACTCGTTATGGTCAAAGCAGGCGAAGGCAACACCAAGCGAAGAGAGAAGGGTCGAGCAAGGTTAAGTCGGGATCGGAGAGGGGGCAGTGGAGGGGGAGGGAAAAAAGGGAGATCACTAGAAACGCTAGAGAAGATAGGAGGATTTTCTCTTTCACCTTGGTTTTCCTAGTGATTTGCATTTCTCCCCTCGCCTTGCGTTGTCGTCGCCTGTGCTGCACCAAATAACTGACACGGAATATAACCTTCTTCTTTAACAAAGTAAATAGCTAAATTAATTTTGCCACCTAAGTCTCCACTGCGACTCTTGTGTTCCCACAAGAACGAAACTGCCATCATATCTCAGTTTGAGTACAGGCTTGATGACTTATTACCTGACCACAGTTTCATACTATTGTAAAAGCCCCTAGATGTGTCTCCTTATCATTTCTACACACTCACTGTCACAATTTCCTTAATGTAAATGTGAAATAGCTTTAATATACACCTTCCAATTTATTACAATTCAACAATACCACGAATATCTTAAATATTTGCTAATATAAAGTTTTTAAAAAACCAAACGTGCCCTATTGAAAAGTTTTAGAATCAAGGCCACTTCAAAAAGGACTATTACCACTGGTTAAATTGGTTGAACTGAACAAATTGAAACTGTGCATAGTAGTCTTACGGTGAAACTATGCATACCGGTCTTACTCTGAAAATGTGTACACTGGTAATAATATCGAACTGTTTATACTGCTCCACGCCATGCAGTTAAACCAGTTTAACTGGTCATATTGACAACACAGGTCGTAAACTTATAAAATTACTTTGTTTCCACAAAAATGCACATACTTCAGACTGTAACAATAAACATAAAAACATATTCACAATGTGAAAAATATTGTCATGATAGTATTCATGCGTCCCATCCGGTTGGCGAGATTCTCCACATCTTCTGGAGTGTCGGGGATCCGGTGGTGGCTACCATAGTACCACAAGGCATCTGAAATAAGAATAAACGTCAGTAATTAGGACCATGGCAGATTTAGAGGCGCTCGTCTGTTCTAATACAATATGTAACTAATGCCACGAATTAAAAATATGCACTTTCATAAACAGTATCAGAGGGAATATGGAAGCGCGTGCCAATCGTACATGGGGTGCCAGTCTCGCGGGAATTAAGTATAAACCGCATGTAAGCGATTTGGTGAGCGACGAGACAAGCGCCGACGATCCGCTTCGCTGTCGCTCGGTCACTCGCGCGACGAGGCAAACCGCATGAAAACGATGGGAGCAAGCGACCAAGGCGATGAACGACGAGTTCTAGAAATCCAAAAACAGAGCGACGCGACGAGTGGCCGTGGGAAATCTCTGTCGGTCGTCGCTGTCACCGTCGCTCGCGAAATCGCTTAAATGCGGTTCAGCCTTTACGCAAAGCAACGCCTAGGATGAAAAGATCCTGCTGTTCTTATCCCTTTCGGCCTCCCCAGTCTGTTGTGCGCTATGCAACTCGCAACCACTGTGGTATAGGATCTCTGAAGCTGCATGTACACTAGCGATTGTATTATCAGCATAGCTGTTGCAAATTCGGTTGCTGAAAAATTTAGTTGCAAATGCACCTGAATATGAAAAAGAATCCAAATGGTCAAGCCTGCTTACCTGGCTCGCTGGCCCGGAGAGACAGCCATTGCCTGCGCTGCAATGAGGACAGAGCGAGTTCCGAACACGCCGTTCTGGGATGCCACCATTTCATCCGCGAGCGAGCGGAACTCAGGCGGAAGACGCCACCAGCCACAGGAACAAATCGGCAGCGATCAAGGCTCCGGCAAAGTATCTTATACAAACACAGCTTGAAGACAACCTGTAACCACCCCAATTAGAACAGCAGCGCCTTTGCTGTTGCCAGATGGTCCCACCAAAAAGCCGCCAAACGGCTGGGAGGTATAACCCAAATTAGCCAAAGCCATAAAAATATAGCCAAAATGGCCAAGACTAAATCAATGATTTTTAAGACTTTTATTAACAATTTGTTATACTCATACAAAGCATGTCACATTCTCTTTTTTAACCATTAGATGCGCCACGTTTTGTGTACATTAGGTCACTTGTTAATTAAAAAAAACCTTCGGAAGGATGAAAATTTGTACAACAACGACACACCCTTCGTAGGTCTTCAGAAGTACAAGACACACGAAGACAGCTCTATTGTGAAGCCCGGGAGATATGATCACGCAGTAAAATAACAGATTACAGAAGCAGAACAGTCAGAACACTGAAAGTTTCAAACCAGAACCTCCAATGTCTAAGGTTCTTACCAACAACCCACCCATCCATTTTTTTTTTCTGCGGAATATGAATCTCCCCTGTTCCGGTTCACGCTATTTTTATTCTGTTGCCGTTTCTTGGGGTGGGCAATACCTAAGAATTTTCACAATGGGCACCAAAGCTCCGTTTGGAGAGTTCAGTCTACTTCCGAGTAGAAGGCGCGCTACCGAGCCCGTGGTAATAGTGAAATCTGTTTGTTTGATTTGTTCCTCTGCACTGTGGAGAGACCGCTTGAACTCTGCAAGCAGATTTTTTTGCGCATTGTTAAAACCCCGCAGTTTGTAGTTTTTGTCCTTCCTCTCTCTCCTCTCGACTAACCAAAAGAGACAATTTTTGTTCGGAACTTTTTAGAAGTTCGAAAATTAATTAGTGGAACCACAAAGTTGGACGTCAAACCCGAAGTTTGACAAGCGTTCGCCGCACCCTTAGGAATGACCCAAAAATAGCCACATAGCCAACCATAAAAATGTGACGCCAACTAGAAACAAAATGTAGCCCAATTTTGCTATATATAACCCAATCTGGCAACGCAGAAACAAAGGCGCAATCGTCGCGCCAGATCCGTTCTTATTTTTTTATTTTGGTTCGCGCAGCTGCCGCCGACGCCGACTGAAAAATGGCGCTTCAAGCGGGTGTTAGGGCGGCGCTGATTGGCCGCGCGCTCCCTGTCCTGGCACGTGTGCAGTTTCAAGGCATCTGCGCTGCGCGTGGCGAAACTCCATGGTCTCCGGTCCCAGGGCACCAGCGCATTTTAGGCTCCAGACACCTCGGTGGGGCGCCCCATTTTCCCGCGGTTTTCCAACATACCGTGGGAGGCTCATCCGCCTTCCAGGGCACTTGCGCGGTAACCGGCTATTCGGTGTGAGCCAGGGTGGATAAATTCCGCGGTAAAAAGCGGGAAAGTTATAAAGTCCAAGTGACAACGAGTGGCTGGGAGAGGGATATGAACTCCTATGAGGCGATTGCATAAAAGAATTCTTGACCTGTCACCAACTATTTTTGCAAGCTAGGTACAACTGTACATGCGTCAAAATAAAGCTTTTTTTTTGTTATTCTAATCTGTTATGCGACAACTACGTAGAAGGAATCCACTATAAAAGCCAGACATTTTCTCTGCTGTGGCATGACTCATTCCAGAAACACACCTTTGCCTATGGAATTGGTAAAAACATCTTTGCTCAAACTGTTGTTGTTCTTGTTGTTGTTTTTATTGTGAGCCGTTTGGAGTGTAAAAACTCAATTCATTCATGCAGTAAAAATGTGATTAATGGGTTAAATTACACAGAGTGAAACCAACTCGATTCAAATGAAAACGGCCTATTGGATTGATTTATTGCTTAATATTATTAAACTGGGAGTTTAATAACATTATTAAACTCGATGAAGCTTGACCTCTTCAACGAGCAGGTTCTCAAGTTCCGCTGTTATGACTTGTTTAGATACCATGTGGACCAGCTTCATTGCCAGTTGTAAATATTTGACTGTCAGTTATGTCAGTTAGAGCAGTTCGACTCCCAGTTCAAACTGTGTGGCTGAGAGCTTCAACATTCTGACACCAGTGTCGCCAGTTCAAACTACCAGTTTTGCCTGGTTAACTTCCAGTTTGAACTGTACAATTGACAGTTCAGCCAATTCAGCTCCCAGCTTGGCCAGTTCATTTTCCAAGTTCGGCCAATTTCGGCGGTTAGATTTTTAATTTGCCCGGTAAAATTCCGCTACAACCAGTTCATTTCGGGTTTGGCCTGTTCATATCCAAACTGTTTTCAAATCGTTATTTTCAATAGGGTGGTACATAATTTCAATTCACGCATTGAAATTTCATATACCTTTGCTGTTTTTATATTCTGAAGCGTCACTGTCTTTTCCGTACATAAAACTATGGCGCATTCACATTTCAACAAACTGCAGACAAAACGTGAAAATCCTTTCTAAAGCTAAAAATAGCTGCCATGTCATATTTTTATTCGTTAAAAAATGATATGTGTACGCATACAGTCCGTTTGATTCATCAATATGTTTTGTGCTTATCCGGCCTGCTTATGTTTACAAATTTGACAGTATTCACACACAAAGACTTTGTTGCAGAGAAGAATGCTAAGAAACATTTCCAATGTCCCATACGACCACCCTAGTGAACCCTTATTTAAGAGTTTAAAATTGATGAACATTAATAAGTATAAATTTTTTTTGTGTGTGTTCAAGATCTCAAGTTTCATTCTTTCGGATTGATCTGGCTCCTCTTGTTAAAAAAAGTGCCAACGTAACCCACTCGAAGTTTCCAAAATTGTAAACTACCTAATATTAGAACGAACTATGCTGAGCAAATGTTATCTAATACGCTTACAAACTTACTTCATTTTCTTAGCTCGAGAAATATTGATCCTATTATGTCATCGAGAAAAGATATTTGAGATTTTTTTTTTAAATGCTGGTCATTTAGTAGTACTTTCCAGAGATGTGAGATATATAATGCTTTGCTTTTTGCTTATATATCTAAATGTTATATGTATGGTATTTGTGTATGTATCCTCTGAATGCGTCTCTACCATGTGTTACATCGATGCAGAGTTACATAGAACTCTAAACATATTTATCATATTTTACTACGAAAAACGTGAATATATCCGCCTGATTACTTTTTAAATGCTTAGTATATTGTTTATGTTTTGCTTGTGCTACTGCCTTTTGTCAAGCGGCACGATGCAGATTTTATTCCCCGGTCTCCCTCCATCATTTGTTTGATGTAAAGCAAACATTATAATAATATAATAATAATATAATATATTATTATTAATATTATTATTAAATATCCAATAAACATACGTAACCTTCACCTGTCTTTTTCCTTGGCTTTTCTTGTTTCTGTCATCTGTATCTCCTAAAGGTTGAAATTTTCACATCGATAGAATTTTCTGCTTCAGATTCTGCGTCGGCATTGCATAATTATTTTCTTTGCTCTTCATTTGGTTTTATTGTTCTTATCATATACGTATGTACCACAATTGGTCCTTTGTGTAAATTTGTACTTGTTTATCTACAATGTTGTTTCATTGATGGGCTTTCAATGCTGCACTAACTTTTGATCGCTAACAAGACCCTAATTACCTAGGGGTCCTTTCAATAGTTTTATTTAAAAACGTCAAAGCCTGTGCCGGAATAAGTATTTAATGAACTAACAAATTGTTTGTGAAAATAATACCGATTTTCACTTCAATATAAATTATTGTTCAGTTACATGCCGAAACGTACTGCCTGAACAACTTGAATCAGCAATGAAATACATACGTAATTTTTATGCGAACAGCTGAGGTGGCTGGAATGTCAATGACAACGGGTCCGAAGGGGGAGGGGGGGGTGCAAAATGGATTAGTATGTTATAAGGTTGGCTGGATTTCAGGGAGGGAGAGGTTGAACCCCCATAAGCTCCCCAGCCCCTGTCTACGACACTGACATGAGTAAGCAAGTGCACGTGTCCGCTCCTATGTTGCTCGTTTCTGTTGTCTTAATACCTTTGCAACAGGCTTTTACGCAAGTCAGTTGTGTTTCTTAACCTGGAAATTGCTAATTCTCAACATTAAAAAAATGTTGGACAATTATGATTCTAGGATATACAATAAATGCACTAACACTCAACATGACTTTCCATTGGCACATACTTTTTTGATTCCACGCCTTCGCGAGTTGGCATGTGCCAACGCAGAGGACACCAAAATACTCTGCTTCTCCAGAGCTTCGCTACAGGCGACGTGAAAGCGCTATTAGATAGCTTTTCTCGAATGACGGCAATATTTCGCTTAATAAATTGACACTAACTCTAAAGCCGGAAAATAAGCATCAAATGTCAGTACATTTTCATTCAATAAAGATGTCTTGGTTTTTTTCCTTTTTTACATTTAACTTTTTTATGTTAAATGTGCAGCGGTGTAATGAAGTGCGCAATATGTCATGCGTCAGTTGAATATTACTCACAAAGTCAATTACGTGGTAAATATTCGCCACTTTTGTTACGACTCAATTCACTTGCTCCCCTCCACCCGTAGCACAGTCGTTTTCTCCTTCGTCTTCCGAATGAACAGCAACAGACAGCATTGGAAGATGAATGCAAAAGTAGACAAAATACCACGGAATGCCTCGCTTATACGAGAATCTGTAAATACAGTTCAACATCCAATAGTAGAGCATCGTTGCTTCCTCCTGCCTCTTGAGGGACATTGTGAAGACGGCTGCTCATCCGGGGAGCATCTCATTTCACGAACCGCGCATGCGCGCGTCGGGAAATGTAGGATGGCATATGTTCGCCACACTCCACCCACGACACAAGCTTTCGCGCATTAAGGAGAGGAAGACAGCACGTGTACTTCACTCTCCGGCGCATAGGTGACAACCGAAATTTTCCGGTGGGGGGGGGAGGGGGGAGGGGGGGGGGGGGTTACTTGCAACAGATATGCTACCGCATTTAAAAAAAAAAATAAATAAAAAAACGTTGTGTGTGTGTTTATCAGTCTAGACGAAACTTTTTCTTGAATGGCGCTGGGAGTTGCGCGTTGGTGAGTTAGTAATCATGACTAGAAAGCAAAATGAAAAAGGAAACTTTTTACGTTTAGTTGTAGCTAAAGAATCCTATTACTTTTGTTTTCTTCTATAAAGACACATTTTTGTTTTTACACAAATTATTTTAATGCTTCAGCACACTTTAGTGAAAATATATCACAATTTAGTTTTTTTCTCTATATTTCATTCAGAATAAATTATTGACTTTCATAACCCACAAGTCTTCATGTGTTTATTGTCCGGTTTCTCAATTTGCAATACTTTGTGAATTTAAGAAAAAGCGAATATTGTTTCATTTTGAATTTTCTACTTGATATATGGCATATTCCGCATAACTCGTGTTAGTAAAACGTCATTCGTGCTGCTCACGATGCGTGGAGAACTCTGTGTTCCACGTGTTATGCTGCCGGTTCCAACCGCGTATATTGGAACCGCAGCGCGCCTGAGTGTGGAATGCTCCGAATGTGCGTTTTGCACCAGGCCTTTAACGTCAGCAGTTATTTTCAGCGTACTTATTGCTGATTCAAATATGAATATCTGCAGACGCAAAGCGTCCAAGAAAGTTCAGATCCAGTCATAAGGAAGTGCTCGTGCTATCTCCGCCTGCCGCTTGCGGGTATCGTGTCTTGACGTATTTTTTTTATATTTATATTTATCTCAGAGAAGTAAAATATTCGGAAGGACTAAAATACGAAACAATATCCGTCGTCATTCTTCAACGTTTCAAAGGATGGTAATTTTTTTTCTTCATAGTCTAGGCCCTTGCATTCACAGTGAATCATATGAACTTCGTAAAACTCAAATAAAAATAACTTTACATACAAATTAATGACACAAGCATTTACATGCCGTAACTTTTTAAACTAGAGAAAATAAATTGTTATTTTGGTTCTAAATAAAATAATAAATATAATCATATTTAAATTGAAGTCTACTAATTTCTTAACATTAGGTGTTTATATTTTAATAAATCTGCCTAATAATTTAGGTTTCTTTGTAATTATGCGTTAATTAAAGGCAACTATGAACCCTTAATGTTTACGTTAAAAACGTATCATAATGTCTCTTAAGCGTCAACTTAAAAATAATTATTACCAAGTGAGAGGCATACTGCAGTGAAATACAATAATTTAAAACAAAAACATTTTTGAAACAATATCTAAGTATCGATGTGTTCGCAGCGGTTATGACTTCAGGGCAATACAAACGTGGATTATGAAAAGAGCCACGTTGACACTACGCTCCGTGCAGCCCGCACACTCCCCGAGAGGCGCCTGCTCTTGAGACACAACTTTCGCGTTCCGCTCCTTTGACAACTGGCTCGCGGTCCACCGTCCCACTCCTTCTTTTTGAATGTATTTTTATTTTCGTAAAGAAATTAAGGACCACCTTAGTAACCTAAACGTAGATAGCGAAATGGTGCACTCTTCGCTCTTCTGAATGACTTTAAACTGCAAGTGTTGCCTAACCATCGCTGTTTTCCTCTCATCGATGAAAACAATAAAGGGCTTGCGCGCGAATTTTTTCAGTAGCTACGGGGTGTTCATCTGAGTGCAAACGACGCGCTTTCTTTCAGTTTGAGTAACTTTTAACAAGGTATGTGTTGATGGGCGGGATTTTATAGAAGAGTGTACCGCGCGAGCTTTGCAAGGACCGCATACATGCAGCCCGTTCATATTGAGGCGTTGCACCTGTGCAAAATTCAACTCCATGAAATGAAGTCATCCTGTGGACTTTGCTCGAGGAAGTGGCTGCCCGCATTTGTTCAGATCGTACAATTACAGTTTGTTGTTTATATATACCCAACAGGTAGCAGATAAATATTGAAGAGCTTGTAGATATTGTTAGTCAGCTCGTTTCACCTTTTTGTTTTTTTTTACTTTTAGGATATTTTAATTCACACAATCCCCTTGTGGGGTTGGCAGACGGGATCCCAAAAGACCTATTGTCCAACGTTTGCTTCTCTCTTCGGGATTCTGGTTACTTAACAAAAAAGCTACTTATTTTATTTGTAGCACTGACAATTTTACTTCCTTAGATCTCTCATTTTTTACCCATTATTATTACAATTGCTTTCATAAAAGGCCGTCCCAAATTCATATGAAAGTGACCACTTTCCATTTCTTTTAGACTTCAAGCATTCTCGCGACACTCTTATCTCCTCTATCGATGAAGCAAGAGATTATCTCACAAAACACATCTTGCAAGCTGCAATGATTGCTACGCTGATGACGACCACCAATCTTCCTAAACGTCCAAAGTTTGGTAGAACGAAGACCGCCGAGAGATTGAAAAGAAACAAAATAAGGCGTGGGGCATTTTTAGGCGATATCCTACACTGAGAAACGTTGTTCATTTAAAAGACTGAGGGCACAGGGAAGGAAATTTTGAAGGCACACAAAGTGGACAAGCTTTTGGTTTATGCTACCCCCATTGCTAGAAGTGTAATATCTAGAAGAAGTTTAGTATTGAGTGCATAAAATCGACATTTCTAACCGTTAATTTTCTGTTTCACTCTTAAGTGCAAATGTAATATGTCGCGCGAGTCTGAAAGAACATGCAAACATCCTTTGTGAGCACTTTTATTTTTTATTTATTTAACAATACTCGCAGCCTTCATTTGAAGGCCACTACAGAAGAGGTGAACAGTTGATGCAAGAACATACACAGTCCTATAATAGTTTTAAAACACGACACAAAAAAATGTAGCATTATCAATAATATTCAAATATACATAAATACAAGCTTTTTTTCTTTATTGGAGAAACAACCCTTCTCAAGACGACTCAAAAGTAGACATATCTGTTGAGTTCACAACACATTATGGAAGACCGTTCCATTCTTCAATTGTTTGTGCGAAAAAGAATATCTAAAAACTATTCTACCGTAGTATGGTTCAACCGCCTTGTCATGATTAAACCTTCCTGATCGCTTATTCTCTTCTTTCAGGCACATCTCTGGGTCAATTTTTAGTTGCCTATTATAAAGGGGAAAAAGCAGTTTTAGCCTCGCACTCCTCCGCCTAGTTTTTAATGGCTGGAGACCACACTGATTCAGCATTCTAGTCACAGAGTCTGTTCGTCCATACTTAGAAAGAATAAAACGCACAGCCAACCTTTGAATCTTTTCTAATTTGTTTTTGTCTATCTTTTTCTCAGGACTCTATACCACAATAGCATATTCCGAAATAGGACGTATCGTTGTTTTGTAAGCAGTTAACTTTGTGTCTCTAGCAGCATTATTTAGCTTCCGTCATATGAAGCATAGACTCCGATATGCCGAAGACGAAACATTATCAATATGGGTCCGCCATTGTAAGTTGTGTGAGATGGTGACACCAAGGTACTTGAACGACGTAGAATTCGTATGAAGTTCCGAATATTATACCCAACACTTCCAATAATGCAAAATGCATGCAGAGATAAAAAACGGTTACCACTACCGGCGCTGTGCGAGAATTATATAATGCTCCATTCACGCTACCTGAACATCAAACGGCATTTCTTTTATCAGAGCAGTCTCCCCCTGGACCAGAAGAGATTCATTATAAAATGCTTAAGCATTCCCATCCATCCACCCTGGAACATATATTGTACCTTTTTATTTGAGTTTAGCTCGAGGGTCACTTTCCATCCTCTTGGCATAACGCTATCATCATGACAGTTCTGAATCCAGGCAAGGATCCTTTTTTTTTAATCTATCTTCAGTCACGTAGCTCTAACCAGCTGCTTTTCAAATACTATGGAGAGATAATTAATGCGATATTTAAGATTTATATTGAAAGAAACAACCTCATGTAATAAGCACTTGTGTGGTTTTCGTTCAGCGCGTTCGATAGTCGATTATCTCGTTCGTTTGAGACTGCTGCTGTGCAGGAGGCACTTCTTTCTTTCTGTTTTCTTAGACTTAGAAAGGGTTTATGACAAGCTGTGACTCTTTGGCATACTGCAAGATTTATTCAGTTTTGGTGTTTGGGTTGGCATGTTAGCTGCCACCCGAAGTTATCTGGAGCACCGTACTTTCTGCGTGAGGCTGTTGACAACTCTTGTTAAGTAGGGTGACCAGACGTCCCATTTCGGCCGGGACAGTGCCGTTTTGAGGTCCGATTCTGCCGCCCCGTCTTTTTGTCCCAATAAAGAATCATGTCCCGTTTTCGCAGGAGTACATATTTTAGAAATTGGCCCCTAGTGAATTGAAGAAAAACGAAACTATGCCTGCTCGTTACAAGTATATTTTACAAAAATAACCTTAGGTACTTTAAACTATGTGTTAAGCTATACGCACTAGCCCGTGCACATCGATCGGAAATGGCTATACGCACGCCACAAAACTTACTTCAATTTGAAATAAAAAAAAGGTAGCGTAGTTTAGTGGCAAGGTGTCTGCTTCATACGGAGCGGTTTCCGGTTCGATCTACGGAGAGTGCTTACTTTTTTTTTCTCGAACATTTATTTTTGTCGAGCATTTAGCGATATTTACATTTATTTTTTACAGATAACACTGAAAAAAAAAAACGGATGTTGTCGACGAAATTTCGCTGAACTAAATGGAATGCGACTCCCTTTCCAGCGGCTTAGGTTAGCTTGCGTTGCCGGCTGGACGTCACGAAGCGGCGTGTACGGTGGGGCCATGTGGGTTAATGGTTTTGTAATGGGCAGCCACATACTGTCGTCGGGAAGCGGCGTGAACGCAGGTGGGGGATATTTACCCAGAGAGTAAAATGTAGTGCAATATGGTGACGTTTTTAAACAAACGCCGTCATTTCGTTAAACTTTTTTCCCAATTGCCATCTTTAGCAATATCCCCCCACCTTCCCCAGGGATGTCCCGTTTTCTACCTTCAGGAATATGGTCACCCTCTTGTTAAGTTGAATTAAATAGCTTGTATATTACTACAATATCTATATATGTGAACGGCGTGCAGATTTCTGTTTCATTCTGCAATCTGTCGATTTTTGAACGTCGGGTTCAACTCACAGTTAAAACCTTCATCAAATGGGCAGATACAAATTATTATTATATTTTGTCCCGATAAAAAAACAACCCGTGTCTGTCTCTCTCTCCGGCGTGGAATTTTTCATGATCTATATTTGAGTATGCACGTACTCCAATTTGTTTGATTTAAAAATTTGTTTGATTTCAAACTTAATTTTTTCCGCGCATTAAAAATCATTAACTACAATGTCCTAAATCTCGCAACATCCATGAGGCCCAATAACATGTGTAATGAGGCTCGGACCGGCTTTTTCTATTAAGCATATATTGCACTGTTGTTTGTTTTCGGTGTGACTATATTGTACGAGGTGTGATCAGAAAGTTCCGGCACTGATTTTGTAGCGTAGAAAGTTAGGGCAGCACAGTGATGCGCGCTCAGCAGTCGAAGGAAGGGACCTTCGTGTCTCGCTATACCAAAGGGCGCCGCTCTGTGAACATTTGGAGCTGCGTTTCACGAGTTTTCGTGAGCCTGTGCATGGGCACAATGGCGATTTTACTATAGAATACAAACCAGAGCGAGTGCGAACATAAATTTTGCGTCAAACTCGACAAATATAATCAAGAGACCTTCGATATGATTCAGCAGGCCTGTGTAAAAAAGCAGTGAATATGGCGAAGTTTCTTTAAGTGGCACTCGCGCTTCAGGAACGGCAGAACATCGCTGGAAGACGAAAAGCGGTGGGGTGACTTTATCCAAACTCTTCATGACTTCGGTGACGTTCTGCTATTCTTGAGGCGCGAGTGCCACTCAAAACACCTCGCACACCTCACTTTTTTCACATAATCCACCTAAATCATTTTAGAGGTCTCTGTTTTATGTTTGCTGAGCTTGACGTAAAATTGATGTTCGTTCTCGCCTTGGTTTGCAGTGTATGGAAAGATAGCCATCATGCTTGCGCATGTGGTCAAACAAACTAGTGTAGCGCAGCTCCAAATATTCACAGAGCGAAAACCTCTGGCATAATGAGACAAGAAAGTTATTTCCTTTGACTGCTGCGCGCGCATCACTGTACTGCCCTCACTTCCTACACTACAAAATCAGTCCCGGAACTTTTTGATCCCCCCTCGTATGATTCAGCCGGGGGCCGGCGCTGAAGGAGATGGACTCCATTCACCATTAGGGGTTGCGATTAGCTACTGCTGCGTTCCACACCTCCACACCTCCCGGGTACCTCTATAGTCTCTATGTAGAAGATAATGAACCATCTCAGGGGTATAGATGATACGAATTGGGTATTAAGCACTCTATTAGAGTCTGCTTGGTTGCCGAGCACCCTGCCCGAAATAATATAAAAACCATCAGGTCCCAGAGAGTATTTCAAATCAAACCCTCCGTATTTTCTAATTTCTCAATTATGAAATGCAGTTCAGCAATGTCTGTTGCGATTGATGCAGAGACACCAGTAGCTCAATAGCCTCCATATTTGGCACCATGGGATTACTACCACATTCATTGTGACTTCACACTTCTACATATTGTAAAAAAGATGTTCCAAAGGAAGTCATGAAGCAGGAAGTTTTGGAACCTGAATGAAAATATCACGAGTATGGATGTTTTTATACGAATGGGAAAAAAACACTACTCAATTGTAGGCTGTGCTGTGACCGCACCATACGTTTTGCGAGTAAGGAGGATCAACTCATCCGCCACCGTAATCACGGCAGAACTCTACTGTGTGTTATGGCTGTCGACTGCACAAAAAAAAAAGGTTTCTGCGCTCATTAGTATACATTGAATCTTTGAGTTAATTAAGAGCAGTCATATCGATGAAACATGTCACAAACTCGCTTGGTTTTGAATTGCAGAACAAAATTATTTTAGCCGCAAACATTCCCACATATTTATGCTGGGTGCCCAGTCATGCTTGTCAACCGGAAAAAAGACCGACCGATTCTACAGCGAGTTCTACAAACAAGAAATAATTAGACTCACATAAAATGCGTTGTAAAGACTATCACATGCTTATAAAGCTGCGAGTTCGATTAAAGTCGCACCTTCAGCGAAATACTGAGACGAGCAAGAGATTACATGCAGTAGAGCCCTACATAAGCAAATGGGAGAGTGCTCGGCATCGGGACTGCTTCTACAAAGTTGTCCTGTACCGGTTATAAATCGGTCATACGCGTCCCACACATGGGCACCTGTTGAGTGGGGAGGATGCTCCAGTGTGTGAGCACTGTAACATAACTTTAAGCATTATGCACATCCTAATTGAATGCCGCAGATATGATCAATACCACCGCAAACATTCCTCGTATATATATATAAAAATAACATGCCCGATTCCACCTAGCCCTGGTTCTAGGTGATCAACCACATATTCAACGCGAGTTCATATTTCATTTTCTCACTGATAACGGCCTTATACACCCACTGTGACTTTATTTTCAACTACAAACTTATGACGATATCTTTAACACTTCTGCACGTGCATGTTCATAATTTTATTACATCACCAGCTGCTATTGCTTTTTCCTCACGCTAACCATTCTACTGCAATATTTTAGGCTACTGACACACTATATATAGCCTTAAATGCTGACGTGTCATTAGCCCCCCATCAATCAATTCGCTGTGAGCCCGATGTCTTCTGCAAAAATATGTGTTTGGAGTACAAAAATCACCAGCTATCTCTCTTCTAAATAAGACAAAGTGAACCCGTTCCCCGATTGTACCAAGCTCGTCTTTAGTCCTGACGCATAGAGAATATAAAGAAGGCAAGAAAGCAAACAGCCCAGTCAGAGACCCCTCGTAATGGTCCCTTGCACTCATTTGGCACCGTTTAGCTCCCTTCTCACCGTGCTCTTCAAATAGATGCGTCGAATGAGCTCTAACTACTGCTCTCGCATGCCAAGCTCTTCGAGGTGTCGGAAAGTCGATCGTGAGTTACACTGCCGTGTATCTTGGGTCCGGGAAGTAGCAAGATAAACTTCTTCCCAGTGTTGCCAACCGTAGGGTAATTACCCTACTTGTAGGGTATTTTTGGCATTTTTGGTACATTGTAGGGTTGTAGGGCCGTCCGGCCATTTCCCCGCCAAAAGTAGGGTATTTTCAGACATTGCTTCTTCAACGGCAAGCATAATACAAAAAAAAAACAGTAAAAAAAAAAGCTGCCATGCAAGCTTTCCATAGCTTTACAACCCGTGTGCTGCCACACCACGACATCATGCAAAACGAAAGTATCCAAGTTGCAAGACGTCCTGACAGAGAGCACCGCACACCAAGTTGGAGAGTATTGGAGAGCTGGAGCAAGTGGGGGAGGTGGGAGGAGGTGGAATTGCGCATAGAGAGTTTGGAGCCAGAAGAGGTATCTTCCCAGTGGAAATGTTCCCGCCAATTTTTCTCTGATGACTCAGGTCCATTCGGCGGTCCTTGTTACACCTGCGAAACACGTGGCACCGCGGGCGGAACCACTCCGAGCCCACCAGAACCGGTGCGCATGCTGCAAATAACCATAGCTGGAACTACCACTCGTCCTGGGCGCTCTTTTATTATGGCGCGTTGCAATTAACTCTCCCTACCATGCCCATAGAGCGTCGATCAGGGATGATCGACGAGTACGGAGACCGATTTCAAGGCTCCCGCGGAGCTTCCCGGCACGTTGTGCAGTCGGCAATTTGAAGACTACCTACTGACTGCACAAGTTGTTGGGACTGAAGGCGTTCACTTGAGCGAGCGACGTTTTAGCGAACGAAGTTGAAACCATGATGTTTCATAGAATGACACTTCAGCGAATACGGAAAAGCCGGCGGTTTTTTTATCCTCCCCTGGTGTAATAGCCTAGTTTGTCGAAATAGTACCTCAGTTTGACTAATCCCTAGGCGGTACACCCAAAGAAGCTAGTATACAGTTCGGATTAGCTTCCTTTTGTAATGAGCCGCCTTGTCTGTCGCTGCGAGTGCTGGTCTCACGTAGCCCAGTTTTTAATTTGTCGACATATCGGCTAAACATGTTGGTTGGGGATGCCTGCGCGCTCGCTACATCACTGTTGTGCTGATGCTACACAGCGCACATGCAAGCCTGGTGTTCTAGAATGACGCAGGCACGTGCGTGCATGCGTGCCCTGCCGCTTTGTACTGTGATAATATTGCCCTGTATCATCATAATCCGTGCAAAATATTATTTGAACAAAGATTTGCCTCGTAGAGTAAAATGTAGGGTAATAAGAAACATTTGTAGGGTAATGTAGGGTTTTCTGGACGCTGGCGTGGGGTATTTTTGAAAAATAGGTTGGCAACACTGCTTCTTCCCCTTTTACGCGCAACCTCAATACACGGTGTGACGAGGAAATTGTTATCTTCTATACCGTGACCCCGCCAAAAACCTCACTTAACGTCTGTTAGCACCCCATTCGCTCCTGACCAGGAAGCCATGTGCTCTTTCATGGCATGCATGAAAGCTATCTGAAATGTGAAAGTCACTGTGAGGGAGCCGTAGTTCCGGAGGTGTTGTCAGTTACCACCCTTCTTAGGAATCAAGGCAGCACTGCCAATCCGCAAGTCTGGTGGTACAGTCTCTGTGCCGCCGAAGATCGCACTGAAGATCACCGACATTTTCTTAATGAACTTCTTTCCTATAGATAGGAGACCGACATCCCGCCCAGGCCTTCCGAGGTGAATTTCTTTAAGTGCGCCATTGCCCGCAGGAACTTTACCCTACGATGGCGTCTGCTTGAGAGTGTTCATTGCTTGGCATCACCCAGTATTGTTGAGACGGTTTAGACTAATCTGAGACAAATACCTTTCTCAGATAGTAAGAGAGGTGGATATCGAGGTCTAATAATAAAATTAATAATATAATAAAGATACTGTATTTCCATCCTTTATGATGGTGGTGCCCAAAACCAAGAGCTGCAGTAAGCAGCTTGAAGAGTCCCATGGCCCCTACAATGGCCAGCAGCAAGCGTGCCGGGAAGACAAACAAAAAGGAACATACTAGAGTAAAGAAAATAATCCCTGCAGAATGTAAACAAGAGGGACAAAGGACAAACTATTATTTTTTTACATCGTTGCCGCTAGCACTTGCATGCTTGAGGCAAAGATGTAACAAATTAGTGCACAAAACTAAAATCACCCTTTGAAAATGGTAATATAGAAAATTATCACGTACAAGCATATAATAAGCACAAGTCTCTGAAGGTTAGACTTTCTAGATCAATGCTATTGCTGCTAAGACTGTTTATCAAATGCGGGAGGGTGTAACTTATTATTTGAGAGCCATCATTTGTTTTTTGCGTTACCTACTTCCATTTCTCTGGGTTACGGGTAGGATACGGTGGAGAAGTTTCCCTCAGCGACGCAAGGTATTCCAAAAGACATGTACCTCCTGTTTTTTCACCCACTGTGACATGCTTTTGTGAGCACTGTAACATAACTTTGAGCATTATGCACATCCTAAGTGAATGCCGCACATCTCTAGGTGATTCCCCTGTAAACTTGTGAACGGTGAGAGGTTCAGTTTCTTTGTCATTTTACAATCAGTGGTAGCCCCAAAACTTCCTTGCTGGGTCTTTGCCACTGCAACGAATATCAAGGACAGTCGCCAGATCCGTCCTTCCTTATCTTCTCCTCGCGGAGCTGCTCAGCTCGCTTGCAAACCTCCCAAGTGCACGGATTTTGGCCAAGCATTGGCCAATGGCTGGCGATGGTCTTTGGCCAAGAGCCAAAGAGTGGCCAGGAATCGCCAATGCTAGCCCGATGGCTGATGGCCAGTGGCCATTGGCAATGGCCAGAGAAAGGATAATCATTGGCCAATGGCTGGCCACTATCTGGCCACTGGCCAAATGATCATCGCCAAGCATTGGCCAATGATTGTCCATATCTGTGCTGCTTGGGCTGGTACATATCCCATTTCTCCTGTACCTCTTGTTCAAGCCCCTTGCTAAGTGTCATACGATGGCACTTGTTGCCTCGTGGCGTGTATGAACGGCTGACTTGACATCGCCATTCCACCACATGTTGTGTTGTATGCGTCCATGTAGCCTTTTCGGTGAATGATGTTTGATAAGATATATAAGCTAATTAATGCGTTCGTCATATCCCACCGCATGTGTCCTAGTGCGATATTTTGAAGGTTCTTCATAACTCTGTTTGCCCGCTCACTAAAGTACGCTCGTCTTGGGCGCTCATTCCGTCTTATTTTTCCTTCAAGTGGCTTTGCTGAAGATAAGCCGCAAACGGTTAGAGTCACATACAATACACTGCTCACCGTCTTCACCGATCCAAAGCTAAGTAATATATCTTTCTACGCGGTGAGACACTAATACATAGTCAGTACAGCTTTCGCTTCCTCGAGCACGCGATGTGAGCCGTCCGTCACAAGTTGACTGTAAGCTAACCACCTCAAGTTAAGCAACTCCCAGCTTTAGGAGTCGCCTACCATTACTGACCTCCCACGCATCTAATTCCTCTAGATGTCCATGAACGCTCTCAATGACTTAAATACCTAGATCTTTACATAGCGCTTTTACATGCCACGTTCCCCTGGTTCTCATCGTGCAGTGCACTTCTCACCGCAATATAAGTCATTCAAACCGCCTCAGGGCTCTGTAGTAACCCCCCGTATACCAGAGACGGTCTTGTCAAGAAATACACCCGCGTAGCTACGGCCCAGTGCCTGTCCGGGTGTACAGCGACTTCCTCATGGTCACAAAGGTGAGTTTCCGCCTCCCCGTAAAGCAGCATGCCCTCAGAGTTCATTGCACGATAAAGTTCTTGCCTTTTGTTTTTGCTCTCGCCTCTCTCTTTCATGGTTTAAAAACTCTACCGTATCTCTCACGTGTCTTCGGCTATTCTGCTTGTCCGCCTTAACCCTCTTTTCTCTACTACGGAGGCGTTCTTACCCAGTCAAGATATTTGACTGGGTCCCCACAATTATCGCCGTCCAGTTTGTTCAACCAAAGCGTACAACCATGTATGTGGATTCATCGGAGAACCTCCGTGGGTATCTGAGATGTCCACAAGCTCCGACGCCATAGAGGGTGTTCGCATCCCCATATTGATCTGTCTTGGGTCCAGCAGTGCCCCCTCCGGCGGTCTGCCAATCATGTTTAGTAGCTGTCCGGGATGGTACCAAACCGGTACAGGGCTTGGAGGTGGCAACAATCCTAAGATACCATTATTTTCTTGGTCCGCACAATATTCGTGGGGATGATCCGCTTTAAAGTTGGTATTTTGCACGAGCTGTGCAAAAGCCATCCAGTAGCCATTCAAAACGGGTAGGCCATCCATTTTTTTGCGGCAATGAAGCTTCCGGTTTGCTGAAGACCCGTTCAGTCTGCAAAGCTGAAGTCCTGGTGGAATTATTCTCCAGTACTGCGTGGTAAGTTTATTAATGTCCCAGCTCCACGTGTTGCGTCAAGCCTCCGCTTTTCACCTGCCTGCGATGCTGATGGCCTGGAGAGCTTGACCTCGTCTTGCTGTATTTGACTAAGAAATGATTCGCAACCTCAGCAAGGTGGCCTATCACAATTTGAATACAGTTTTGGTTGCAGTGCGGCACACCTCTATTCATTGTGTGTGTGACTACTAGGTCCTGAATTAAGTCAATATACTTGTAACGTGCTTTTTTACACTATTATTTAACCTTCGGGTTTAACATCATATCCGCTGCCGTCATTTTGTTTGCTCTAGTCGATGCTTGGAATGCAGAGCAAACCGTTAAGGCAGCTCTCCTTTTCACCAGTGGCTTCACCAGGTTCTCTACAAAAGCAGCCCAGTTGGTGTCCTTGCAAGAGGTTGATTCCAACATGCAGGATGTGCATACTGGGAATTTTCTTCGCCATTTCGGCGATTCCGTACACGATCGTTCCACCCTAAAGACAATGATCCTGGCAAAGTGGAAGTTGTAGATTTAAACTGTGATCAATGGTATGCAAGTCTGGTACGAGCCCTTCATACAACTGTTATGTTCAGTTCAGTTTCTATCTCAAATTTTTTCTCTTTTGCCTGTTGTACCTTCTATGCTAGACATTTTTGGCAAAGCCCGATGTAAAACAGTGACGTGGTCAAATGGCACGCACACAAAGAGCGCGCACGGTTGTGCACACTCTGCTCTTTCCTTGTTTGCTTGTTCTTTTTTGCTGGGTCAAAAATAATAGAGTTATCTAATGTGACTCCAACTCGGCTGGTCGCTGGCTAGGCCAGCTTAACAGTTTTGGCGATGGGGATGCTGGACTTGGCCAGCCTCACTTCCTCAGGCCGCGTATATGCCGTTCGGCACAAGCTCTCACCGGCGGGTGCGTCGCGTCAACAAGACGTCTGTTTCCAAGCAATTTCGGGCTCAAAAGAAAAAATCAGTTTCAGCTTGTTGATGGCGGCTCGTTCGATTTCGGACGTCTTCCCGGATTACTGAGCCGCCATCTTAGCCACAAGCAGGGCTGAGTGACAGTTCACAACCAAACTCCCTGGACAAGTCCAGCACGCCTGCGGATGTTTGAAAGCTACACCTTGGCTACCGGCGTTCACGGATATTCAGCTGAACGTCGCCAGGGAAAGCTACTCAATTGCTTAGGGGTCGAAGGGCAGCGGGTTTACGACTCCCTACCAGCTCCCGCCGGACAAGCGCTAGCAACGTCATCGGCGGGAGAGAGTATGCAAGTACTACAAGTGTCACGCGACGTGTACAGCGAGACTGCCAGGACCCTCCAGGTCGAAGTCTCACAGCCGGTTAACCAGACCGGGCAACAACTCCCATTCCATATTTGGAAAGAACAAGAAGGTCCTTATCTGCGTGAATATCTCTCAACCCTCCAAACATTAGAAGCACAGGGGAACTTCGACGCCACCAACGAGGTCATAGTTCGTCGCCAGTTCAGGGGGGGGGGGGGGGGGGGGGGGTTGCATCTGGGGAGATCCAAACGCCTGGTGCTGTACTCCGCTCTTCCGTTCAGCGTGGCCTTATAGATTGTTCTCAATAGACCTTTTGCTACATTACCCAATCACCAAGAAGCAAGCTTTGAGACTAGTTATACGCGCTGCACGTGCTGGCGCCTGCAGCAGTAAGTGTTTTCAAGAAAAATCCTAAACGAATGCAACTTGCGTCGCAATTTCTAAGCACTTTTCGTTTTTATGGTTGATGACGCGATTGGTCTGAACCAATATAGACCCAAACGACGAGACCATGCAACGACCATGTGCAATCTTCCCAACTATTGAAATAAACAACCAGTTAAAAGATATGAACGCCCCCCCCCCCCCCCCAATTTACGGGTGTTCGAAGCAAAGTTTGAGTGCGAATCACCCGCAAAATAAGAATCAGAATAGATCAAGTGCGTCTATTCAGTCATTCCTACATTTATAATTATATGTTGTCAATATCCGATGCTCGAGACCAATGTTGTCACTAAACGCTCGTACTTTGCACTGATAGGCACGCCCTTCTAAGCACATTTGGTTTTCTTCGTCCCTTTGCCACGCTTTTTTAAGCATTTCGTTGACGACTACTATGATGACGATGACGAGCAGTTGGAGGAGTCCCACATTTCCAGACCTTCTCAAACCAAGCTGTACCTAAGCATCCAGGTATTTGAATCGACGCTGCAGTTTTTTCTTGAAGCGGGGTCAGCCGTCTTTATCGTGGATAGTGCCCTGTTCGTCCAACATTTCGCAAGCAAGGCGACAGTTGTACCACTTCCTGTGAAGCTCCTAAACTTTTCTCAGCAGCCCATCATCATGCTGGGCGACTTCAAAGCCCCGCTAATGTTCAAGGATCGTGCGGCAACAATAGTTTTCTACATTACTGTAAGTGGTACTTCTGTACTCCGCATAAACGATGTTGTAGCCCTCGACATCAAGTTAAGTGGCGCCACTCGGTCGTGCTTCCGCAAAGACACAGATGGTTCCCGCTACGCGCTGAGGCAGGAGGCGGCACCGGCCCCAAAGAACGAAGCGTTAATTGCGCAGAGAAAAAATTGATCGGCAAGGATGCAAACTCATCTGGCCTAGCACCGTCTTCTCAGCAGGCTGCAGGTTCAGGGGTGCATTATGCAGTAAAGCCAAAACTAGCTGCCACCTTTCATGAGCCACTTCGAGCACCTCCTCATTCCGGTTTTTGGCCGTCATCAATTGCGTTGCCCAAAAAGTAAACATCCGTCCTTTTTTCATTACCATTCGTCATCAAATGAGACGCATCCCTCTAACAGCGCGTCAGTCATTCCCGGGATAAATGAGATGCCTGGACGCGGATGGGGTGATCGAGCGGATTAATTCCTCCAAATGGGTGTCACCAATTATTGTGGTGCAGAAGAAAGATGGCTCCATTCGCATATGCGTGAACCTTCGGGAAGCCAACAAGGGTGCCGTTATTGATAGCTTTCCTCTTCCTCACATATGAAAGGCATTTGCATGCTTAACATGGGTCAAAGAACTTTTCAATCTTGACTTCGCAGCAGCTTATTACCTAGCAACGCTACATAAAAATAGCGGGAACGCCACCGCATTCATTACGTATGAAGTTATATTCCGGCTCAAGATAATGTCTGTTGGACTGGTATCCGCACCAGCAGCCTTTCAGACATTGAGGTCGGATGTGTTGGTGTGTTGGTCTACCTTGGGGTGTGTTGGTGTGTTGGACTACCTTGGCGACGTTTTTGTTTTTGGCAGGATAAAAGAGGGGCGCACAAAGCGTTTGTGTGAGATGCTGCGGCGGACCTCGGATGCTGGACTGAAAAGTCTACAACATGAGCCTTCGTGATGTGTAAAAATTTGTTTTTAGGTCATAAAGTTAGCGCGCAAGGGATTGCTTCACTATAATAGAAAGTGGATGCCCTCAACGCTCCCCCGCCCCCCTGGACATCAACCAACTCCCATCTTTTCTGGGTTTGGCGGAGTATAACTCGCTTCGTGCCTCGTTTGTCGTCTGAAGTGAAACCTTTTCGGAGGTTCCTGTGGAAAGACACTCCCTTCGTCACGCGCAACGAGGTGGACCGAAGTTTCAACCAAGTAAAGAGGCTGCTGTAGTCTGCGAGGACGTTAACGATGTTCGACCCTACGTTTCCCACCATCGTGGCCACAGATCCGTTGTCATTTGGCATTGAGGCTGTGCTGCAGCTTCTTCATAGTGCCAGCGGCTTCCCTGTCGCGTTCGCCTCACGGACGCTGACTTGGACAGAACAGCGATACTCAGTCGGGAAAAACGAAGCACTGGCGTGCTTGTGAGCGTGCGAAAAGTGACACATTTACGTCTGGGTCTTTCACTTTACCCTTCACAGGGATAGCCAAGCGTCTGTGTCTTTCGTGTCTACGTGTTGGTCGCATGGCGTACTGAAGTACAACTTCACGGCGAAGTTCCAGCGAGGAGCCGAGAACCAGGCAGCAGACGCCCTGTTTTGCATGCCGATGTCGCACGAAAAAGAGGGGAGGGCGTTCGACGACGACATCGTCTCCGTAGCTTTAGATTAAGAGTGCATTACGAAGCAACAGCTACAATAGGAGGCAGCAATTGACGCTCCGTTCACCGCTGTCACTGGATATGTGTCCTCCAATTGACCGCTGTTGAACAACTTCTCCACCGATTCGACCATCTTCTCTAAGCTGAAGAGCTGTGTCCCGGGAGTGCAGACGCGCCCCGGACACACCACGAGGAGAGGGGACTTCGAATGTTCTGTGTCCTAGGCAGGTGGTTCCAAGGCGCTCAGAGGGTAACCGCTGACAGCCAGTGATGTATGGAGACTTTGTTGCTCGGCAAACTGAGTGAATTATTTCCTTCGACATTTTTAAAGTATAGCGAACTATTTTTTTTTTAGGTGTGCTTTTCATGCTTGTTATACTTGCTGTTGTAAATGCATGCCTAATGGTTTGTTTACACGCACTCTTCGTTTCACGGAATACCTTTTTTTCAATTTGATGCTTTTTAGTGTTCCTTGTGTGAACTGTTACGCAAAAATGAGCATTCGAGGGGCATCTGTGGTCACCACTCTACAGATGTACTCTCATGACGCTAGACCTCTGTGTTTTTTTAAGTATCTATTTGATTTTATTTTCATTTTGATGACATCCCCATCATAGTCTCTTTTAGCTACCCTCTTAAAGAAGACCAAAAAAAAAAAAGACTGAAAGGGAAAATATTATGTTCAGTTCAGTTTCCATTTTACTTTCTTGTTTTCTTCATGTTGTCCCTTCTATGCCAGCCATATGTGCAATCGCCGTCCAAACAACTGCGATGCTGCCAAACGTCACGCGTGAAAAGCGCGCGTTCTGCTCTTTTAATGGGTGCACATGCTTCTTCTATTTTCCAGCTTCTGAAACAACACACTACTGTACTTTTGTTATATGTCTTCGACTCGGCCTGATCGCTGCCTCTTCTCCGTTCACTTTTACGCAGCTCAAACTGCAGTCTATTTATTTATTTATTTATTTATTTGCATACCTACATCGCCTGAAGAGGCATTATAGTAGGGAGGGGCACATACATAAAATGTGTACACTACAAACAGAGGGTGAAACATTATTATTAGAGAAGTAATGCACAATGGTAGTGAGAGGAAACATTGAAACTTTTGAAAAAACAGCTCTGACAATGCCATTTCAACAATGTCACCTGGCAACATATTCCAATCCTCAATGGACCGCGGGAAAAAGAAGCATTTGAAAATGTGATGATCGCTGGTATCGCCACGGCGAAGAAGACGAAGCGCGCGCTCTGGGAGCGCGTGCCAGAAAAACGGAATGAATAAAATGGTAGCCTAAGACCGAACGCTGTCGCTTTTTGGCCGTCACGTTACAATTGGTGGCAGCGGTGGGATATTCATGTTCCTACCGAAGAGCAGATAATAAGGACTGTAACCAGTCGACTCATGCACGCTTGAGCGATAGGACATCATGACGAGAGGGAGCTTGATGTCCCAGTCAGTCTGTGTCTCATTGACATACGCACTCAAGCTGTTCATCAGCGTGCGATTGAATCGCTCGACCAATCCGTCCGACTGGGGGTGGTAAGGGGAGGTCCTTGTCTTTCGGATGCCCAGAATTGAGCACATTTCTTGAAAGACGTTGCTCTCGAAAGTTCTGCCTTGGTCAGAGTGTAGTGCTGATGGTATCCCGTAGCGACTGAAGAAGTTGTGGACGAGGCTGTTGGCGACCTCCTTGCTTTCTTAAGTTTTCAGAGGGAACGCTTCAACCCATCGAGTGAAATAGTCGCTCACCACCAAGATGTACTTGTGGCCTCTTTCTGTCGTTGGGAACGGACCAGTGATGTCAATAGCCACGCGCTCAAAAGGGAAGGTGGCCGCTTCCTGAATCAGTGGTGCTCGTGGTCTGGGGTTTGGTGCCTTACGAGCGGAGCACTTAACACATCGCGAGCACCAGTCGGCTACACTTGGTGCCATTCGAATTCAGAAAAACCTTTCTGCGGCCTTCTTCAGTGTCTTGGCGCGCCCAAGATGCCCGCCCCCCGGTGCATCATGAACGGAGTCTAGGGTCAGCGGTATCCATGTCTCGGGGATCACGGGAACGGGGGTTGACTCTGGTGTTTTTGCCCACATGAGGCAGCCGTAGACAAGCCTTAGCTTCTGCCGGTTGCGAAAGAGCACTCCCGCGCTGCATCGACGAACCTCTCCTGCCGGCGTGCCTGCAAGCAGGGCGTCGATGATGGGCGAAAGCTGCGGGTCACGTCGTTGTTCTTCTCGAAGGTCTGTCATGGTGAATGAAGACTGTGCAACTGTCATGAGCGCGACATGTTGGCCTTCATTTGCCGGGGAAGGCCGTCGGGACAACGAATCTGCATTACCATGTTGCTTTCCCGGCCGATGCGAGACGATGATGTCATACTCGCTGAGTTGGTCAATCCAGCGGGCGACTTGGCCTTCCGGTTCTTTGAAGCTGTGTAGCCATTGAAGCGCGCTGTGATCCGTCCTGCAGGTGAATCGCCGTCCAAGCAGGTAGTGCCTAATGTAACGGACGAAATAAACCAGGGCCAGCATTTCTTTCCTGGTCACACTGTAGCGGCGCTCAGGCTTCGTGAGGGTACGACTGCCGTAGGCGATTACCCTCTCCTTCCCATCCTGTACTTGGGATAGTACCGCGCCGATACCGTTTTCACTTGCGTCCGTGTCGAGGATAAAGGGTAGGTCGAAATTTGGAAACGCCAGAACTGGAGAGTTCGTGAGGCGCTGTTTGAGCTCTTCGAAGGCGTCTTGGCACTGTTGTGTCCAGACGAATTGAACTTGCTTCTCCAACAATTTGTGAAGCGGGGCCGCGATGCCGGCAAAGTTTGCAACAAATTTACGGTAGTACGAGGCAAGTCCTAAGTACGAGGCAAGTCCTTCTCGAACCTCGCCCGGATTTCCTCGTGAAAAATAATATTGAAGTCACCTGGAGCGTTTTGACAGTGTCCGATAAGCTACCAGTATGTGTCATCAACCATTCTGAAGAGCCGGTCACCTTATTCAAGGGTACAAGTCTCGGAACCCTGCACGCTTTTGACCACCCTGAAGGAGAGTACTCCGCTGCTCCACTTGACAAGAGGCACGCGCAGGCGGCACGAGACAGCGTTTGCTCTGCGACGAAAAGAGAGAAATGGACACTCACCTCGCTGCAAGATGAGCTTGCCGCATCACAACACCTCCAGGGTGATCAACAAAAACTCATCGAAGGTACGCTTCTTGACTTCGAGGATATAATTTCTCAAGGTGATTGGGACTTGCGTTGAGAGATGCAGGTCTCAAGTAGAAACTTTCAAAGTGCCGCTTCTTCAGCAACAGCGTTTTGTACTTGGGCCACAAAATTTCAGCTACGGGAATCGGAACCGACGAGACGAAAACAGAAAAGGTCTCGAAGTGGCCACAGCCTTTAAGCGTCGAGGATCTTCGCTCATTCTTAGGACTTGCCTCGTACTACCGGAAATTTGTTGCAAACTTTGCCGGCATCGCGGCCCCGCTTCACAAATTGTTGGAGAAGCAAGTTCAATTCGTCTGGACACAACAGTGCCAAGACTCCTTCGAAGAGCTCAAACAGCGCCTCACGAACTCTCCAGTTCTGGCGTTTCCAAATTTCGACCTACCCTTTATCCTCGACACGGACGCAAGTGAAAACGGTATCGGCGCGGTACTATCCCAAGTACAGGTTGGGAAGGAGAGGGTAATCGCCTACGGCGGTCGTACCCTCACGAAGCCTGAGCGCCGCTACAGTGTGACGAGGAAAGAAATGCTGGCCCTGGTTTATTTCGTCCGTTACTTTAGGCACTACCTGCTTGGACGGCGATTCACCTGCAGGACGGATCACAGCGCGCTTCAATGGCTACACAGCTTCAAAGAACCGGAAGGCCAAGTCGCCCGCTGGATTGACCAACTCAGCGAGTATGACTTCATCGTCTCGCATCGGCCGGGAAAGCAACATGGTAATGCAGATTCGTTGTCCCGACGGCCTTCCCCGGCAAATGAAGGCCAACATGTCGCGCTCATGACAGTTGCACAGTCTTCATTCACCATGACAGACCTTCGAGAAGAACAACGACGTGACCCGCAGCTTTCGCCCATCATCGACGCCCTGCTTGCAGGCACGCCGGCAGGAGAGGTTCGTCGATGCAGCGCGGGAGTGCTCTTTCGCAACCGGCAGAAGCTAAGGCTTGTCGACGGCTGCCTCATCTGGGCAAAAACACCAGAGTCAACCCCCGTTACCGTGATCCCCGAGACATGGATACCGCTGACCCTAGACTCCGTTCATCATGCACCGGGGGGCGGGCATCTTGGGCGCGCCAAGACACTGAAGAAGGCCGCAGAAAGGTTTTTCTGGATTCGAATGGCACCAAGTGTAGCCGACTGGTGCTCGAGATGTGTTAAGTGCTCCGCTCGTAAGGCACCAAACCCCAAACCACGAGCACCACTGATTCAGGAAGCGGCCACCTTCCCTTTTGAGCGCGTGGCTATTGACATCACTGGTCCGTTCCCAACGACAGAAAGAGGCCACAAGTACATCTTGGTGGTGAGCGACTATTTCACTCGATGGGTTGAAGCGTTCCCTCTGAAAACTCAAGAAAGCAAGGAGGTCGCCAACAGCCTCGTCCACAACTTCTTCAGTCGCTACGGGATACCATCAGCACTACACTCTGACCAAGGCAGAACTTTCGAGAGCAACGTCTTTCAAGAAATGTGCTCAATTCTGGGCATCCGAAAGACAAGGACCTCCCCTTACCACCCCCAGTCGGACGGATTGGTCGAGCGATTCAATCGCACGCTGATGAACAGCTTGAGTGCGTATGTCAATGAGACACAGACCGACTGGGACATCAAGCTCCCTCTCGTCATGATGTCCTATCGCTGAAGCGTGCATGAGTCGACTGGTTACAGTCCTTATTATCTGCTCTTCGGTAGGAACATGAATATCCCAGCTGACATGCTACTCGACGTGCACGGACACACTAACATGGCGTCGATGTCCGATTACGAACAACACGCATCGCGTCTACGGACATCATTACAAAAGGCTCGCGACCATGCAATCGTGAACAACATGAAAGCAAAGGATGCACAGAAGCGCCACTACGACAGCACAATCAGTGAAGAAGACTACAAACCTGGCGACAGAGTTCTTCTACATTCACCCGCTGTGCCACGAGGACAGTCCTCAAAGTTATATTTGCCATGGGTGGGTCCATATGTAGTCCTCAAGAAGCTGCCTAACAACGTGTACAGAATCCAGGGAGAAACAGGTAAAAGAAAGCGGCGGGTTGTACACCACAACCGTTTGAAGCGGGTAGCCGATGGGAAGGAGCGAGTCTTGTTGCCTGCCAGGACATTATCACACGTCACGGATAACAACCTGCCTCCACCTGCACCTGCACTCAAAGATTTCCCGGATATAATAATCACAGAAAACGAAGATAATGACCCGGCTCCTACTCCCCCAGCAGTCCCCGACTACCCAGACATAATAGACCTTGAAGGTGATGATCTGTACTTCGATGCGGTCGAACGTCTACCACCGGTACAAGCAGCCAAGGATCCGCAACTGGCCGACGCTCTTGAGAACCCACCGCTGTTAGACATCCTCGACAACGAGCTTCACGTCGACGACCAAGCTGAGGAAAACGGGGACCAGGGCACTGACGGAGGCCAGCACAATACGCCGCCAGCGAACGATGCCGACCTCCTGGACTACGATCAACTTCCAGTCATTCTTTTGCCCCCCGAGGACGTCACTCCGACGGACTTGCCCGTAGACGTGCCACAGCAGGCAGAGCCAGAGAAGCGATACATCCTTCGGCCACGAGGAACATTGAGTCGACCCGCGCGGTATCGCGATTGAGTGCCCCTAGCGTGAGAAGCCTAGTGCCGGGACGGCAACTTCCTCGTGAAGGGGGATAGTGTGATGATCGCTGGTATCGCCACGGCGAAGAAGACGAAGCGCGCGCTCTGGGAGCGCGTGCCAGAAAAACGGAATGAATAAAATGGTAGCCTAAGACCGAACGCTGTCGCTTTTTGGCCGTCACGTTACAAAAACATCAGTTCTGCTGTGAAATGGACGAATTTTTCTTGAATTATCTCTTCTTTCTGATACATAGGCAGACTCAAAAATATACGTGAACCTACTAATTAGAGACGATTTAAGTTCAGTTATGCTAGCTCTAAAATCAAAATTACCTGTAACAAATCTCGCAGCACGATTCTGTACTTTTTCGATTTGATATATAAGGTTCTGACGGAACGGATCCCATAGCTCACTGGCGTAGTCGAGGACAGACCGCACATGAGAAAAAATATAATGTGTCCTTCAAAGATGGGGGAGCCATCCTAAAATTACGTTTAATAAATCCCAGTGGCCGGCTTGCTTTCGCTGTAATATAGTCAACATGTTTATTCCATCTTAATTCGCACGAAAAAATAACTCCCAAATATTTAGCCTCCGATGCCAGTTCAAGTGAAACACCACCGATACAGTAGGATGAAGGAATAAATTTAGTTTTTCTAGTGAATCTGACGCTAATACATTTAGATACGTTTAGAGGCATGCGCCATTTGATACACCAGTCATCAACACCAGTCATCAATTTTATATAAATCACTTTGAAGAGCGAATACTTGAGCATCACAGGTCACATCACTGTATAAAATGCAATCGTCTGCATATAATCGAATATGTGAAGAGACGCTTTCAACTGTATTATTAATGTATATTAAAAAAGGAGAGGGACAAGTACCGACCCCTGTGGAACGCCGGATGTTATTTCTATATGGGGGACTTTAAACCGTTAATTAACACTGACTGTTTTCTTGAATTAAGGTAACAGCCAATCCAATTATCAATTTCCAAATATATGTTTAGTTTGTGAAGCTTGTTCATGAGAACAGCATGAGGAACCATGTCGAAGGCCGTTTTGAAGTCCAGAAAGATACAGTCAACTTGTCGGCCCTTGTCAAACGATTGTGAAATGTCGTGATAGAACCCAAGCACCTTCGTGGTACAAGAAACTCCGGTACGAAAACCGTGTTGAGAATGGCTAAAGAAATTGATAAGACTAAGGTGTTTCATTAGGTTAGTGTAAATAATGTGCTCCATAGTTTTGCAGCACACACTTGTCAGTGAGATGGGCCTGTAGTTTTGTACCAAATTGTTTGGGCCAGACTTGTGGACGGGGACGACATTTGCAGATTTCCCGTCCAGGGGCAAGAAGCCACATTTCAACGGCACCGTGAACAAAATTACCAAGTAGCTTGAAATAACTTCTGCACAAGACTTCAGGACAGCGTTTTGAATTCTATCGGGGCCAGGTGCCGAACCTTGTCTAATTTTTTTAGAAGGTTGAAAACACCGTGTGTGTCAAAATAAATCTGAGACATAAAATCAGTAGAAACAGGTACTTCTTCGGAATCGCCGAAATTCCCCGTCACGATATCCGAGAAAACAGACCTGAAGTAACCATTGAAACTGGCAGCCTTTAGAGTCATCCTCTAAAAGGCGACCCTCGACCAACAGGGAGGAAATTCCAACGATATCTTTTTTATTAGAGCGAATAAACTTCCAGAATTTCTTTGGGTTTTGCCTGAGTTTCACATTTAGTGTTGCAAAGTAGTTTGCCCGGGACGAAGTAATTGCATGTTTAAGGGTGACACCTATCTCCTTTAGTTTATTGTTTGATGCAGAGTCATTACGTGCTCGGTATTGAGTTAGTGCACGTTTATTTTTATTAATAAGTTTCCGTAACTTGGAGTATATCCATGGTTTATCCTGACGAAGCTTCGAGGTTATAATTTTTGATGGAACGAAAATATCAACCAGAGTCTTTATTTTATTCTTGAATATCTTCCACAGTAAGCTAATGTCACCTGTCACGCTCATGTTCTCAAACTCCGAGTAAAATTCTTCCAGTCTACTAGACAAACCAGCATAATTACCCCTGTCGAAAAAGCACACTTTCTTAGGACGTAAGGAAGCACTGTGATCAAATGAACGAGACAAATTTGCAACAACAGCCTGATTCACTGTCACTAATTCCCTAGATAACGGGAAGAGCGGAGACCGACGAAGCACGATTACTGAGCACTAGGTCGAGGACACTTGAACGGCTAGAACGGATCCTCGTAGGCTCTGTAAAATCTGATGAAGGTCATAGTCATTGACGAGATTAACAAATGCTGAGTATATACCAGTATAGTTAGAAATAGATGATTTGAGTTCTGTCCACTGAATGTCCGGTAAATCAAAATCACCACCAATAAGAAAAAACCTGCTTCTACCACAGATAAAGCGTTATACAAAGAAAAAAATAGAGTTTATGTTGCTTGATGGCGATTTGTAGAATGAACCCACAGTAAGATTATCACCGTTAGAACAGGAGACTCCACACCAAACGGATTCGCACGATAAGCCGTTGATTTCTACCAAGGAACTTTTAAATCTTTCATGGATTAGCAGAAACACACCCCCACCGTTGCCATTCCGATCTTTACGACAAACAGCGAAGTGCGGCGGGAAAACTTCCAGATCCGAGATTGACTCCGCGAGCCAAGATTCTGTTCCAATGACAATGCGTGGATTAGTGACCGAGATGAGAGCAGCAAAGTCGTCGATTTTGTTCCTAATGCTTCCACAATTGACGTTCAAAACCACTATATCATTCATAGCTGCATTGTTCAGTCTAGACTTCTTTAAATATTAAGTGTCATTAATTTTCACAGAAAGTGTGATTGGACAGACGTAAAACATTCGTTCACCTATGTATAAGCGATTATACCGAAGTTGAAACTTCGCGTTTTGGCTTCTGGGGTATTTCAAAAGTTTTTTTGCGTTAATTTCTGGTCATCAACGAACAATCTTCGCTGAGCGAGTAGGGGGAACTCTTTGATTTGGACACGCTGAACAAAACGTCTTGTTTTAGTTTGAATTATGTAAATTTCGCGATAATAGGCCTGTTTCTATTAGGTCGGAACGCTCCCAGCCTATGGGAACGCTCCAAAAACGAGGCATCAAACTTCATACCAAAGGTCTCCTGGCAAAGCGAAATGACCTTTGCTTCAGAGGCAGTCCAAGTCTCTCCGGAGCTGTCAGGTATCCCATAAAAAAAATCAGATTCGACCTCCTTGACTGACCTTCAAGATTTTCACACTCCGAAGCCAAGCTTTTAACCTGAGAAGACAATTCAGCTGTAGAAGTAAGGAGACAATTTACATCATTCCGCAGTTGCGGAACAGACTCCAAATTAGCATTCTACCAATGTGAGCCTGGTTGCTAATGCTGCTAGCTTTTCGGCCACCGACTTTTGGTTTGCTTTGAATTGTTTAGTGCGTTAAAAAGTGCCATTTGACCGACCAGTAGCTGAGGCAAATAGCCAGACTTTGAAAGATAAGCTGTTGCAGATCTTCCGTCAGGGGACCCGGGTTAGATTCGATGTCCCCCGCTAGCATTAGCAACATATTTTTTTTAGTCTGACAAAAAACTGAAAGCCGTTTCCAACTCCCTGTAACGCCGAATTAGAGCGCAGCTCTTGGGGAGGAGGGGAAGGCAAGGGGGGGGGAGGGGTTCACGTGACCTCAGGGGGAGGGGGGGGGGGGCACGTGACCTCGAGGGGTGGGGGCGGAGAAAATTTTCCGCTAAAATTAGCGGGGAAAATTTTCCGCTAGATTAGCGGGGGAAATTGTCCGCTAGATTTAGCGGTAAAAGTTTCCGCTAGATTTAGCGGAAAAGTTTCCCCGCTAAATTTAGCGGAAAATTTTCCCCGCTAGATTTAACGGAACATTTTCCCCGCTAGATTTAACGCGAAAATTTTTCCGCTAAATTTAGCAGGGAAAATTTTCCGCTAAATCTAGCGGGGAAAATTTTCCGCTAAATCTAGCGGGGAAAATTTTCCGCTAAATATAGCGGGGAACATTTTCCGCTAAATTTAGCGGGGAAATTTTTTGCTAAATCTAGCGGGGAAATTTTTCGCTAAATTTGGCGGGGAAAAGTTTCCGCTAAATTTAGCGGGGAAACTTTTTCTGCTAAATTTAGCGGGGAAAATTTTCCGTTAAATCTAGCGGGGAAAATTTTCCGCTAAATTTAGCGGGGAAAATCTTTCGCTAAATCTAGCTGGGAAAATTTTCCGCTAAATTTAGCAGGGAAAATTTTCCGCTAAATCTAGCGGGGAAAATTTTCCGCTAAATCTAGCGGGGAAAATTTTCCGCTAAATATAGCGGGGAACATTTTCCGCTAAATTTAGCGGGGAAATTTTTTGCTAAATCTAGCGGGGAAAATTTTTCGCTAAATTTGGCGGGGAAAAGTTTCCGCTAAATTTAGCGGGGAAACTTTTTCTGCTAAATTTAGCGGGGAAAATTTTCCGTTAAATCTAGCGGGGAAAATTTTCCGCTAAATTTAGCGGGGAAAATCTTTCGCTAAATCTAGCTGGGAAAATTTTCCGCTAAATCAAGCGGGGAAAATTTTCCGCTAAATTTAGCGGGGAAAATTTTCCGCTAAATCTAGCGGGGAAAATTTTCCGCTAAATTTAGCGGGGAAAATTTTCCGCTAAATTTAGCGGGGAAAATTTTCCGCTAAAATTAGCGGGGAAACTTTTCCACTAGATTTAGCGGGGAAAATTTCCCGCTAGATTTAGCGGGGAAATTTTCCGCTAGATTTAGCGGGGAGAATTTTCCGCTAGATTTAGCGGAAAAATTTTTCCGCTAAATTTAGCGGGGAAAATTTTCCGCTAAATTTAGCGGGGAATATTTTCCGCTAAATTTAGCGGGGAACATTTTCCGCTACATCTAGCGGGGAAAAGTTTCTGCGAAATTTAGCGGCGAAAATTTTCCGCTTAATCATATCGGGGAAAATTTTCCGCTAGAAAATCTAGCGGGGAACATTTTCCGCTAAATTTAGCGGGGAATTTTACCCAGCATGCACCGCGCGGTTACGCCGACGGCGATGGCAACGGCGACGCCGCTCAAGCCGGAAACGGGCGCCTAAGAGCTGCGCTCTAAAAACAAAACACTGCTTGGGCACAGCAGCAGAACAGGACATCTATCATCACCTCGAAAAACCGTAGATTTTTTTTTACTAACATGCGTGAACAACAGAAGTGTGTTAAGCGACATCTTGCAGGGTGCCCTGCCGCTCTGCCCACTGAGGGGATCCGATGGCGGGCAACTGTTTATCCCCTCCGAGCCTGCCGTTGATGGCGATGGTGCTGGGACGAAGTATGTCGTGTCGATGCGTGGTTGGTCTGGCTCAGTGGTGGGTATTGCTTCCTTGAGCGATGAAAACGCCCACGTGGCAGTCCGTAAGAAGTAACATGACGAAGAACCTTTGCTGCTGTAATCGGTACCGTTGAACTGGCTGGAGGCGGCGCGAACACCGAGAAACAGCAACAGCTGCTTGAACAACACTTGCAGGGTGCCCGGCCGCTGTGCCTACTCTAAGTCAAAGTCAAAGCTACAAGCGCGAGATAGCCCGCGCGAGTGGCATAGAGACATGTATTTTTCTCACGAGCGCTTGTCCTGCAGAATAACGCTTCGAAACAGCAACCTCGAGCTCTCGTGCTTTTAGCATTGACTGCAGTCTCAGCTTAAGGCCACGGTCCCACTGAATGTGGCAGTTTAGGTACTTTTTGGCAGGTCATTACTCATCTCCTTTTAAATACTGTTTTGTGGGATTGATGTCATTCGAAAGGCAATGTAATCCTCTTTCATTTGATATTATGCATGTATTGGCTTATACTGTTCATGCGAATTTGTAGCGTTGGGATTATGATGGCGCGGACCCTCACTTGCTCCGCTGGTTCATGTTTTATGAACGATTCATTATAGGGGTAGGGAAACGAAATTTCAGCGCTCTTTTTTTAGCTTTAATGTGTTGCATGTTGCACCCTAACCTCAAAAACACCAGTCTTCCGTTGAAAAGCACAAGAAAACTAATTTTAAAGCTAAATAAACGATCTTTCAATGTGCACCTGGTGGATGCATGCGGAGCCTATTTGGGAGGTAGTCTAGCAACGTTGTGGAATCTGCTACGTAGTCGTGACGTAGCATATTCCTTCGGAGTAGCGCCGCCTTTTGGAATTTCAACATTTTCCTTTTTTAGCTTTCCTCCTAGCTCAACTCACAAATCGCGCATTGTACCAAACGGTTCAAAAAGACGGAAAGGAAGGGCTTCCTTCTTTCTCGGACCCTCGTTCGTGCAACCGGAAACAGCCATTCTCCCCCTAGAAGATTAGCCCGTCCCTCAAAACTCGAACAAAAGTTGCTTTCCCCACGCCGTTCAGCCCTAAGCTGACAGTGTTGTGGAAGCTACGTGCTCCTTGGGCCAGCCACACGCACGTCACCCCACGGGTACTTCGAACGGCTCGGTTGTAACGCGCTGACGCTATTGACACCACTACAACGCTGACAACGCCACCAAGGGCAAAGCTCATAAGCACGCCTGCCTTGCTACTCCACGAGCGCGGGAAATCTTTTCTTTCTGTTTTTGTTTGCGCCCGATATCCCATGACGCATCGGGCTCTCCACTCGCTTCTCTTCGAGCGCTTGCTCGAGTGCACCGTTTGGAACGAAAAATATAGCCAATCGTTCAAAATACAAACGTGCGATTATCATTTACGGTTATTATCCGTCATGCTTGACTCATTTCCGAACAAAATTTGAACATTTCAATTTTTGTTTCCGTACCCCTTTAAAGATAACACGGTTCCAATAGAGCAGTTTTGTTAAGATGATGGCGGAGCAGAATGTAACGGTATACTTTTTTGGTATTTGCACTACTTTGTTTTTTTCAGCTCTCAAAATTTTGTCCTAAAATTGACATTTTTCAGCTAAAATATGTTTTTAATGACAAGCGCTAGGGCAATGGAATTAGCTACATATGTAGTGCTTACAATTGGTAATATGCAGAAAAACATTTTATGTTGTGTAAAATTGTTTTGTTTAGATATTCTATATCAAACGTAGCACTTTTTTGTGCTTCGAGTCATGGTAATTCAAATGCCGCTGAGTAAATAAATAAACTATGGTAAAATCTTTTATAACATTTAGAACTGCAATAGCTGCCCAAGAGGTGGACGGTGGCTTTTTTTTAGTTTCGAAGTCATAATGCTCCGGGAGCCCTTCAAACTTACCTGTTTTTGACGCACATCTTTTTTGGACACCAGATTTATTGGCATCTAATAACATTTATTTTATGGAGTAGATATACATTGCGATGTATTAGATTTTCCCAATGATCTTGCTTTGGTTTCTTGAGAGTTGTAGAGCTTAGCTAATTTTAAAAACAATTAAAAACTGTTTCGGTGTTTTGTTGCGCTACCTGGCGGATTGCAGACAAAACTGCTTATTTCTAAGTTCAAAAAAGTTTCGAGGGCGGCGTTGGCGTCTGTATCATCATCAATCTCCGTGTCGTTTTACCTTCACATTTAGAAAATATATTTGAAGATTTACTATCGATAAATGAACGGTTTAAGTACTGGGTCAGGTTAATAAATCTAAGACAAATAATTACACAACCGTAGCGTGATATAAAGTGTTCATTATTCGATATAATTGAAATCAATAAACGATAAAGACGAAGAGGGAAAGAATACACCCGAGTTCACTTCATGCCTAGAGTCACTAAAAGAGCTGCGCTTAAAATATCGGCACTCCGTTCCCCAAAATTGTTTTGGGCGCCGCCATTTTGGGTCTTGTGCAGAGCAAACGCAACTGCCGATCGTCATGATCCAAAAGTGCGACTTCCTCTGCATTAGATGCGGTGCTAGGAAGCTGATACAATATTGCTATGCTCTGTCGCGGGTTGTTTAAACATTCGTGGAGGACGTGGCGTTTCCTGTGATTTTAGATAAAGCTTCAGATAACTGGCAACCATGATTTTAAGCCACAATATGGCCAAGTGTCGTTACTCTGAAGCGTAGCTAATTTACTGGCACTAGCGGGAACAATGAGAAAGAGGCAGGTGTCAAAAGGTAGTGGCTTGTGGAATCCACGGGGCTCACGTCATGGCCCCTCCAGGTATTACCAGCTTCTTGAACAAGGTACATGAATAGTGTCATTAAATAAGCTATGCTTCAGAGTAGCGACACTTGGCCATATTGTGGCTTAAAGGGCAACTCCACTTCATTTTTGGTTTTGAAAAAACAATGCAGTCCTCTTCAGTATCGCCTAGGAAGACCACACGTCAAATATTACGACGCAGTTCGGTCTAAATGTTTCTTAAACGGTCCGGCAAACTTTGCAACTCGCCAAGTTGCCGAAATCGGCTGACTCGAGCGGGCGAATTCAGGCGCAACCAACAGCGCAGTCAAGGCTACGGGATGGGCGGAGCCAACATTGAGCTAAACGTCATCTTCATGGCCCCCTTTTGCTTGTTTTTACTTCTCCGGGCGAGCGTAGCGCATGACGTCAACAACGTTGCCTCTCGGCGCTCAGCGGTGTCCACGTGATTGGCGTAACGCACCTGCGCAGCGCGCTTCTTCGGAGCCGTTCGGCCGCCCGTCGTGGTCCCGCCGTTACCGTCGTCTTCCGCGTCACAACCACCGTCGTCGTTTCACCGTTTGTGATTATTGTCTCTCGGAGTTTCGTCCACACTACGGACACCACGTGCGCAGACTATGCCGCAGTTGTGCAGACGTCGTCGAATGCCGTAGACACCAAAACGTGGCGAAGAGTGCGGTGCAGACGACACTCGCGCCTGCCACACGCCCACCCCAATCCCGCCCGACGTTGGGCCGAGGATCACGTGACATCTCGCACCATGTGATGGCCATGTACTTGGCGGCCCAAGGCCAATGTTGCCGGACGGAGCCGAAGTTTCGGTTTCGATTTCCGCTCGTGTTTAAAATTAGATTTAAAAATATATATCCCATTTTTCGAGAAGCAAACTACGTAGTGTCTTTTACTAGGGGTTTTTAATTCGAAATCACTTTTTATCCCGAAATCTTTGGAATTGAGCGGAGTTGCCCTTTAAAATCATGGTTGCCAGTTATTTGAAGCTGTATCTGAAATCACAAGAAACGCTTTTCCGTCCTCCACTTTAAACAGTTTGCGACAAAGCAAAGCAATATTACATGAGCTTCCTAACACCGAATCTAATGCTGAGGAAGTCGAAATTTTGAATCATGATGATCGGCAGTTGCGCCTGCTCTGCACAAGCACCAAAATGGCGGCGCCCACAACACTCTCGGGGAAGAGAGTGCCGATACTCTAAGCGCAGCTCATTTATTTGCCCTACTTCCCGCGAACCTCCTTTCCCCTGACTGAAACTGAAACTAAATATAAATAATACACCATTATTATTGCTTATTTAGTTTTAACCACCTACACATAATGAGAGGAGGAAGCGGCCGGGTAGGAGAAATGAGGGTTTTATGTGCGACTGTTCTAACCAACGTTAGTTCTAACCGTCTCAAAAGAGAGAACGCGCGAGCTTGCTCTGGTTAAAAAAAAGACAGTCCAAAGAAAAGAGGCTGCAAGCTGTGTTCTTTGTGATTGTGCGTCTAATTGCAAATTGTTGTGTGTATGTTTATACAGCCGGACGTTAGTCTGCCTTAGTGTGCGTGTGTCTCAGGTGTAGATGAGCAATTTAGCCAGTGCGGTACAACCGCAAACCTGGGGTCTTTAACGTGCACCACGCAGTAGTGATACACGTCCGCACGCCGGTATGATGCTCTACCACATCGAAACGGGCAGGGGCGGGGTGGGGTCTCCAGCGCGAGCTTTCGCTCCACGTGCTCCGAGCTGGTGCGCGCTAGGGTGCCTCAATGTCCTTCTGTTTAGGGTGATGCCACTCTTTGTAGTACCCGATGCCGACAGCACGCGCTCACGGGTAAAATACAAAGAAATCGACGAAAACAAAATGTCGCCACAGCACAGTCAGCGCCACAAACGCGTGCAGGGACACGCGCTTTCACGCGCTTCTGAACAAAAAAGAAAAATAAAAGTGTGGGACAAAATGGCCAGATGTCTCCACCCTAAGCAAAGCGCACATGAAGGCACCCTAGTGCGCGCTAGACATGCACTCGGCCACCGATCGCCCCCCCCCCCCCCCCTTCCCCCCCCCCCCCCCTTATATAAGTATTTGAAGATCGACGATCGACGTCGATCGTCTCGAGGTAATGTGACGTAATAACATTATACAAATAATAAACATATTGAAGTATTGAAGGACTCAATTTTTCAATTCTTGGATTGTAATATGGCGGTAGCCTATTGTACTTACTGTTGATGAAGGGCAATATGAGGTGACGAGGTAATGATTAAATTATGAGGCTCTATAAGGACTACGATATTAGTGGGTGTCGAACCACAATGTACAGTGCCAGACTTGTTTCAAATATCGTGTGCCAAAGACCTTTCTTTACCCGCAACAGAATATGGTAGAATCAATGAGGATGCTGCTTTACAACTGTACGTGGAACAGGAAAACTGCAATGTGCAGAAGTGCGGCTTATTCGTTAATATGAAGGACGGATTTCTAGCAGCATTTTCTGATTGACTACTTGGAACAAATGGCCTCATTGACGTAAAGTGTCCCCGTTCCAAAAGATTCGTGAAGCCTACTGAAACCGCAAAGGAGTATGAGGCGAAAAATAAGAAAAATGAGCCTGGCGTGAAAGGTCCAAATCTCCACCATAGCCTCTACTACCAAATACAAGGGCAGTTACACAATACACAAAGAGAGTTTTGTGATTTCGATATATTTACACTCAAGGGCATTGATATCCAACGTCTTCAGAGGGATGACACCTTCTTGTCAACCAACATAGAGCCTTTTCTACTCAAGTTTTACATGGAAGGCCCGTCTTCCGCTGAAATTCGTCACGTAGACGAGTTGTCAGACCGAATAATCTGCCATTACTCCCGATCGGGGAATCTTTCGATCTTTATTCATGGCCATAGTATCATATGAGATCGAGGGGTGTGGCTCTTCGTCCACCGAACATTGCTTCGGCGGGTGTTTTTACCGTGTAAGATGAGACCGTCGAGTGCTGCTGGAACAAGAACCTGACGATTCTTCACTGAACTGCTTCTTCCGTAAGCTTCAAGAGGGCTTTTTTCGTTTCGCACACCATCTGTTCTGCTTGCCCGTTAGTTGCAGGATGGTATGGTGCACTAATGTGATGCCTGATGCATTTTTTTTTTTTTTTTGGAGGGGGGGGGGGACTTGTTTATTTTATTTGAAGCAAGATTTGGCGCGTTATCAGAGAAAAGTATTTTCGGCAGGGCAAAAATAGCGAAACGAGTGAGTAGAACGTCAATGACGCGTTTGTACGTCGTGGCATGCATCGTGTAAACTTCCAACCACTTAGAGTACCCATCGACCATGACTCCGCAGATGCGGATACGTTTCGCCATGCACCCACCCACTGAATAGTGGATCGTTTTCAGTTACTGTTCATGATGGCGCTGGAGTCGAGGTAGCCTTCGACTCTTTCCACAAAGTTAGCCCAGGTGCCAGCACTTTTGTCGAAAGTGGTAAGTGTTCGAAACGTCGACAACGTCGGTAGCCACGTGCTGTGCTTGACACTGGACGCTGACCATTCGCTGAGAAGAAACTTGCTTGTTCGTCTGCCACGAGTCGTCCGATATCAGGTCATCACCGCTACTCCATCTCCCGACAAAACAGGTCGTCATTGTCCGCATGTCCATAGTTAGCAATCACGTGAACTTATAAATTCCCATACGCTCATAACTTGCCGTCGCTAAACACCGTTCATTCATAGCGTCTTCAATGCAAATAAACGTCTTCCTATTTATTCTGATAGTTTTCATCATACTCGTCCTAAGCTGTACTTACAACATTATATAGGTACTTCCGAAAATATTGCAACGGCGTTTGTCTTCTGGGAACTATAATGTAACAACCTTTACAACATCTTCCGGATCCCATGAAACACAATATTTCGTTATGTCACTTTTCGGTCGTCATTATAATGGTGAGGTAAGTACCGTAAATTGCGAAGGAGTCTACTTGACGTCTGCTTCCACTGGTGTCTTGGAATATTGAGTCTACTGAGCGTGCATTCCTGCAGAAGAAGTTTTCATTGAAAGAATATTGACACTTCAATCAACAATTGATTCCTTCTTGGTAACAATTATTGCGAAAGGCCGTGGCAACCGCCGAACCGCATCTCCCTATATCAGAGAACAATTTATACAAAGCCTGACATTCTCGCATACATGCGTTTGCTGGGCCACGCTAGGGTGCCTCAATGTCCTAGGCCACGCTATTGAGCCAGCTGAGCACAGCTGGCAGCGGCGCGAGCAAGGCCACGAGGGGAACGTGATGGTGCTCGAGCCATCCCACCGTGAACCAATGTTTCGGCCACCCCACGGGTGCGTGTCGCCATCTATTGGTTGAACTAACGCCTTGTTCAAGATGGCTGCCGTGGGACCGCAGCCTTAAAGAAAAGCTAAAACACTTCTTGAAAAAAAACAAAAAAACAACGAGTTAGAGGCGAATTGTTGTGTATTTGTATCACGTAAATCTGAATAGCACGTTCGTTTTTTTCTGAAGATGTAACTAAATGCAAGAAAACACACAAAAAAAACTCCGACCAGTCGGGACGTCAAACTAGCATTTTTGGACCAGAAGCCGCGAACAATACCCTGTCCGTGCCCGCGAGAAACAAAATTATTAAGTGCGTCGGAGTACCTCTCGGTGACTGAAAATATGGTGCATGTGATGTTTCGATCGCGGTCGTTCAAAATCAAAAACTAGGAGAACAATCGACATGATCCGTACGCCAGGCGCCAACGGCCGGGAATATGCCGCCCGAGCCACGTCGAAGCGGTTAAGCTCTGTCTGGCAAAACAGAGCCCAAGCGGCGCATTCGATTCTTGAACTTTTTGCATGATCATAATTAAAAATTCCCGTGCACTATATTTTCAGCCATGACGAATTACTCCATTTAACTCTTACGCACTTATTTAAAGCGTTTCTCGCTGCCACCTCTAGAAGAATATTTTTGGCTACTGGTTGGCCCAGAAAGTATGTCAAGCCTTATATTTGCGTCTGCTACACGCCCTGGCTCTGCCCTGCTCCTTCCATCGACCAAACTCTCATTATATATTTTTTTTTTCAACAAGGGCGCAGCCCTTTTGAATGTCGTCACGTCTGGTATTGGGTAAAACATCGTTTTGAACTCTCTACAGCGCTGGAATGTGTTTATGAAAAATGCGTGATTACCACGCATTCTTGTTTTGCCTCACCTATATTTTCTCGCAAATCCCAGGTTGTAATGTTGTATTATTTTTTCGTCCCGCATTCCAGATACGGAACCCATATACGGCTCTCAATAGACGCCACCCATCTATCAATCCATTCATCCTGAAGCTTTCTGCATCCCGGATGCGCCTGCAGCCTCATGTTCGCGTTCGACTTCGGTTTTCGCAGCGCCACTATATAAGCTACGCTTCAGAGCACCGACACTTACCCTTCTTGTGGCAGAAAATCATGGTTGCCAGTTATGTGAAGCTTTATCTAAAATCCCATGAAACGCTCTTCCGTCCTCCACAAATGTTTAATCAGTTCGCGACAGAGCCAAGCTATATTGCATGAGCTTCCTAACACCGAAACCTATCCTCAGAAAATGTAACTTGTTAATAATGATGATCGCCAGTTGCGTCTGCTCTGCACAAACACCGAAATGGCGGCGACCACATCAATATCCGGAATAGAGTGCCGATAATCTAAGCGTGGCTTATAAAGTGGCTCTGGATATTTCCGTTGAGTGGTTGGCTGCAGTTCTCGTGTGCTCGTCTGCGTGCCTTTGCCATTATGTCACTGTGATTACTTTTGTCTTGCGATTTCGTGTCTCGACTCAAATGCAAGAATTTCAAATCTCCGTGGAAACTACCGTTTTTCACCTGGCTGTAAAACAGGACATGCTTGCGTGAAGGACTCGACAATTTGTATCTGTGTTCGGTGTACCGGAAGAGGAGGAGTGGCGAAACCTGTGGGATAAGAGCTTGCATCGAGCTGGCGAGACGTTGGATGAAACCTCTGCTTTGTGCAAATTACATTTTGAGCCACAGTAAGTAATTATTGATTACGTGCACGTACGCCATCAGTGGTGAAGAGGTGCGCGTTCAGCGTAAGAAGCCAATGCTTTCGTCCGAGCAATTACTGCGATTCTTTCGATTCATCCAAGCTATCTGACGAAGAAAACACCGACGCACTCACGCGCTGATAAGCACGCGATCGCAGAAGCACGAAGGAAAGCTCCAGGAGGAGTCGACCGGAGCAACGCCTCCTGTACTTAGTAGTGGATGCGTTGACTGCAGCATCATCTCTCAATGGACCTTTTGTAGAAATACGCGGTGCGCATGCGCGGAGTATTTCATGTGCCTGGGTTCGAGAGTATCTAGTTCCAAACAATCCGCCATCTTGCATTTCTCGCCTTTGAGCGGTTTCGTTGTGTCGTCCTCGGGGCGGAAGATTACGCACGATGGGGACAAAGGTGAGCTTGGGGGAGCCTAATCAAGGTCACATCGCCTCAATGGCTGAACAGGATGTAGCTGACGTTTTGGGTGTGGAACGGGCGGGAGAGGCCTTGGGCGCGCGTTGTTTTCCAGTCAACTAGTCTCGAACCGATTCGCGTGTCTAGGTGGCAGCACATATTCGCCAAGAGGTCCATTCGGGCATTAACCGCCTCAGCAAACGGGCGCTGTGAGCCAACTACCCCATTCAGAGCCCCTGCAATAAGAGCGAGTCAGCGAAATATAACGTCATCATAAAACAAAACAAATTAATCGTTAGTTGTTCAGAGAACAGGAGTGCTGTCTGCCAAAATAAAGGTCAGATTGCTACCCACTATAAATGAAAAACAAATTAGACAGTGCAGTACAACTGCCAGCCTGGGGTCTCAAACGTGCGCCTAGCAGTAGTGATGCACGATCGCACACCAGTGCACTGCTTATCCGGTTCGAACCATGCAGGGGTGGAGACTGAACCCAGAATCCGCGGGCTTCGCAGAGCGAGTGTCGTCTTCAGTAGTTAATTGTACTATACGGTAGTGACGTTTTCGGCGATTTGATGAAGAAAGAGAAACAATATTGCGACGTCTCAAAAGCAAATGTGCACTAAATTTTCCATTAACGCATTAATACGCGTTAATCAACTTCAATAAATGCATTATTTTGCATTTGATTGCCGTCTAAAAATAAACAGGTTTAATTGTTTCTTTGAAAGGCGGGACTTCTTTTTTCTCGAGAGCAACTGTCACGTGCTTTGTTCACGAGTCGAACGGTTCAGCTGGAACAGCGGCACGGCTATCTCAACTGATTCAGTCTGGCAAACGTGCGGCATGGACCCCTCATCACAGCTACCCGAAAGCGTTGAAGATGAAATCGTGACTCCGTCTTCCCCAAACAGGAAAACCTACAACGTCGTCGGTACGTAGCGTTTACTAACTTCTTTCGAGGGTAAGAAGATATGCAGATTTCTGATTGTCAATTTATCTTCCTCTTAAATTTTGGCAGACGCGAAGAGGGCGAATTACGGATGGCCATTATTTACTAGCTTGGAATTATTTAATGAGATAAAATGTGAATATATATGGCGCTTAAAAATAAAAAAAAAAAAGATTTTACCTTCATTTATTTTTTTCCATTCAGCCTTGTAAGGGAGTTCCAAGAGGAGCGTTCATGTAACCTATTTCAGCTCTTAATGGAATCACTCTCTTAAACTCCAAAGATAAAAAAAAATTTCGCGTTGGTACCCATATATCAATGTACAAGGTTCTATATATTTTTTTTTATTTCTATACGGCCCATAGTTTTAGAAACGGACGCTTATATTACGGTTAGCTTAAGAATTAGTCACGTGCTCGTCACTCAATGGGCAAATATCGCTCCACAAACCTAAGTTTCACGATTGCACCACAGTATTGATTTGTTTTGAGCTTTACTATAAAGATGTAACGAAGGCCAAATGGCTCTTGAATTTTTTTTTTTAATTGCCCTAGAGAGTTCTAATAAAATCCCAGAAATATAAAAATTTTGACTGTTTTAAACGCAATTTGAGAAAAGCTTGAAATTAAAATTACTTCAAAAAGAAATGATACAAAACGAATCGTAGTACTTAATAGAGACGTCTCCTATCTTAAAGTGCAACCCCACTCTTAATTAGCGTGGTTCTGAACCAACAGATGGCGGTTGGATCGCCTTTCAGGCCTGTACAGCAATGCGAGAAGTCGTGTGTGGTGGCGATTCGATACAGTGGGGTACTTTTCAATGTCCTGAATTTGACATCCCTGGTCCTTCGCTTGTTTTTTCTCTGCACGAGCTTTCTTTGGAACGCGCACGGCTGCGCCAGTTCTCGTGCAAGGGGGACACTTGCCTGCACTCCGAGCTCACGTCTCCAGCAAATGTGGCTGGAACAAAACGCGAAAATTGTCCTTAGTCAAATCGTGATACATATATGCCCAAAAAAACAACCGACGCGTTCAAAAATATAAAAGTGTCTGTGCACCGTTAGCACCTCGCGGGAATTCGGAAGGCCAATTACATAAATTTCAATGTTATCAGATTTGCATAACTGGCCGGGCCTTTTGTCATGCAGGCGTTTGGGTCTTTTTGAATTTTCAGGAAAACGTGATGATGTGATAGACTTGGGTTTGCAAAATTCCATGAAAAAACGGTTAAAGTGCAGTCGAGCTGGTGTAAGTTATACATAATAATAATAATAATATTCTTTATTCAGACAAATGTCTAGGAGGATGGGGCAAAAGGCGATTTAAATCACCTGACAAGGCTCCATCCCCCTGTACAGTCAGCAGCAGAACGTACAGAAACATAGGAAAGAAATAAAAACAATCAAATACTCATAGTGACATTACACTGAGATACAGTGATATAACAAAAGAAATGCGGCTGGAAGCTTTAATAAGTCAGGTTATACCTGAAAGATACGTTTTTAGTGTTCGTTTAAATGTGTATATTGTGTTGGAATTATTTATCATGGACAGTATTTCAGGGTGGTTGTTTAATAGCTGTGCGATCTGATTAAGATTCCTTTGTTTTCCGTAGTTTGTGCGTACTCTGGACTGAGTGTAGTGGGTATGGCGAAATGAGTATATTGGTGCATTGTTGATGTAATTTTCGTGTACAAACTGAGGGTGTGCTTTTATTTTGTAAAACACGTAAATTGCCAGTTTTTGAATGAGTGATTGTTCTACCGTAGGAAGAGAATACTTGATAAAATATGGGCTAGAGTGCTCCTTATATGAGATATTTGCAATTGACCGTACTGCTTTTTTCTGTAGAATTAGCAGCTTGGATATACAGGTCTGAGAGCACGTACCCCATACCAAACTGCAATAATTTAAACGAGAGTGAACAAGAGTAAAGTATAACTGTCGTTTTAACCAAACCGGAATGATATATTTGAGTCTATTTATAATGCCTATTGATCGGGAGATGTTGGGCCGAATCTGATCAATGTGATAGGACCAATTTAGGTTTTCTTGAAAGTATACACCTAAAAACTTGTGAGCTTTCACATATTTAATTTCACTATTCCTAAATGATGATTGAAACCTGAGACTGTGGTTTGAACAGCGGAAACTCGTGACGTAGGAAGAAAAAGGGACGACAACGTCTCAAAACATTCTCTGTCCCTTTTTGTCCCTACTTCACGAGCTTCCGTTTTTCAAACCACAGTCTCAGGTTTCAATCACCAAAATTCTAGCTTGAGGAATTAAATACCTCACAAATTATAACAAGTTAACTATTGTTTGGGAGGTCAGGTGTCTCATTTAGGTAGCTGGGTCTTTATTTTGACCAAAAACCACGTGACTGGAAAACATAAAAAATGACTCAGGTTCAGATATTGGGTTCGGTAAACCCAAAGTAGAACAGGTGCGGGAGTCGTAATAAAAAAATGCCAAGTTAGTGGTGCATCGAAAGCTAAGATTGTATACATACACTGGTATGGCCGTAATTTGTGAATGTTCATAGTACTTTACTACCCTCAGATTTGGTGTAAGCTGTCTCCTGATTGCTTACAACAGAAAGGAGGAAACATTCTAAGTCTGGGTTGATAAAAAAACTTCACCTGCTGACAGCTACCAATCATCTCGGCACCGATTATGAGAATGGACCTTTTGTAGAAATACGCGGTGCGCATGCGCGGAGTATTTCCTGCGCCTGGGTTCGAGAGTATCTAGTTCCAAACAATCCGCCATCTTGCATTTCTCGCCTTTGAGCGGTTTCGTTGTGTCAACCTCGGGGCGGAAGATTACGCACGATGGGGACAAAGGTGAGCTTGGGGGAGCCGTATCTAGGTCACATTACCTCAATGGGTGAACAGGATGTAGCTGACGTTTTGGGTGTGGAACGGGTGGGAGAGGCCTTGGGCGCGCGTTGTTTTCCAGTCACCTAGTCTCGAACCGATTCGCGTGTCTAGGTGGCAGCACATATTCGCCAAGAGGTCCATTCACTGCAAGCCAACGGTCGCGTGCTTAGAACGAGTTTTTCTCAAGTGATTTCAAACAATCGCAGTTGTTCTTGAGAAACAACATTGTTTACTCACGCCAGCGGCCACATGGGAAGTTTAGAATACTTTGTATTAACTGTGGCACACGTGGCAAAGAGCATAGGTTTTTTTTTTTTTTTTGCTATCCGCGAAATAGAATGCTCCTGGGTTACTTTGGTCTCTAATGCATGTAACACACATAAGAGCACGAGCTGAATCACAGTGGGAAACGAAAACAAAAGTGATGAACAAGTGTGAAACCACGTGAAAACTGAGGGCATTGCACATATCCAGTATGTAAGTTTCGTTTCACTAAATACATTACCAGTAAAGTATATGACTTTATCGCGCGAGCGAAGCAGAACACACAAGCGCGAGCATGCTGCCCTAAACTACTCTTCCAGTGAACAAGCGCAGCGTTCAAAGCATGTAGCTAGTTTTTATAGATTTTGGTGCGCTCAAACCTTTTAAAACACAATTAAAATCAATTCTATTATTTCAATATTTTTATTAAGTGCGCCTATGTGGTTTTTTTTTGTCTTTTGCGTTAAAGTGACATTTTCTTAGTTACATAATATTTTTCCGGAAGTCCGACAACTATTTTGTGTTTCATCATAAATAAGAGCAGCATAACAAAAAATGTAGACTAAAAAAAAAAAAGACGCGGACACACATTAAAAATGCAATGTAACGGCGCATTCAAAATTAGTCGTTAGATTTTTAGAGAGCAGGAGTTTTGTAGGGCGATATTGTTACCCGTTGTAGATTATCAATTGAGCCTGTGCAGTACAACTGTTAGCTAGTGGTCGTTAACGTGCATCACGCCGTACATGTATGGATACACGATCGCACGACGGTAGGATGCAGATGGGCGACTGAATTCAGGGTCTTTGCTAAAACCTCTTGATAAAGGTCTTTTTTACAAGTACCGCCAACCATTGTTGTGGAAACCCGGAAGACACGTGCCACGAGCGGGTGCTCCGCGGCCATTCGCTTCCAAGGCCCAGTCACTTCAGTGCTGCGCCGCCATTTGCTTCCAAGGGCCACTCGAGACATGGGCCTCGTGCACTGGCACATTTTACGTTACTTGAAAGACCAACGCAAGCACATCAAGGGACTTTAGTCTCTGGAGATTCTGCAGCGTGAGCTCCGTGCGTTGAACGGAGCTCGAGCTCGCGCTTTTCTCCATGTGTTCCCTGATCTGCGGTGCCGCAACACACTCGGACAACAATCCCCCACCACACTTGGCTTAGCCTAGGTAAACCAAATGAGCTACACTTACCTCTCATTCACACTGGAAGCGAATCAGCGTTCGCAAAGCGGTTGCGAACGCGGTTGTATGAAGATCCAGTACAATTGCACGCGCACTCGATGACATCAAGTGCGCGTGACATTGTACTGAATCTTTATAGAACCGCGTTCGCAACCGCTTTGCGAACGCGGATCCGCTTCCAGTGTGAATGAGCGGTTAGAGTACTCGACACTCTTTTCCCCGATATTGTTGTGGACGCCGTCATCTTGGTAGTTAGTACAAAGCAAACGCAACTACAGATTGTCATGATTCAAAATTGCGACTTCCTCATCACAGTTTCGGTGTTAGGCGGCTCACGTAACATTGCTTTGATTTGTCGCGAACTGTTCAAATATTTGTGGAGGACGAAAAAGCGTTTCCTGGGATTCCAAATACAGCTTAAGATAACTGACAACCATCATTTTAAGCACCAAGATGTGTATGAAGCGTAGCTTATATAGTGCCTCTAGTTTAGCTCGACCGCACAAGCCTAGAAAGAGAACGAACATGCTTGACCTCGCGCTCTTGGCGCTGCTTCACTGGCTTCATCTGCCCGAAGCGTTGGCTGCGCTCCGAACTAGGGTAAAGCAAAACAAATATTCAGATCTTAGGGTTTTACAAGCAAAACTAACAACAATCACCTCACTCGCCTCAATAAAAAAAAAAAAAAATAGTTGCAATTTTTTTGCCGTGCAACCGTAATCTCAGTTTGGCCTCCGCCAGATTGCGGGCACCTCGGAAGGTATTTAAACTCGGCAAATATAGATTCATGGGCCAGCGCGTTGGCTCAGAGATACTGAGACGCTTTAATGGTTTATGTTCTGCTTTAATATCATAGCCATATGTTAAGGGCCACCAAGGTAGTTTTTGAAACAAAATATAGTCGAACCATTCCGACAAGCATAGTGTTCGATAATTTAGATTGCTCCGGTTAACAAAAGGGATCTATACAACGCATTTACAGTTTAGACATAGGAAGGGCTCTTTAAGGTTGATGTCGTACTGACCAACGGTTCCAACTAGGCTCTGCTCGTGCCGCCAGCCTTTTTTCTTCTTGTCTCCTTAGCACATGCTCAATTGTCTCTTCCATTAAGTCTGCACACGTGCACTCTTCTCGTTTCTGAAATGACATATGCTGCATTTACATGGATGGGACCGTAGCTCATGGAATCGAGATTTCACTCTTTAAATAGGTAGCAAATGGGTAGAGGATGAAGAAGTAGGAATACAAGCTGCGTGCTATTTTTCCCTGCTCGATTCGATGCACTACCATTGCATTCAAGTAGACGTAGCCATGGGCTGGGTTTACATGGATGCGATCATAGAGCATCGAGTGAAGCAGTGGCCGATCACAGGCACGCTGCTTTCCTAGTTCTTCCTGTTCTACACATCTGCTATTGATTGAAATAGTCAAATCTTGATTCGATAAGCTGCAGTCGCATCGAAGCAAATGCAGTAATAGAAAGCAAGCTGGATTGGAGCCCAGGGTCACTCTACTCAGATGGCTCGCTGCCGTTGATCGCTGCGTCAGTTTTGAAAGTGAAAGGGTGCCACGTGGCGTTGAGGCACTGGTCGTCATCACGGCATTAGTACGTCATGCATGCATCGTCTCGCCATCTCAGACAAGCCCGTGAACAACTTCGTCGTCCTCAACGGTGAGTAATCACACTCGAATGGCGCTCACTAACCAGTTTGGACTGAGCCCGACACAGAGTGTCTTTCGACGCGTTAAATGGACACGACTTCCAGCCGAACGTTGACGCTGCTCTCGTGTCCAAATTGTGCCTGCGCTCTATCTCCTTGTGATGGCGTCATAATACAATGTACAGGCTTTGATTGTTTTAGGTGGGTTTATTCAGACCCATTCTGCGGATGGCCGGAAAATATTGCAGCTAACCGGCCTGTCCGATCTCGCCCGCGTCCAACATTCCGGGGCTATGACAGCAATGCTACAGGAGTCCAGGCAGTCGCGTAGCGTTGCGCGTCGCTCAATAATGTACACGCGAGCTCTTCACTTCTTCAGAAATTCCGCGCGCCTCAGCACGCTCGCTCATGTTTCAGTGGAGCAATAAACGTCAAATAAAAATAAGAAACTAAAAATAAAATTGAATATAAGAACAGAAAGAAAACCATTGTTAGCTTTTTGTAATGAAACGCTAAATGTGTTGCACTATATGTTACGCTTTGTTAGCGGTGATGAGCAGATGCTGAAAGAAGCTTATGAACCGTTTCTATGTTTACAATATCACAGCCAGACTTTATGATGTTTCGGAGTTTAGAAAAGGTTGCAGAGACCCCGTAAAACGACACGAGCGTTGAAGATTGAGCGCACCAGAAGCTCTTTCTTTTACGAAATGCTGGGCTGTAAAGATGACGCTGCTCAGCATGCGATCGAGCGTGTTCGTCGATTCCGAAAGAGGGGTAAAGCACGCGCCGTGCGTAAAAGCGCTGAAAATTGCATCAAAGTAAGAAGCTACTTTCTACATACGACCGTTACTCGTGCATAATCTCACACTAGTCATTACAGGCTCTCATCTAGAGGCCTAACACCGTGGAGCAAAGATTAACAAACAAATTCGAGCTGAATGAAATTAATACAACACGCCGCTTGGTATTTGTCATAAACCAATTTTCATGCGACAAACAAGCGACGCCGCCAAAGCCAAAAGGCCCGTTGCTCTCGGGCAGGGGGCGCAAGCGCGTTGGAAAGACTAAAGACCTTCATGTCTCAAAAGTAGCGCAATATGCGTCGATGCAGAAGGCCCGTGCAATGTGCATCCCTCGGGAAGATCATGGCGTCACAGCGCAGCACTGAGCTAGATTTCAGTCGCCATGTTCTTCACACAATGGGCGCGCGGCACGAGGCTCGCGCTTTTCTACAACAATGAATGGCGCCCCTTTTCCCAAGATAGAGGGACTTTACGAAAGACTTGACCATGTTATGCTGGCTGCACCATCCACGCGATACGACCATAAAAGCGGCGCTGAAACGTTCGATTATGCACGAGCCACGTTCGAATACAAGCGTCTGTCAACATCTGTTCACGCGCAATAAAATAATAAAAAAAACGTAAAAACTATGCAGTTCACGGCTTTAGTGGTTCATCAAACATTTCAGCTCTATTTTATGCATTAGAGGTATTCACTCGACGCCATTTGAGGACGCTGTTTAAAACGCATTCTCAGAATAAGCTCGGGTTAATAGCCTGCGAAGATGTTCAATCTTGATGGTTTGGAATGCACATTGTAATAGGGAGTATTCGCTGGCGGCCACAGCTGTGTGCGCGACTGCTGAGCGCGTGCTGACGGCGAGCTTCCACTGTTCTTCTGCAACGTGCATTCCACACCATCAAGATTGCCGGTCTTAGCAATCTATTAATGGGGGCTCGTTCTGAGCATGCGCTCTAAACAGCACCCACAAATATGACATGCAGTGAATACTCCCTAAAAAACTGCGGAAGCTCGCCGTCAGCACGCGCTAAGCAGTCGCGCACACAGCTATGGCCGCCAGGGCCGGTTTGCTCATCTTGCGGACGCGGCCGCGGCTGCGGCCAAGATGGAGTTTTCTGTCACGTGACCAGCTCCATGCGCTCAAGGAAGTACCTAGCGTCCCTGCCTAATGGCGGTGAAATCCGTATCGCTTCAAGCACAAAATCCTAATTTCGCTCGCAGAAACTGACTGCAGGGACTTTCAACTGGAGTCCAATTGACCGACCCTTTATACTGTAGGAGCGGCAGGTAAAGTTACGGCCAGGGAAGGTAAATATGAGCCAAAAAAAAAAACAAGCGCAATAAAAGCGGTGACAGTATACTTATGTACCTCCGCCAGCGCCGGTGACTCGCGCCGACTTCTGTGGTCGAGAGATTAGGGCGCCGGTACTTGACGTCGCGGCGTGAAAGTCCCGCGTTCAAATCGAACCAGGAACCCTGTTTATTTTTTCCTTGTATTTGACTGCACTCCCGCCAAGAATGTAGACAAGGTCCTATGAGCTTTATAAAATCATTGGGCGGGTACTTCTGACTCACCAGTTCGTTGTTCATGACCTCGGAAGAGCGCATACATGTCTCTGGCTTTCTTTACCAAATTCCGCCATGCATCCTGCATCTGCCGTACACTCCGCGGAAAGTTGACAATATATTCCCATGCCCGTCCCTTCGTTCGCCAGGTAACTGTGCTGCTGAAATTCTCTTGAATTTGTTGTTCCGTTTTTCAACTGCACTAACTAATTCCATTTGTTGATCCAAATTCATTTTAGGTGTTTGCGTTAGAGAGATGGTTTGGGATGTGGACGCATGATTCATTTTTGCATTCGGTTGTGATCGTCTGCTATTCTAACTAAAATTCTACAAGTAATGTGTTAATATTACAAAACAATTGCCACAGAAAAATGTAAAGGGTAAAAATATACCTTCTATCACATTTCATGCTGAGTATGATCGCTTTTATTTCGATTTTACTACTTTCTCAGACGTTTGACTTGCTGCCTTGCCTGCAAGATTTCGCTCAATCAATGCATCCACAGATGCTAGTTTTTTTTTCTTTTTGCTTATTTTGTAGAAATTTCATTTTTTAATTGTAACAATTGCAGTTTTTATTAGTACTAAATATGCGTCCCCTGTTATGAAAGGTGGCGTAGCAAGAGCGTTGTATCTGTAGAAACACATAACATGATAGTTGCTGGGGAAAGGATGCTTGTTTCGGTTCCGTTTGTGTGAAAGCCATACCGATGCTGTTACCTTGGTTTCCTTTTAATGAACATTATGAAACGATTGTATTAGCGTGTTAACTGGCCTTGATCTTTTTTTCTCTTCCCGGTGTTTCGATTGAACAGGTGGGACTAACGGTAAAAACCGTGTAAGGCGCGGTAGTGCAAGTGGATGATTCATAAAAGGAATCACAGTTAAAAAGTGAGACACGCGCAATATACAAAAAAAAAAAAGAAAAGTTCCTAGCGCAAATTGAACCCGGAACATTCACGCCGCTTCGACAAGTACCGGCGCTCTAACCTCTTGACCACAGCAGTAGGCGCGAGGCGCCGGCGCTGGCGGAGGTACATGAATATACTGCCACCGCTTTTATTTCGCGTGGTTTCTTTCTTTATTTTGGCTCATATTTACCCTCCCTGGTCGTACCTTTACCTGCCGCGCCTGCAGTATAAAGGGGCGGTCAATTGGACTCCAGTTGAAAGTCCCTGCAGTCAGTTTCTGCGAGCAAAATTAGGCTTTTGTGCTTGAAGCGATACGGATTTCTCCGCCATTAGGCAGGGACGCTAGGTACTTCCTTGTCGCCATGGAGCTGGTCACGTGACATAAAACTCCCTCTTGGCCGCAGCCGCGGTCGCGGCCGGAAGATGAGCAAACCGGCCCAGGGAATACTCCATATTGCTTTTTTTCGGAAACGGCTCTGTTTCTTTCATTACCTCCATCAGCACCTATCCTTCGCTTTGCATGATAACGAAGCCGAAGCTACATAAATGGGCCTCCTGCGTTCACCAGGGGGTGCTGCGAAAGGGACCTGTTAGGCCTTGTTTTGGGTAGTACAAACTTTAGCGTCTCAAACTGTCACGCATGCAGAAGCGTGCCAGCTCTGGTGCCGAGCGCGAGATCACGATGAAAATACAAAGAAACAACAAAAATTCGAACGCCGTCAAAGACGCTAAGCGCGTGAGCCGAGAACAGCCGTTCCGCGCGTTCCAAAGTAGACATGACAAAGAAAAAGAAAAATTAAAGCGTCGCGACACAGGTGTTTTGACGTCACCACCCAGAGATAAGAGACGCGTACCCTAGCGGTGGTGTCATGAATTTGGCACTTTTGGTTGTCTTGCGGCGTTTAATCTGGCCAATTTCTGGAGCCCAAAAGTGTTTTTTCGTTCTTCAGGACCAGACAGAATTAAAAAAGCTCTACCAACGTGCCATAAGTAGTGCGAGGCTCAAACAAGTGAGCTTGTACTACCCAAAATGAGGGCGCTACAGTTTGTTCAAAACTTCAGCGCAGGAGGCCTATAGCCTGTTCCTTTGAAGGATGCAAGACTACGCGAGTGCGCGTGCTTGGCTGGGACAATGCAAGCTCGGAGCTTTCTGCTCTAGCCTCTGTTAAAGGGATACTGAACCAAAGAATTTAGTGTCCATAATAAGTGGCGCACGCTCTTTCCACGAGCCAGCAGCTGCCGGTGTGCGCGAGCACACGCAACTAAAATGACGTCGAAAACCCCCATTCGCGCTTAGAGGACAGGGAAATCCTTTGGCTTTGGGCCAAAAGGAGAATAAATACAGGCTTTTCATCTCTACAAGTGAAAGCTACGTGCTTGTTAGATCAATTAATCGCTTACCTTTTACACCAGACAGCACTGTGTAGACGAAAAATTGTCTTTATTCTCCTTTGGCCCGAAGCCCATACATTTCACTGTCATCTTAACCGCGAATGGAGGTCTTTGACGTCATTTTTGTTGCGTGTGCTCGCGCACACCGGCGGCTGCTGGCTCGTGGTAAGAACGTGCGCCACCTATTATGGACACTAAATTCCTTGGTTCAGTATCCCTTTAAAGGAGCTGTGCAACGATATTCAATTGGAATGTTTTTCACTTTACACGAGCTTACTGGCACTAGTGGGACTCAAGGATACTCGCATGCAATGCCACTGGCCAAGAAACTCCTTTGTTGCGGTGTAATTTCAAGGACAAAAGTGATCATTTTCATTCAATCTCTCCCTTGCAAAATTCGATGACGTAACGCGGGGATCGCAGTCCACCCGTATGACGATATTTGAATGCGGTTCATAGATTGGACCCGAGCATTGCGTGGGCACTCGATTTAGGCTCGTGATAATTGATAGCTCGAGAAGCATTCGAGTAGGGGCCCGTGTCCAATCGCTGCAACGACGACAATAGCCGAGCCATAACAATGTCTGGAACTCAGCGCGTGTCCTGTGCTTTGCCAACCCCAGCGCGTGGCTATGATCAACATTGGCGGCATATAATCGGCTCCAGATCACGTGGCCGCTTGTTCTGGCTGCGAGTTGAGGGCGTGAACGCTGCTCGTTGTTTTTTAATTTTTTTCTGGGACTTCTAATGCGTCGGGTGAAAAACGAAGGCGTGTTTCATAGGTCATTAACGTCAGGGATCCGTTCTAAGCGGTATTTGCGCAAAGTAAAAAAAATTGTTGCATAGCCCCTTTAAAGGGGTACTCCGGCGATTTTTGAGCTACCTCAACTAACTATATTTTCTGACTCCCCGGCCTCTACTCTTTCCGGTATGCTATTTAGTATCGCAAAATTCATAATAGTTATCGCGAAATCGGCAAATGAAAATGATGCAAAAACCAACATTTAAATTTACCCGCACTTTTCAGTGCCGTGACGTCAGTGGCGGGCAGGCTTGCCAGTCGAGCGAACAGTCTGAAAAATAGAATATGCCAATCATTTGTTCGGTGCTGGAGCGCGGATCCTGGAGCGAGCTTCCAAAGCATTCATTCGACACCATAAAGCTGCTTCGAATCAGTTGGGAACAAATTCTACAGACCAAAGAGTGAACCCCTGCCTTCCACTGACGTCACTTTTTCGTTGTTGCCAGTAGAGACTTTCAGTTTGAAAAACACGGTGAGGACCAAAATTGTAAATTCAATAACTTCGCGAAAAAAATTTATTTTAACGTAATATTTGGGATACTATTTTAGCGATGTTGTTTGGCGAGTTTAGCAAAATTTCAAGCAAATCAGGGACCATGAAGAAATCGCCGGAGTACCCCTTTAAGCTATCGCTTGCAATGAAACGGATTATAAAAAAGAACTGTATTGAAAAAGCGTAAGGACGCATGTTCGGAATTTGCACGGAGCGCTGCTCAAGACTTGAGACCTACGGGCCTCTATATGATGTCAAGGCGTCAGTTGCGAGAGCGATTTCATCTGCAAAAAAAAAATGATTCACCTGCCAAACGCTGAAAGCTCGAGTGCAAACCAAAGCACAACATCAGCAAATAAGGTGTTCACAAAACTACGTTTTAATGGTTCGAACGTGGTTCCAATTTCGGAGTTAGTCGGAAATCGGAGCCATTTTTTTTTACCATATTGCTCGCGCTCCACGTCGGCCATTGGCCCCTGCCGGTAGTGGCGGACGGCGGGCGAACAAAATCTAGCTCGCTTATGGCGAATTCGCGTGGTCGATCGCCGGCGAGCCCTCGCAGGCGGCACCGGCAACCAAAACGGTGCACCACGTGACCCTCTCCACTGGAACGGAAAGCGCCGGCAACTGCTGTTTTCATTTGCATGGGTCGCGCGTGAGCTTTGTTAACTTCTTCGGTTATTCTATAGTACAATATTCTCTCTGTAGGCATCACAACATATATTCGGACTCTGAGATATGTGTAAACACAAGTGAACTTACAATATATTTTTTTAAATAACATTAAATAACAATTTTAAATTGGCATTACCAAAGTCCGGCCAGCTTGGATGATCTTAAATTATAAACTTAACATGAGGGCAGATTAATAAATATGTGCGAATCACATATGTCAAAAAATATATTTTGTTTTGATTTACGAAGAACTGTTGCTATTTTACGAGATTCCCAAAATGTTACCAGGGTCGCTGTTTTTATTATATTTTCTTCTTATTACCTTCTTCTGAAATACCCAGTATTTTTAGTGCGCACCCCTTTGAAATTGTAATGCGCTTTCAAGTGTCGAGCTGCAGCACTATCAATTCAATTTTTACAGCACTGCAATAACACGCTGAATCCCATGAGCAAACTCCTCTTGCGCAAGCTTCCTTTAATATATTTAATCTTTATCTTCGTTGTCTTTGTTAGCTTTTCTCGAAGAACACAGGGGTGTCGTTCTCAACGGCTTCAACCCGCTATCGGCGAGCATTATTTCGTTTGGTTCTCTTTCCCGATTCAGATATTAAGATACCGGATACAGTCTGGCAGATAAGCTGCCCGACATCTTGGAGCTCGGGAAAAAAATGTGCCGGTAAATTGCCGGTACATGCCTGACAACCGCCATCCGAACGGCGCGCACTCGGCAGCTTTTGACCACGCAAACGCCCTTGCCGGAGATACGGCAAAATATTTTGCCGGGAAATGACCACCCGAATTAAGGCCGGTTCTCACATGCAGCGAAGCGCTGATGTAGCGCTTCTCACGTGCCGTCAGCTACTTATTGTCTGCCATGAGGGACAGTTTTGACGGTGCGATACAAAGCTGGTGAATGCTGCCGTCAGCACGCGCTTAGCGCGAGGTCTGCGCTATGCTTGTAGCGCTCCATTGCATGTGTGAACAGGCCTTTAGCCGTTAGATTTCTGGTGAACAGCCCGCAGCCCGTGCTCACACCGAGCCCCCCCCCCCCCCCCTTTCATGCGCAGCTGCGAGCATGCAACTCGTTTGTTCCCAAAAACTCTGCGGCATCTGTGAGCAAAAGGCTACAAATAAATCACGGGTGAATCCCTCTTAATGGTCTTTAGTCTCGCGTTTCTCAATAAAAATACTTGTCTTATGTGTCGCGCAAGCGACTAACGATCAGTATTTAATTGATTTGTTTTTCATTTCCTCTGTATTCCTTTTATGCGGTGCAAGATTACGGCGGGATATTTTAAAGCGAGTCAAGTGAATGGCGGTAACTCGAAAACGTTTTTTTTTTTTGTTTCAAGGTGCATAGTCATACATTATTCATTAAACCGTAGTCAATAGAAAAGCTCTTCCAGTAGCTTTCACTGACAACTGCATACTGTGGAAAAAGCAGAAAACGATTGGTAACGCTTTGCTAGACAGTTAAGACGCGGTATTTTTTTTTTTTTTTTGGGGGGGGGGGGGGTGGGGCGTTATTTGTTTTTTTTTTAAAGGGACTTTTAGAAAAGAGTTTCCATCAACACCCCATGGTATACGTTTTTTTTTTTTTTTAGCGGTAGAAGGAAAAGGGACATTCCCTATGACATGATCCAACTGCTGCGCCCGCACAGTATATAGCGTGCCGCATGGCTGTGCGCCACGCGGATATCGATGTGAGGCCCTGTGTATAAGTATTTTGTTGAGCACATGTGATTTCTGAGCGAATTATATAAGGACCAGCAACCTACACCTGAATGGCTGCCCCCTTTTTAGGCGTCCTCTATTCTCAATGAGTTGTAGCATGTTCGCCATTAGCCAAGATGGCAGGTGTCCTTTGGTGTTTCATCGTGATTGTGTGTCACGCCGTGTGTCATCGTTCGAATTCGAACAAAAGAAACCAAGTGCCTTTCGGAGTTGGCTACATATGCGGCTGTCACGCAGAGGAATGGGGTTCGGATCCTTATCCTCGTGGATCATCTTTTTAGTATTTATTTACTCTTCTAAGAAATAAAGTATAGTGAGGTGATATGTTGAGCGAGTTAGTACTAGTTGAACATGATGAAAAATAGCGCTTGTCTGTATTTTGTGTCCAGTTCCTGTCCCTGTCCTCGTCGTTTTGTGCGCTATTTTTTCATCATGTTCTAAGAAACCCTGCCCATTCCCGGCTGTCTTCAAGTGTTCTTGTTAAGAATATTTCTGAAAGTGCAGCGTGTGTGAAAGTAGCGTTAACGCTCTTCCTGTGGACAAACTCGTTTTGCCGCCAACGCAAGATGCCTGGCACCGTTCTTTTTTAAGTTATTAGTCGCAAGTTCACCATATTAATTGTTTATTTTTGTTCTGAATTCACCTGCTTTCTTTATTGGTGGCAACATTGCAGAAGGCGGAAAGTGGATGTATGTCAACGCGTAAAATATTATGTGCCTGAAATACATCAGCTCTCGATACATCCTTAGTTACGTCGTATACTGAATTAGCAACTAAAAGCATATGTGTTGTGCTTATACTTGCTGACAACACAGTTATAATTGAACGTACCTAGATAAATTGTACCCCACGTCAATTACAATAACTATAGAAATGCGTGCGCTGATTTCCGCGAAATCGTTTAGAAGTTTCGAAGTTCTTCCTTCGTTCGCAATATCGCCTTAAAATGGTAAGGGAGAATGATAAAGTTATAAGTATGTTGCAACAGCCGGACACTCATTATCTCGTCCTTTTGTATGTCAAACTTACTGTTTTTTTTTTTTAGTTGATTGTTTGACTCGGCACACATCCCGCTTTGGCGGGAGTTTGCTCACAGCGTACGAGTTAAACGTAAATACGCCACGTAGGGTCAGACAAGTGAACTAGAAGCGTCTTTCATATATTTCTGGCCATGATATGGTATTCGACCTTCTCGAGAAATTATAATTTTTTGTGGCGGTTATTTGCCTCTTAGGAAGAAAGGACTTGTCCTAATTTTTTTTTTTTTTTGCATTTTATATAAACAGTGGTTCGTTGAACCATAAAACGTTTTCATTTATGGCTGGGCATCAATTAAAAGTTTTATCACGATTAATCGACATCCTTTAATCAATAAATTATTTCATTATTCGGTATCTTCTATTTTTTTGCGTAATATAAAAGCCTTAATTAATACAAAAGTTATTTTAACTTCGCTGAATATGGGATAAACGGCTCAATATACGACTTTGATTATCAATAAATATCGGTGTTTAGTTAAAGGGAAGCTGAACCAAACATTTCAGTGTCTATCATGAGTGACTCATCATGTTTCCACAAGTCTGCATCCGTCCGTGTGCGCGAGCACACACAACGAAAGTGACGTCATAGTTCTCCATTCGTGATTAAGTTGAGAGTGAAATGTGTGGGCTCCGGGGAAAAAGAGAATAAAGACAGGCCTTTCATGTCCACGGTACGGTCTATAGTGTAAAAAGTACGCAATTAATTGGTCTATCATGTGCGTAACTTTAACTTGTAGAAATGAAAAGCTTATCTTCATTCTCCTTTTTCCCGAAGACCAAACATTTAACTGTCATAATAAGCGTCAATTTCGATCAGTTGCTCGCGTACACCGGCGGCTGCTGGACCGTGGAAATATCCTGCGCCACTTATTATGGACAGTAAAATGTTTGGTTAATATCCCTTTAAGAACAGTTCAAAGAACCTCAGACTTACAAAGTATTAGTTCAGCTGCATGAGGCAAAGAGGTCCTTGATATTTTCCGACAAGAGCGACCTCCTTTTAGTGTTGACAATTCGCAACTCCAGCCCGCCGCTCGCTTTCTCGCGGACGTACGGAGAACCAGAGGAGCGGGGACGGCAGCGGCGGAAGCGGTGCGGAAACGGTGGCTGCGGCTGTCGGCCTTGATGCGTGAAGCCGTTTTAACGAAAACGTGAGCGCGTTAAAATGAGAATTATTGTGCTCCGCCTTGCAACAGTGTTGCACGAAGGACCGGGATGTCTAATTTCATTAGGAACTTTTCGTATATCGGATGCCCCGCGGGTTTCTGGTCGTGTGCATGACCGCCAGCTCAATCTGTGCTTAACGTCTAGCGTGCGCTCTACGAAAAGCATATTCTTTGTCCTAGGTAAGAGAATACTCGTCGCGCAACGGTATGTCGAGCAATACAATCGGGAAGGGGTCCGCCTTTCAAGGCAGTTGCAAGGAACATCACCATTTATTCTAAGCACTTCCAAAAGACAGAATACGGGTACTTGCTTTCAGGTAATTACCAAGCAAATAAAGAAATGCTCGAAGCGTTTTAAGCGCGTCTGTGTTAGCCAGCCATTCGCCACGAGAGCCTAGAACGGGCAGTTTGGGCGAGAGCGGCCGCAGCGTTTGCACATAACACGGTACAAAAAAATGTACGGTATGTTAAAATATTCATTTTTGATTGAGCAATAATAAAATCACTAAACACGCTGATTGTGTTAATAGGCGGTTTTAGCATAGCGCTACCGCGGGCTACTGTTGGCTACCGTGAGCACGGCAATGCTCCAGGCGCGCGCTGAAAATTGCGCTTCGAAGGCACAGCGCGAGCTTCCGGTTGTAATGCTACCCCGCACGGTAGCCTGCGGTAATAAACTTCCTATCAATAACCAGAGAGCTGTTTGATCACGTGTTGCATTATACTAAAACCGAGACGGTGAGCAGCGAATAAACCGATCTCACCAAGCGTCCCACGCATGCGTGACGCCGCCATAACTGTAGTTCGTAGGAGCCAGACGCCAGTTCACGAGACAGCTCATGCCGCCTCGTGCTCTGCTCGCGCAGACCTCTAGCAGGGTTGCCGTGCGTGCAGAAAGACTACAGCTCCCACGATGCATGTCGGCAGCGGTGGCGTACTCAAACTAGATGGTGAGATCGGTCTATTGTGAGCCTGTGACACGAAGACATCAATACTGTGAACGCTGCTCTTCCGAAGCTTGACGGTCACCGTAAGTGGCCCACTTTTTAGAGCACTAATGGCCAGGCAAAGCGGTAACACGATATCTTCATCACCCTCCGCCACAAACTGTGCCATGTCCGGTGCCTAAAACGCGCTCGTCCACCACAAAGCTTCGCAAGCTTAGTTTTCTGCAACTTTTCAATATCAGCATGCTCGTTTTCCCAACACGCGTCAACATGTCCGTCACCTGTAATATGATCATACCCTAACCGCTTCGCATTTGTAGACAAATAAATAATTTTAGCGCGTTGACCAGCGTCAGCGAGCAGGCGCACGGCAAATCCTGGAGAATCTATCCCCGTCTCTTCCGCCCTCTTGAAACTACCGCCCCGCCACCAGTAGGCCGTTGGAGTTGCGAATAGTCTCCGCTGTGCAACCTGCTGTGCAACCTTCTGTGCAACCTTCTGCACCTTGTCGGGAGTTACAAAGCTCGCCCCTACAGTTTACTTTATTCTAAAATTTGACCGAAGGTTTCCTTTTCCTACAGGTGTACTCGTCCATGCCTACGTGCTGAAAGTGTTTAATTTTATTTTTTTTTCGGTTCGTAAAAGTTTTGCCGATTAACCGGTTAAAAGGTTTATTTGCGATTAAACAATTAATTGATTTATTGGCTGTTTAATCGATCAATTTCTCAGCCCCAGTTTTTATCAATTTTTCTGTTTGCATTTTGTATGTGATCTCCGATAATGATAATACAGGGTGTTTTTCCTGGGAGTTAACAAATTTGTTTAAAAAACCAGGAAGCTACACTAATGCGGTATGTGTAGGTGAAGTATACGGCCACGGGAACAAAATATGAAATGCTAACAGTAATAATATTCATGATACTACTAATAATTATAATTGTATTGCGAATGAACAAAGCTAGTGTGAAGTCAGACCTAACTAAGGCGCATTGGGCTTGACTGGCAGCGTCTTACAATCAGTGAAACCTGCCGTCTGCAAAAGAAAACATGTAATACGAAGTCCACACAAATAATTGGAAAAAAAAACAAAGTAGTGTGCACTTTACAAACTTAAATTTCTCAGGGTTTTTTTTTAGCTTGTATTTTGTTCTTAAATTAATAATACTAGAGGGTGGTTTGTTCAGAAATGCTGGGACATAATATCTATATGCTATTTTTCCAAATCTTGTCGAACATCGAGGTATCCCGTAAAGGTACACATAGAACTTTAATTTGACTATCTAGAAAAGTCCTATGAACAACACTTTCCATCAATACCGAGATAAATAAGGCAAATGCAATGCTTTAAATATGTCAATACCCTTTCCAAGGCATAACACATTGGAAATCTTCTTTAACATAACACCCAGAATTGAATGAATGAATCGAAATTGCCGTTGGCAATTTCGGCTTAAACGAAATTGCCAACTTCAACGGAATAAAATATATAATGCTGTATAACAAACAAGACAAAGCACGGATTTTGTTACATACATGATCAAGATGAGTGTTCCATGTTAAGTCACGGTCAATGAATAATCCACGATATTTTATAGAAGATGTATACTGTGTAGGCTCACATGAACATGATAGACATCCAGACGTATGTAACCACAAAAAAACCGGGTCATATTCAAATTATTTCAAGGGGTTCTGCAAACATATAAGTTGCGTTTTGGATGCCTTCAAACGTAATTAAATTTGTCGTAAAGAAGTCGACTAATTAACTACATTATGCCAATTATCAGTTTAGGTGATGAAAATTGAAAAGTAACGTTATAAAGACTTCGACCACGTAGAAAGCACAGTAGTGTGCTAAAGTTAAAGTTGGGTGTAATACGAGCAACCTGTCGCCGCTTTGTGGAACTCCTACGGCGCCACTCGTGCGGTCACGTAATACCGCCGTACACCGACACGGCTTCCGGATGAGATCGGGTGACCCGAGCCGCCCGTGACGAGAGCAGGCTGTGCCGTGCCATAGCCTTCTCTATACTCACAAAGCCTGGCAGTTCGACGACGGAGTCATAAAGTGTCCGGTAGCAGATGTGAAGCACGAGGATCTGGTAACACAGAGCGTGAAACAGCCGTTTCTCGAGCAGGGACATCAGTGCACAGATTTTGCAGCAGCGAGGACCCGAAACACACTTGTTCGCTCAGGAGAAGTGTGTTTCCGCCTCTCGCCGCAGCGGGACGCCAGTCACGTGGCTCTCCTCTCATCCGTTTTCTGCCGCTTCACCATTTAACTTTCGGCGGCCACTTTTCATGGCGATCTGCCAGGCTTTGTCAGTATATCGGGAGGCTATGGCCGTAAGCATTTCGTGGGAAAAAAAGGTAGTTCATACTCAGCAACCGAATGGAGTTGACTACCAAGATCTACAAGCTGAGACGCCGAACCTAACAGTTACCAGTCATGCAACAGGCACAGGGCTACCTGTGCGATGACACACCGGCACGGTTTTTTTGTCTCTTATATTCCGCGTTTCTTCACCGTCAATTTTGTGCATGTTGCGCGAGTGGTAAATTTAGGGCACTACTCTGGCTTCCCCTGCGCTCAAGTGTTTTATGAAAATTACTTATTTAGAGGCTTTGTTTTATTCTCAGGAAGTTTCTAATTAGAAACAATATTGTTTTTAGAAATAATGAAGTTAAATACCCTATTTTAATTAATATTATTAGTTCATCGGGACGATTAGTCCTCTATATTGCAACTACCCCTGACCATATAACTCACCTGCACAGACAAGTGAGTGTAGATTTAACCTTTTTTTTAAAACAAATCGGTAATGTTAATACAAAATCTGTGTATTAGACAGTTTTATTTTAAGCTACAGCTAATTAGTGTTACTGGAAACATAAGATAGCGTATAGCACCGTTCACCCCCTGGATACGAGTGCCACTCCAACCTTCCGATACACTTTCAAAATTAAAGCACAGTGAATAACTACTGAATGAACAGTTAAGATAGCCAGGAAGTATAAGTGAGAGCAGCAAACAACACCTAAAGGACAGATGAAAGTTTCGCTTAATTTCGCGCGAATTGCCTATTTTAATTAGAGTTGTGTTTTCTGTTCTATTGAATACGTTGAATCTCAAATGGTTGAACCTCCTGAACCCGTGAAGAAACCAAGCTTCCAGTTTGTGTTTGGCGGATCAGCCTGAAAATGTTTATCGCGACCATGCACCAGCGTTAACAATGCTCAAAGCGCCTTCTTCTATCAGAATTTGGCGGATCGGCCTGCAAAGGTTTATCGCGACCATGCACAAGTGTTACAATGCTCAAAGCACCTTCTTCCATCCAACATTGAATAAAATTTAGCGACATTCTTGCCTAGTTGAAGCCTTGTTGAAGCACAGTTCTTCTGCCCAATTCACGGGGCGTATTATTTCCTAACGCACCCCAATTCGTTTCAGCCTGAGCAGACCAAAATGAAATCTTTTAGTTTAACAAATAGTTTAAAATTGTACCTTTTTTTGTACGAGTTGTTACCAAAATATAATGTTTCAGACTGCTTAGCGTCATGTGCTACTTCCCTTGTGTGTGCCTCTTAACGCAATACAGTTAGTAAATGATGTCATCTTCACTCTTAACGCAATACAGTTGGTAATCATTTGATCCGAATGCAAAACTCTACCATGGCATGCTAGTAAAGCTCTATACGCCAGAAATATCCTATAGGCAAGAGCTAGACAAACAAAGCAGTTAGGTTTCAGGCGTCGACACTTTCTGAAGCCCTTTAACACCCTCCTTCCTTTCGTGATGTTTCGCAAAAGATAAATATGCGCATCATATTAGGCATAACTGACAGTTAATTATTTTGAGCAGTAACGATCGAAAACTTTCCATGACAACTTCGGCAGGGTCAGCGAGACGCACCTGCTCTTCGTCTATTACGTGCCGTTGCCACGAAGTAATGCGAGCCGCTGGCGCTCCTTGCCGCCCACGCCAAAGATGCCATGGAAAGTTTGTGATCATTATAGCTCGAAGGAGTAAGTGGTGTTCGTTTTCTCGTATATAACGCGCAGATTTTCCTCGCGAAGGAAGTAAGGCGAGGTGCTGGCACGCTTTACCGACTCCGGAGAAAGGGAGAAGTGATCACCTTTTTTCCTTGCCAACGGCCTCTCACTACAAGAGGACTATCATTTGACCTTTTTGTTTCAGGGATATACGTAACGGCCATTGCATATTTTGAAGAAGCCTTGTAATGTGGGGCGGGTACTGGAGAGCACACTCTGAAGCGATTACTCGTACACGCCATTGTGATAGTTTTGACATTTCTGCTTGTGTATTGACCAAACATTCCTTATAGCTTTATGGCGTGCTCGCACTCCGGATTATTTTTAACTTTGTTGTTTTTTTTTTACACTGGCTCGCGGCTTCGGTGATGGATTTCTAGATTTGCGATGCGAATAATTTAGCGAACGGTAAATTTGAAGCAGTATACTGTGTTCACACCTAAGCTGAGACTAGAAACCCCCCTCCGCCTTCAGCCGGAGCTTGCTGGATACCGCAGTGCAGTACTTTGGTTGCGCGGGCCTGCACGTTCCCTCTTGTGTTAGCAAGGGAGGAAAGCTCGCGCTGAAGGTGGAGCTTCTAGTCTCAGCTTAAGGGTGAACAGAGATATAGTTGAAGTACGTTATCGTCCGACCTTTATTTATATGATATTTCATTGCGCTGTGCCTGTATATGCTTAAATGCTTTTGTAACCTGATCGACATACAAAAACATACCAAACTCATACTCCCCAGCCTTGCTATATGTAGAACTTAGCAGTTATAGCCAGAGACTAAACACACCCATCATTTATGCTGTTAAAAATGAACTGTCGCTCTGGCGTTCATCCACCTTTTTCTGACTTCTTGTACCATAAGATATTTGTAAAAAGTTTCAACAGCAAAATTCACAGAAAAAATATACTTATTGAATACAAATGCACCACTTTGTCGCTTCACAAAATGGCACTCCGCAAGAAACGCGCGTGTGTAACCGCATGCATTTGCTTAAACAAAAATTAACGTAATAGAACCGATGAACGTTCACATCGATTATGTTTCGATCCTACAACAGATTCGCTAAATCTGATAGAGGCCACTCGCCCATCTGCTTTATTCTGTTTGAGGCGGAGCCTTTCCTAAGATATTAAGCTAGAACACTTTATAAACACTGAACCTTTAAGAAACGCAGGACGTGTTGAGTACAAATCTCACTTATCGTTGCTTCGCAACCGCTGAAAACCCGGCATTAGCCAATAAGAAACGCTAAAAGGACGAATGAAGAAGACACCTGATGACATTCAGTCACGCCCTGCCTTTCATAAGCCATTAGATGACTAGGGTCACGGACAACTTAAGAAAAGCGACGCGTGACTGATTATCTTTGTGCAATTTGGCTTTGAAATTTTCTCTTTGGGATACGATCTTTGTTATCGCTTGCAGCGCAATCTCGATGACTGTGAACGTATGATAAGATGCTCGTAATTCGTCACGTCCTGCGCTTTCCTCTCTGTCCAGTAGCGTATTTTTGTTTCGTTCGGTTTTGGTCATCGTTGGGGGCGTGTCCCTCCAAACCGGAAGTCTAACCCGGCTTTACCTCCGGTGCTGTCATATCGCCTCTATATGATTCCTACCTTTATGATAAGCAGTATAATTGTCAAAGTGCGAAAAAAAAGAACATCGTTACATAAATTTTATTGACGACTTTTTGAATCCTATCATCCTATGGGAAGAGAGATGTAGGTTCGGAATCACTACTGAACGAGATGTAGGCTTACTACGCTCCGTCAATATTCTTTAAGCGGAAAACGGAAATAGCATTCAGCGACTCCGCAACACCTACAATTAAATCCCTTTTAAGACTCACTGCAGACAAGCCTTTTGACTTGTCAAAAAATACTATGCAAATATAACTTTAGTATAGAAGCTGTCGTGCATCACTTTGCTGAAAGACGGAAATAATCCCTGGAGAAGGGGAACAAGAGGGACAAAGGACAAACACAAATCTCCAAACACAGCTAGGTGACTGGTGAGCGACCGAAAAAATCCGCCTGGTCCGGGTATCGAGCCCGGGACCTCTCCATTACAGGTGGAGCGCTTTACCAACTGAGCTAACCAGGGGTTACACTCTAAGAAAAAAAGGGTGTAGTCGGGTGCATCGGGCGCACATGCACCCCTTTCCTGAAAGATGCACCTTGCGTTACCCAGCCAGTGTACTTGTACACCGACAATGAGCATCCTCCTCGCCCTTAAAAACCTCTAGGTGTATCAGTGCACCCCCACGCTAGCCACGCGACCCGATCAGCTTGTGCTTGGATTCCCTCTTGGGGGGTCACTTTTTGGATTTGGCAGTTTCTTAGGAAGTATGGAGCTATCGTGTACACTCTGTATTGACAGTAGAGTAGACGCTATGCTTGTTTTAGGTCAATCGGGTCTCCGGGTAGGATCACGTGACTACAGTCTCCAAGCTAGAGATAAGGCAGTGCACGGCACCTGCCTGAAGGCAAAGGCCACGGGTAGCATCCACTGCACTATTAACTTTTGGTCGAACTTTCAAGAGGATATAAGTGACAAATCCTCTGGCGATATGTTCATTGTTGGGTTGCCCCTGGAGATAAGCCTTTGCGAGGGCGCCACCCCTTTTGGCCTTGAAGGAGCTGCTATTTTCTTTTTCTTTCTCTCCCTAAGCTGAAAGCATGGAAGAAGGTGCGCAGTTGCCGGACCAATGAACCGGAGGCTTTTTCATCTCTCGACTAAGCTGTCTGGGCGCGGGTAACGGAAGGAGCGTGATCATGTGGTAAAGGTTTCGCGGATGACGTAGTAGCTTTTCCCGACCTCGGAATGTTTGCTTCTCGGCCTAGTTTCTTGGGTGCTGTGCTGCGACCAGCGGGGCTGCCGTAGATTTCGTCCGCGACAACTTATTCTAGTGTACCAAGATTTCCGGTGTTTGAAAAGTCCTACGCGTATATCGGCAACAAGCGATTTCTTCAAAAAAGCCCAAGGTATTCATGTGATGAGTTTTGTGTTCAGTTCAGAAAATTACTGCTTCTGCCACATCGTGTTGAATCTTCACGGACCCCTTTCCTTTCATTTTTGTGTTTGTGTTGTGCTGGAGTGCCCGTGTCGACATATATTTTGGATTACATATTTCGAGTCCGGTATTTTCATCGTAAGTGCTCTGCAACCTACTCCTTTGCAACAATTGACCGTTCCGTTCCGGATTACCTCTAGAATTAGGCAGTGTCTATTTTCTAGCAGCCGGGAGAATAATTTCCCCGAAATTCTATCGGCAGTCGCCTGCTATTAGCTGACTACAATCATGTGACAACCGCAGGCACAATAATGACTTTCTTAATCTCCTGGCGATCTGTGAAAACACGTTTTCGTTGATACACGTTCTGTAGACACGTTTCATCGACACTAACGTTTCATCGTCACTCGTTACGCAAAATGCACGCTGTAGTGACATTTTGTCGCGCGTAGCATCTCTGAGGCGCGTGCTCACCGACTCAGCCCACCCGTTCACGCCGCTCGGGCCGACAGTCTGCGGCGGCTTATTACGAAAATGTTAACCAACCTGTCCCCCCCTCCCCCTCCCCCCCTTACACGCCACTTCGCGGGTACAGCTGTCGATGAAACGTCGTTCGATGAATGAATGGCGACTGCTGGTGGAATTTCGTGAAAATAAGTTTGCCGGCTGCTTGGAGAATAGACACTGCCTAAGACTCACTTCCGTTTCTTGTTTGCTTAGTAATCTTCTCAGTTGTGTAACAGCTTTTTCGTACCTCGTCACATATCACAGATTGCTTGCAAGTTTGTACTTGTTTACGGAATAAGCTGTCTAATAAACTTCTATGAGATTTGAAAACAATCCCGTGTGTCCGTTTACCTGCCTTTTTGCAATCACCGGGGCGCATACATTTTTAAGGGATTCCTTGATGTCTTAAATACGTTTATGAAGTTAGTTATGAAGCGGGTGCATAAGGTGGTGTGACCATGCACTTTCGAATCGGGTGCATCTGTGTTCTATTCGAATTCAGTGGGTGCAGAAAGAGGTGCAACAGTACGCTATTGAACGGGGTGCTCCTGTGTTCCCTTTGAGTGAGGCGGGTTTATGAAGCGGTTCAATGGGACACCTTCAAACGGGGTGCATCTGTGTTACCTTTCATTTCATTGGGTGTAGAAAGAGGTGTAGCCGTACACCATTGAATGGGGTGCACTTGTGTTCCGTTCGAGTGAGATTTCTGAAGAAAAAGGTGTACATCTGCACCACACCAACGTGTGTACAAGTACTCCCATATTTGGGGTGTGCAAGTGTTCCCCCAAAGGGTGTATTATATGTGACAAGCACTTACACCCCCTATGGGTGTACCCCATGACACCGTTTTTTTAGAGTGTAGAGGTCAGTAGAGCAAACGGGTTTTATCAGCCGCCACCAGTCTAACACCAACAAGGGTGAAGCTTGCAATTTAAGGTTATAATTATAATGCAATTAAATGCAAAAGTGCAAGCGAGCTGGACAAGAATGACGAAGCTTCGTCATTCTTGTCCAGCTCGCTTGCACCTTTGCATTTAATTGCAGTATAATCACTTTGCTATACATTTCATAACAAGCTTGGAGTTTGTGGAATCGTAAATGAAAGAAACCGCTTTTTATGGATTGTGGTATTCATAGGTCCAATATTCTTGGCCATGCTCTAGGCAGAGGTTTAGATCTACGACATGCGATGATTTTTAACGTGTACCTCCAGCGTAAACCGAAGATCCGTTGAGGACTCTCTGAAGCAGTTGTTCTCAACCCTCGATTATTCGCGGACCCCTTGTGGATCGGCGGATATGATGGAGGATCCCGTTTGCGGTGAGAGGAAGGGAAAGGTAAAGGTTAAATATAATATTGATTTAATAAATGGATATAACTAAGGTCTAGTGTGCAGTAGACCTCTCATATTTACATATACACGAAAAAACTCGCCCGAAAACTGAAACATTTCTTCTCGACCTGAAAAAAAAGAGAACTTTTATTGCCGGGCTTGACTGATGAGGCAAGGCTTCGCGGACCCCTATTTGAGAACCACTGCTCTGAAGACACCCTATAAATAATGAGACAAAAATGTCAAAGTAATGGTTCTTCCATTGCTTAAACTCAACCAGGTAACCAAGAACATACCTAGAATCCTTTGGAAGTCTATCGTTCAGTATTCTGCACTGGCGCTGTCACATGTTGCGAATATACATGGTGTTTATTTTTAAGCTTAAATTAAACTTAAAGACGATTTGGATGTTAAGTTTAAAGATTGAAATCGATGTCAGGTTGCCTCCAGGTAATTCTAAAGAAATTTTAGCCCGAAGTTGCCCTTGCACGCCTCACAAATTAAATTATTAAATCGAGCAAGAATCACAATGAGACCGATGAGAGCGACGCCCGAGGCTGCGGAAAATTCCAGATTTTGAGTCACGCGGGCCCTGACATTGATGTAGGCTATTCAGGCAATAGGTCAAAGCGAGGAGATTTCGCTCGTCTTCGTTTCCAAACGTGAGTTGCTAAAGAATGACTTTTTTTTTTAATTCAATAAGAACGAAAACCTTATATATGTATATATATATCTAAATGTTTTACAAAAAAGGATAACTGCAAGAAAATAAAATAAAATTTCAATCTGCGGGCGCGAGCACTGAGAAAAAACTGAAAAACAGAGCGCCTTTTGCTCGCGAATAATCAGCTGGACTCTCTTGAAAAGCGTTTAGTGTGGCAAAGATACAACTTTATTTGTAACATGAAGAAACAGTAATGGCGTTTTATTGCGCGCTCTTCGCTTTGTCGCGCGATTCTTTCTTCCACGCGTAAAAGGAGCTGCAGAAACTGCTCCAGGCTGACGCGCTACAGTTTACGGTACACCGTCGGGTGCTGGGCAAAACGTTTCTGTCAAACTTATAACATAGCTTTATCTGAAAAAAAAAAAAAAAAAACATTTCTGAATTTACTTTATCTAGCACGCCCCGTATTTTTCTTCACATTCATCCAGCCTTTCGTCCAACGAGACCTTTCTGTATCTGTAATGTACTGATGCGTTGTGCGCGAATATGAGGAAAGGAGGACTTAGGTAAACGCCCTGCACGAGGTTAAGACTGCGGCTTTTACGCCGAACATCTTCGATCATGATGCTCGTTTTGTATCACTTGGTAGGTAAGAGCGACACGCAACGATCATCGTTCTTCTAGAGGGAATATTTGGTTCGAGAAATTAAAATATTTTGCCAACAAAAAACGTGACTTCAGGTTTTTTGGTATTTTATTATTTTTGAAGAATTATATTTTATGTTCAAAAAAATAACGACCGGTCATAATTGCGAACGTAGTCAAATAAGCATTTAAATAATTCCCGGGGACAAAAAAAGGCAAAAATTCCAGCCATTTTTGTGTCCGCGGGTCTTCGAATTCTGACGTCGCTATTTATCATATTTATTTCGAGGACTAACCCTATTCGTCTCCCCCCCCCCCCCCCCCCCCCCCCCGTTTGCTTCTATCGCAATCTTCTCCCGCTCTTATTTATAAGGAATCATTAATAAAACAAAAAATCATCCAGCCGTCACACTTTGCGCGCAAGTATATATGTTCTTAATGTTGTCATAACACAACCAAATTCGTCGTTTATATCCTTCAAAGTATGTAGAGTACAATTCTCAACGTTTCGTTAAAATGCATATATTTTTATAATTACAAAAAACTTGATAAATTTTAAACTTGTACTATTTGAGCTTGTTGGTGCTTTTTAAACATTTAGAAAGAGGAGACACATAATGGACGATACAGACAGGACATTATTTCATGAAAGATTGTCCTGTCTGTATTGTCCCTTATGTGTTTCCACTTTCTAAATGTTTGATAAAGTTTGCTTAGCGTTTTGAAAATTGCGCTATTTGATATTTTCTACACTTTTAAATAAAATAAATATCGCACACCTTATTTTTGTTGTTCATTGCACTCCCTCGTTTACAACGTGCGAATTAGGTTATTTTACTAGGCTCTTTTAAGTGCATTACCGTGTCCCACGCTTGCTCAAGAACATGTTCCTTTCTGCATGTGCGTTGCATAAAAAACAAAAAGCTAGTATATCAAAACCTGTACCGGAATTAAAAACAGAAAATAAAGCACTCTAAACTGCGGAATTTGCATTAAGTTACGGTGAATAATAAAAAAAATAGTTTTTTTCTTGGGGCATGCCCCGTTAATGTAATAGCGTCACTCCCAGCTCGATTGGCAATGAACGATGTCGACAAAAAATAAGGTGCACACGCACACATTTGCCTCTGAATGTGTTTGACGGCGTTGCATCGACAAAGGGCCTCTAGTAAAACATAGTGTGAAGTGTGGCAACCAAATGATTTGAGGAGTAGCTTGGCAAGCGGCATACCAATTACAAATGTCCCGGTTACTCGCAGTCGCAATGCTGGACAAAGTTCTCAAACCTGAAAGTGCCGCTAGTCCTCCCAGCGCCATGTACGTTCACAACTACTAAATTTTACCGAAACCGATGGTTCACTGTTGAAATCATCTCAATTTTATGAGAAATTGTATGGCTGGAAAGCCGAACGTCAGTTTCGGTTTCGTTTATTCAATACAAAATACAAGCTTTGTGGAAATGTTTAAGAAAGATTGAGCATATTGCCACGTCCCTAGATATTTAGATGTCACCTTTTTTAGTAAGAAAAAAAAAAAGCTCTAAATCGTGTTTATGGTTTTTTCGACAGAATTTTTTTTTTTGTCAAAGCCATGAAAGCTACACTATTCTGGCTTGTGCAGGTGAGTTATACGATCGGGGGGGACATAGGAAAGCGGCTATACTCGAAGAAAACGTTTTCTGGCAGTTCACAATATGAAGACTACCCGAGCACAGCCCTCATCAACGCTCAATGTGAGCGGGCGCATGGGTACACATAGTTTGGCTTCATTGGCAAGAAAATAATTTCCAAGCATAATCGCAAACTTCAGTCCGGTAATTATTTAAAATGTCTTAGCTTACGTTTTAATATTGCATAAAAACATATGGTACTAAATAGAAACTTGCTGGACGTCTTCGAAAACCACTACATCTGTATATATTGCAAATGCCAGGAGCACGTGGAAAGCAAAGCGGAACGCTAATATCAGTTCAGACGTTAAAAGTACTAAAAAATAAAGAACAACAGAAAAAGACCAACACCACGGAGCGCTCTATCACTATTCCGTTGTTTCTTAGCGTTTATACCCTCTGAACTATAAATCACCAACTAGCCCAAGTGCATACACCGCTAAAAGTAGCACTCGTGGTGAGGGAGCGAGGATATTTGTTAAATGACTGGGCGAGCGCGTGTATTTTAGAAAACTTTTAGCGCACTACTGCGCTTCCCCACGCAGTCAAAAGTTTTCTAATATTTGCTGATTTAGTGGATTTCAATGACGCTCTGCCAGTTTTAAAAACAATGAGTCTAATTTCAATAATTCAAAAGTTAATTTACACATTTAAGTTTATTTTTAAACTTATCATGATGATTAGCCCCCCTCCCTATTGTGTACCCTGTTTGTATAACACACCTGCACGAAACCGAATTGGTGCAGGTTTCACAACTTGATTTTAATCTGTTAAGCCTTGAAAGGAAACACCCTGTGTAGACAAGTTGTTTGCTATCAATTGCAACAGATATGCTTAAAAATATCATATAGCTTTTTTTTAAGTTTGATTTTTATACTGATCTGCAACCCTGATGTTTCATTATATGAGTCACGTACATCCGTATGATCTTCCGCATTCGCCTACTAGCGTAAAACAAAATATTTCGGTTTCCCTGGGACCTTCATGCTCAGTTCTTCAAAGACGTCACAATAGGTAACCCATAGGAAATATTTGCTGTCTGCGCAAGGTGGCGTAGTAGACTGAACTTGCTAAGCTGAAATCAGAGCGTCAAATAATGCTCCAAAGGCGGCGCCATGGTTACGTCGCGCATTCAAGTCAACTGGTAATATCAGACGTCTGATATTTTGCACACATTATTGTAAGATGGCCGACATCTTTGAGCACCAGCGTCGCCTTTCACGCCGATGTCGGTTTTCATGCATCAATCCCTACACTGACAACGATTTTTTTCTTGTTATACTCTATGTTGTGTTAGCGGTGAGTTTGAAGAAATTCTTTACAAATTCGATGATCAATCTAATCCAAGAATGTCGCATAGTCGTTTCAGGGAGGCCAAACATACGAAATGTAAACCGGTTTATTAAATGCAGACGTTATAGATCTCCGTAATACCTTAGGAATCAGAATATCTGTGGTTTCATCAATCTAAGCAAATTAACATCAAGCAGATTTATTTTATTTTTACGACCCACTTAAAGGAAAATCGTGGACGTTTCAATATATGGCATCTTCGGCTGACTTATACTGCCAGGAGGGACATAATAATAAAAGGGCTAATCGTCACCATAGGTAAGTTAATTAACAGAAACGTGTTAAATAATGCTTATATAATAAGGATTACATGATTCAACTTGGGAACTTGTTGAGGGTCATTGAAAATCACTAAGTTATAATATTTCTTCAGAGACTTCAAGCTCGTGAGAAGAGCGGGATTGCGCTAAAATTGGAACTCGTGCAACAGACTCAAGACTGGCGGTGAGCAAAAACGCATGATAACCTTATCATACGCGTTTTCGGATCGTTGGCCTTGAGCCTTTTTAACGACCAGTAATTCTTGAACGCATTCGCGCTCTTCTCAAGTGCATTAGGGTTTTTCTAAAATGTACACATTTAACAGTTTTAAATGACGCTCAGCAATCTTTTAATTGTTACCATATGCTTATATTTACTAGCTAAAATGCGAGTTAATACATTTAATAAATTAGCAGAAGAAAGCGTGAAGATTTGTCTCATATGTTGAAAACGCCTGGCTGTTTAACGCACCAGCCAAAACCGTATTAGAATACATTTCGCAGATATTTTAAATAAATTGTGTCCGAATTTCAATCAATCCCATGTTCTTCTAAACTTTCCCGGTGAGGCGTGTGGATGCAACACCGGATTCGGCCACTCACTCGAATACCTTTTCATGCTTGATCAACCCAGTAAACATTTATTTCTCGTCTTCGCTGAATCGGAGATAAAGCTTCTCTCGATATTTTTTTTTCTTTTTTTAGAATGAAGGAGACGTCGAAGTTTACACGACATCAAATATGGCCAGAATCTAGGGACGCCGACAAGCGAAACGAAAGAAACAATCGCCATCAGCCGTCGCTGAAATTAGCCAACGTTGCCAGACGGAAAAGCGCATTTCTCTAGAAAACAAGTACAACTTTAGTTTCTAAACCTGCGCATCAGAATCTTTCACAATTTGTGCTTCGTAACGACATGGTATGAAAAACAAAAAACAAAATATTTTTTTAAATATGAAATAGTTTTTAAAATAAAAATTGCAGCCTCATCTCGCTCCCAGGCGGGGAGCGCCGCGAGAGCTTACGATTTGAACAGGACTTGATGAAGGGAGTGTCTACGAAACAGAAAAGCCAGTTTGGACGTTTTTAATTCGATTTTGCTGCTGAGGCGGACTTAAGCAAGTCAAAGCACGGCTTCAGGTCAAGTCATACAAATGAATTTGAGGGTTAGACTGTACTCCCGTAAAAATAAAGGGCCCAGAGCGAACGTGGTTATAGTAGATGTGTCAAACGCATGCGTCCGTCATTGCTTCTGACTTCTCAAAGTTCTAAATTCGAATTCTCATGGGATTTTATATTTTATGGCTTTACTTTATGATTTATTATAATTCTTGCGCACAATCAGCTTCCACAACCCCATTCCACAACAACTGCGAGCCACAGCGAGAGGAGCCGCATGGTTACGATGGTTTCTAAACGACAGAAGCCCCGGATGTGCTAAAACAGAAACTGTATCAGTATCACGTTATCGATTAGCGTGACAACTTATACAAAAACTTCGATAAATAACTCAATGTTAATTTTGTATCACTAACAGTTTTTTTTTATTTTAATGCTAAATAGAATTGAATATCTGTTCAACCATTTTACATGACAAACGGTGACATTTGTTTTACGCAGCTTAAGAGGCTGACAAGGTCGACATATAAAATCCAGAAATACAATTTTTAAAACGGCTAGAAAAATTGCAAACGAAATATTTAGCGATAATACAAAGGAATCACTGTCTTCGTGATTTAATGAATATGAAAAATTAAGATCCGGCAGATAGGTTTTCTTTTCATGGCCCCTTTAAATGCACCATTATGTCGTCGTGATCCTTAAACAATAAAAGAAAAACATTTGAGATTTATTATTCTGGAAAACAAATACAATGCATTTTTGTGTTTTTGTTTTTCTAAAATACTATTTTACTGAGCTTCCCTCAAAGGTTGGACTATGCAAAAACGTTTCGAAAAAAATATACGGTCTTTTTTTAGAATATAATGGCTTCGGCGTGGAAAAGATTTTGACTTTTTGTGTGGCTTGATCTGTCGTAGCATTTTGGATTTCCCATATGAACTGACTCGTGACAAACGCAATATTTCGGGATAGTATCCGTGACTACCGGCGCGCAGACTTGTACACTTTACTGAAAAAAAGCAATCGATTACAATTACAATGACTTCATTGTAAAAAGTAACCGATTATAATTACAATTACAGCCTCAAAAAAGTAATCGAAAAATTACTCTAAAGTAATCGATTACTTTCCACGTTACTTTTCATTCCATTTTTTTTTCATTACGGTAGCTCAATTGTTCCAAAGAAAGAAAAGAAAGCCTTGATTGTTTTTGCTTACAGCTGAGTGAGTGACGCCAACACACCCAATCCCTCTCGTGAAAAAAAAAAATAAATAAAAAACCGCTGTTTAAATACACTACTCACAAGAGGCTGGATAAGGTCATTTTTTATACCCCAACGTAATCTCCGCTGAAAAAAAAAAAAAAAAAAAAAAAGTTCCCAGGAAACGAAGCATGGTGAAGTGGCCTACTAATCCTCGAGGTCCCGTGCTTAGTGACTTTCAAATAAGAAAAAAAAAGACCGTTTCGCAGGGCTGAGTTACTGCACAACATCTAACCACTGCCCCCCCCCCCCCCTTTCCAAAACCAAAAAAAAGAAGAAATTGAGAAAAATTGTAAAATTTAATTTTGTAATCGATTACAGCAAAAAAGTAATTCAATTAAAGGGATCGTTACTCCATAAACGAAATAACTGAAGCATTACAAAATTACAGTAAAATGTAATCGATTACAAGTAATCCATTACATGTAACGCGTTACGTACAAGTCTGCGACGCGACAGGACTTTGTTCAAGGTGTGCGCGCTGTTTTTCTTTCGGTGCCGTAGGTCATTTTCTTTTTATTTTTTTATGAATACTAACACACACTTTATCTCAGATTGAGTAACAGAGTAGTATATGCAGCATAAACTTGTCTGATTGCTCGAATAAAATGTTGGTAGCGACCTTTGACTACAAATTTATATAGCGCATGAAATGCATTATATGATTGATGAAATTACGCAATAATGGTGGGAACGTATTACAGGGTAATTTCATCACAAATCACGCCGAAAGAAAAAAAAAAGCGGGTTCACAAAAACGAATTCTTATCACAAAAACAAAACTTAAAATTAGAACTAAAGCCATTTTTTGTTGTTTTTGAGTTTTGGGCTTCTAATGGCAGGAGGTAGGTCTTGCGATTTTTGCCGTTTTCACGGGCGACACATTTTGAAATCGCGCAACGTTTAATTTTTTTTTTTTTTGTAGCTAAAACTGTTGTAATTGCTTTAAGACTTCGTAATGAGGGCTAATGTTCTCTAAAAGTGTGTTATTTTCTATTTTATGCAAAAAAAAAAAATATTGTGCCTTTGATTATAACGGGAAAAAGTTTTAATCGAGCTAGGCTTCGATGTACGATCATTTATGGTATAAAAAAGGTATCCAATGATAAATTGTATCTAAGACTTTAAGAATTCTAATTTTGTTAATTGAAGCATTGGTTATATAGAGAAAATAACTTTAGACTCTAAGAGAAGAGCTAAAAATCCAAATTTCAATCTCATTTTAAATTTTGCTTTTAAATTTTATTTGGAATGTAGCCAATGTTGTCTTAGATATGCAATAACATTTCTTTGGTACATAGTTTCGACATTTTAGGCAGTGCGTTTGAAGGGAAGGCATATGTGTACCTTCATTATACGACGCATATCTGCCATTTCCTTTTCTTACCTAAATATTAGTTAGTTTTGTAACATTATCATAGTTTTTTTTTTTTTGCTTTCAAGTACACAGACATTTCGGAAAAACTTATACATTGATAATATTTGTAGTATAATATGGTAAGTGGTTCTCCCGCTGGTTCAATTTGCTTCCTTGGTAAACTACAATAATCAAGATCGACTTAATACATATTTAAGAGTTGTCATTTGAGATTAGTAAATATATATAGGACGTTTAAAAAGTTTTCCGACAGATATTAGAGCATTTGTGGGGAAAATATTTGAAAGCGACGGCCGCCGAGCAGGTCAATAAGCATGTGTGAAATTTTTTCTTTTATTTCTTAATTTATTTCCTCCCAAACTCCATTTTGGCTATTGACACTTGTGATTGCGAAACCAAACGTGCGCCAAAAACCTCGTAAAATTATATGGGGTGATACTATCTGTTCTTGTGTCATCGCGCCCCTTCGCCGCATGCTTTGATTTTCTGCATTGTGCACGTTTTCCCTAATTTCTTATATTTGTAATACACTTTTCGTGTTGACATATAAGCATATTAGAGGTTCTTATAAGGTTTATTGTTTTGTTTTGTTTGACGGAAAGTGAGAACAAAAGGGCAATCCACGAGTCAAGCGGGATGTAGATATGCTGCCACACTTTTTAAGTCTATGAGGGCCGGTTGCACCAACGCCGCTTAGCGCAAAGCAGAGCTTAGCCGGGAACCTAAGCTAAGTTTCGGTTTCGTTCGGTTGCACCAAAATCGCTTATCGCTAAACCAAGCACTAAACTACGCTTATCGTAAGCGCTCAACATTGGGCGATTTGCTTTTGGTTGTTTCTTAATCCTGGCTTTAAAACATGGCGGCTGGTTTGTGGCGGTCGACGCGGTGGACGAAATTGGTTGTACAAAGTGTTTTAGGCTACGACAGCGTGAGAGTCTCGACAGAATGGCCTTCGATTGTGACAAGGATGCAAAATATTGTCGCGTGAAGTGTTTATCGACCCCTGTTTTCAAGCTGGATCTCCACTCTCAGTGCGTGTTAGCCCTAACCGAGATACGTACGGAGCTGTGGGGCTCACGTCTGTCTTCACGTTGGTTATTCTGTCAACGAGCTTATTCGTATGTATACCTTACTGATTTTCGCGTAGCTGTAACGTATTGTTATTTACCAACTTGTTTATTTCTACTTGCAACGCATATCCTTCAATCCGATGAGCGCGTTGAATAGTGGCAGTACATGATCTCGGCGATCAGCTGATTGTCGACCCTTCTGCCGTTTGCATCAGATTGCGGCGCTTTTAGGTTATAAAACAGCGAAAAGTCAATTTCTTTTGTTTTCTGAGTTTCGAGACAATCTTCAGTGAATTTTCCTTGTCTCGCGAGTGGAATCTTGGCTTCAGAAAACTGTATCGTTCCATAACCGTAACTTTTCTGGTGATCGCGCTTTTTAGGAATATTTTGCTTTATATATTTCATTCGTTGCGACGACAACTTCTATTCGTGGCGACGACAACTGGACGACTTCTATTCGACGATTTCCGGGCATTTTCGCAGCTGCCGTGGCGAGTTCGTCACCGTTTTGAACTTCATCGGTCTCAGGCATGACTTGATTTTAGTAGTCATCTTACCTGCCTACTTATTCTCGATGATGTTTTGTCTTCAGCGATGTAGCGAGTAGAGCGTCCTTCTCGCGTTCGGTGAGATTGGGGCCCCCGATGGCCCCTTTATCTCAAAATGTGAGCACGAAAACTACTGTCACTGTCAAAATATTCTGTTATCAACCGATAATAAACACACAATCACAGATGTAAAGAGCATTTGTGTTTATTTAAAGCGTTGAATCCTGTTTTTGAAAATTAAGTGAAAAAAGTGATTGAATTTGGAGACCTTTAATTCGTTACTCACCCAAGAAATACAGCGAAAAGCAGACGGCGACGACGGCTACTACGGCAGGTTTTTTGTTTACATACGAGATTCCTCTCCGCCAATCGTATTCGTCCCTCTGAGCGTTCCCTAGTTCGCTCTGTTTGTCCCTACATTCCCTAGGCAAATCCAGCGTTTAGCTAGGGGCGCGTCTGTAAAGCCGGGTTAACGTTGGTGCAACCGGAATTTAAGCCCGTGCTTACCCGAGCTCGGTTTAGGGCGCTAAGCCGACTTAGGAAAGAGCCGCTTTGGGTTAAGGTAAACGACGTTGGTGCAACCGGCCCTGAGTGTCGCATCTCAATTTTATTACCTATTCTGGTTGTTTTTGTATTGTAGAGAGGGTAACTCTGAACAATAGAAACGACTACGATAGCATTAAACATGCTCGTGATGGAAAGAAAGAGGCTGTAGACATCCGGTGATTACCAGGAGGCTCTACCAGAGATAATGCTTTAGTGCCGCGGCTTGCAAGGGCGGCAGCCATTACGTCTCGTTAAGCTTCACTGGCAGGTTCTATATGCTGTCCACATATCTGGAATCTCATCTCAGTTTGTTAGACACTGTTTTAAAACAAAGAGAGCGATCAACTCCCTGTTTGCCTGGCAGCAATATCAGACGTGGGCGGCCAAGGATGCACCTTGGAAGATGTTAAGAGAGTTTAGAAAGTACTTTTGTAGCGTGAGCTACACTGGCTGAGGTTGAGCAGTTTCGCGTGGCTCCTGGAGAGCCGTGCTGCGCATGCGTGAGGAGCAGTGAGTTTTTTTACGTCATTTTACGGCAGCCAATTTGGAGGAGAGTGGAAAGCCACAGTAAGCTTCCGAAACGTTGTTGAATGAGTAGCTAAGGTGTAAAGCATTTTTTTTTCGTTTTAATCTTCTGTAGCTGCTCAGTTGAAAAGCTGTAGTATTTCAATTGAAATGCTACAAACAAAAAACATCTTGGAGGCTACAGAAAGTCTGTTGACTTTCTTATTACAAAGTGGGCCAATAATCAAAAGAAAGTCAATAGAAAAGCTAGAGAAAGTCAGATGAAAAGGTATTGACATATTATATATATCTGATGACTTTTTTCAACAGCCTTTCAACAGAAAAGCATCACCGTTTTGACAGGGGAGGTAACCGCCAAACTTCACTGGGTTCCCAGGTAGCACGCCAGAGGAATGCCCAACTTAGGCAAAGGTGTGGCAAACATAAGGGCCCAACTTTGGCGCAGTTAGGTTTTTGCACCATGGCACTCATCAGTGCCAAAGTACGGTGCCTTAGTAGGGAGATCCTAGGGCATGCCAAAGTTTGGCTCTTCTCTTGTACGCCAGAGGAGTGCCAAAGTTGGTGCCATACTTCACCCATAACTGCCAGAACAACGCCTAATTTCGGTATTTGGGACGTGCCAAAGTTTGGCTTTTCTCTGGTTTTGGCCCAAAGATGCCAGATGAGAGCCTAACTATCAGAATATGAAGCCTAACTTTGGCACTTGCTTGGCGATTTTGCCCCAAAAATGCCAGATCTCAGCCGAACAAAAGAAAGTAAGCCTAACTCTGGCACATTTGTGGCTATTTTGGCCCAAAGGTGCCAGATGACTGCCGAAATATAGGAAAGTGAAGCCTAACTTTGGCACTTGTTTGGCGATTTTTGCCCTAATATGCCAGATGTCAGCCGAACTACAAGCCACTAAGCCTAACTCTGGCACATCTGTGGCGATTTTGGCCCAAAGGTGCCAGATGACAGCCGAACTATCAAAAAGTGATGCCTAACTTTGGCATTTGTTTGGCAATTTTGGCCAAAAAATAAAAAAAATATCAGCCGAACTACCTGGCAGTAAGCCTAACTCTGGCATTTGTTAGGTGATTTAGACCCAAATATGCCAGGTGACAGCCGAACCACCAGGCAGTGAAGCCTAAATTTGGCACTTGTTTGGCGAATTAGGGCCAAAATACCCAGACTCTTGCCAAGGAAAGTCAGGTTTGGCTCTACTTTGACTTTTTCGGGCTTTTCAATGCCCTAAACTCCCAGACAAAAGCCAAATTTTGGCCCAGAACTCGGTGCTACCTGGGTTACTATATTTGAGGCCACTGCCTTTACTAAACAAAGCGACTGCACTATGCCACCACCGGGCCGGCGTGCCGTACAGCAAATTCGCGGAGCTATACACAAACGCCCTACTCCAACGCCACGCCACTGCTGTTGCGCTGCTGCTGCGTGGCGCCTGTTCGGACGCTTCCCTTCACGCGGATCGGGTTTCAGCGCACGCGAAGAGCCTACATCTTGTGTGGAAAAGTGGGTAACCGGACAAAAGCTCACGGGACAAAAGCTCACTGGACAGAAGCTCACCGGACAAAAACTCACCCGTTTTTTCACATACCCGGACAAAATCTCACCTTACGTTTATTTTTATTTTTATTTTGGTACGCGGGCGAAACACGGGCTGGGGTAAAGTGCGGACGCGATGGATATTGCACCAGTTTTAGGAGAACTGGCTTCCCATCCCATGGAAAGGTGTCGACACATAAGCCATAACAGGCAGAGAAGCAACGTTTTGGGACCAAAAACTAGGTCACTGAAACTGAGTGGAGCTGATAGGATAAAGCTTGCTTGATTCAAGGTATGCCGGAGCACCCTTGTGCCACGCCCAAGAAACTTCGGGAACCGAGGTTTTTGTAAACGAAGAGTGATCATACAAGCGAAGTCACGCCTCGGTGACCTCGCGTTCTCTAAACGCGCTTATAAAGGTTAGGCACAATGTATCTTCATAAATAATGCCATGGGTTTTCTCGGGGTTCAGGGCAATATTTGAAGTGAATGGCTAGGCAAATTAAATAGTTTTCATCATTGTGCGTTGTAAATGTATTTGAAATCAAGAATTATCCCAGGGTGTTGTTAAAGGGAAACTCAAGCGAAACTGTAATATTCAAACATTTAGTAGCGATTTAAAAAAAAAAAATATATATATTTTAAAGGAACGGGATTGTGGCCTTTTGGACAAGTTCGAGACAGATGACAAATATAGAAATTTCTCCGGGAGTTCCACGCTGGCGTCGCTGCCACCAGATCTTGTGCCCGAAGGACTAACCAACATCAGGGAAAAGTCTGCCGGTGACATCGGCGACCTGCTGCACTACAGTGATTGCACGTATGTTGACGGCCCTTTCCGCTATCCTTCTGCTCCTTCTGCGATGGCACCCAGCGCGAATTTCATTTCATTTCATTTCATTTATTTCACCTTAAGGGCCCGGTTAGAGGATTACATAAGGGGGGGGGGCAGTAAAACGAAGAATACAATAGCAAACTCAGTAGTAGAACAATAACAGTAACTATAAACAAGAACATGAGAAATTATACATAATGGGCTAGTAAATTATCGTAAAACACTGTTCCATCAGAGGTGCTGACGATGGAGGATGGCAACTGGTTCCACTGTGTGATGGCATATGGGAGAAATGATTCGTTGAATGAGTTAGTTTTACCAGAAATACGTTTTATTGCACAAGAGTTGTTTAGGCGGGAGGATAGTCTATCGGAGGGTGAGAGCAGGGCGTTCTTTAGTTCTGGGCAATGATAATAAATTTTATGAAGAAGGCATAAACGGGAGAGTTTCCTTCGAATGAGTAAAGGTATGAGCCCGAGTTGACTTTTTAGAGAAGAAACACTAGTGAAGTGGTCATATGATGATAAGATGAATCGAGCGGCTCGGTTTTGTACTGACTCCAGGTGATTGATTAGATAGACTTGATGAGGACTCCAGATTGCTGATGCATATTCTAATTTTGGCCTTACATAAGTTTCATATGCCAACTTTCGGACTTGGGGAGGGGCGTCTCGCAGATTACGTCTGATGAATCCGTGGGTCTGTGAAGCCCCTGCAGAAACGGCTTCGATGTGAGGTCTCCATGAGAGGTCAGGCGTTAGTCCGAGGCCAAGATATTTGTACATTGAAACTGATTCGATCACGTCTTTGTCTAGGGTATAATGAAAGGGTAAATGAGTTTTCTTGCGGGTAAAATGGATTAGCTTACACTTAGATTTGTTAAGCGACATGAGCCATTTTCCGCACCAGTCGTTAATTTTTTTTAGATCATTTTGAAGCAAAAGATTATCAGTGTCTGTTGAGATGGTGTTATAGATGACGCAGTCATCGGCGAAAAGTCGTATTTTGCAGGAGATGTCATGTGGGAGGTCGTTAATAAAAATAAGAAAAAGCAGTGGGCCAAGGACGGAACCCTGAGGTACACCTGAAGTGACGTTTGCTAGCTTTGATTCATGCTCGTTAACCACCGTGTATTGCATACAAGACGCAAGAAAGCTTCTAATCCATGAATATGCAAGGGGATCTAAATTTAGGGATGATAGTTTAGAAAGCAGACGTTGATGGGGAACACGATCAAATGCCTTCGAAAAGTCGAGAAATATGGCGTCGGTTTGTATATGGCGTTCTAGGTTAGTCTGCAGTTCATGAACAAATTCACATAGTTGGGTCTCGCAGGAGAACCCCCTACGAAAACCGTGCTGGTGCCTGAAGAAAAAATTATTTGACGTTAGGTGAGTCATGATGTTAGAATATAAGATGTGCTCAAAAAGTTTTGACGCAATGCAGGTTAGAGAGATGGGACGATAGTTCGAGGCGGAAGATCGAGTTCCCTGTTTGTGGACTGGGGCGATCCTCCCAATCTTCCAGTCGGAAGGCAGACAACTCTTGGAGAAAGATTGATTAAAGATGAGACTGAGAATTTCACCGGAAATGTTGGCTGTATTTTTTAAGATCTTTGCATTAATATTGTCTGGGCCTGCTGAGGAAGTGAGTGGTAGTTTTTCTATTTGCTTAACGATACCGGAAGAGTTAACAGTAATCAACGACATGGGCTCATAACACTCTTCAGGGACAGTTGGAACATTTTGTGGGGATTCAGTGGTAAACACAGAAGAAAAGTATTCATTAAGAACTATAGGGCACTCCTTCTCCGGTACAGGCTCTCCAGCAATATCCTTCAGATTGATATTTACGTGGCCACTTTTAGGTGACATAAGCTTCCAGAATTTTTTCGGATTATTTTGCAAGATTGCGGGCAAGTCCTGGGAAAAAAATTAATTTTAGATAGCTTAATGGTTTTAGTATAGTTTTTGAGCGTATTGTAGTAAGCGTCCCAGGCAACAGCTAAGTTAGTTCGTTTTGCCTTTGCAAACAGTCGCTTTTTCCTATTGCACAATGACCGGAGCGCTTTATTATACCATGGATTTGATGAGTCCGTCCTAATACGTAAAGTAGGGACGTATAATCTAACCAGATCACTTATTTTATTCTTGTAAAGTACCCAGTTTTCCTCAACAGATCTTATCGAGAATTCAGCTACGTACAAGCTATAAAAATTTGATAAATCATTGTTCATTGCTACGTAATCGGCTTTATTATAATCGTGAATAATTTTACAGATTGGGTTTTTGACAAACACCGGGAATGACAGGTCAACGTGAAGGATACTATGGTCGCTCAAACCGTTACAATGACGTACTGTTTTTACAATGTCCGGTGATGTAGTTAAAATGAGGTCGAGAATGTTATCAGAGCGTGTCGGTTGATTAACCACCTGCGTCAGATTGAAGGTTTGACACATGTCAAGAAATTCTGTCGATGTGCGTGACCCATCAGATGATACATTGACCCAATCGATTAGTGGAAGATTAAAATCACCAAAAAGCAACAAGTCAGCTTTTGGGAAACGGTTTTTAATATCAACTAATATGGAGGAAAGAGTGATAGTGAACGATGAATCACAGTCAGGTGGTCTGTAACATACAGCCATAACGATTTTATTGGATGGCGTGCAAACACATACCGCAGAAAATTCGATGCTTCTATTTGAAATCATAACATCAAAACAAGAAATACTTTTTTTTATAGCTATAAGTACGCCACCTCCTCTTCGAATGGCTCTGTCATGGCGAAAAATGATCCAGTCATCATTATGGGGGAATACTTCTTTGTCATCAATACTACGATGAAGCCAGGTTTCTGCTAGGATTACGATATCGAATTCACTGTCCGCCATGACGGCACAAAGATCATCGCGCTTCGGTATGACACTTCGAATGTTGGTAAAAAGAACAGAATGTAGTTGGTTTTTATCGCGCGGTTCAATGTGGCGGGAACTGATTATCTTTCCCTTAGCTTTTTGCTTTGTTTGCTATGCATTTAGCTCGACAACGGACTGTGAAACTTGATCAAAGAAATAGCGTTTGTTACCGATGTGTAATTTATCAAAGCGCACCTTAAAGGATACGTTAAGGCTCTTTCCGTACTCAAAAAGTTTGGCTCGAGATTGTCGCACTGAAGCGGAAAAATCGTCGCGGACAGCAAAATCGCTTCCTTTCAGCTTAAACCCGGAAGCCAATATACTCTCTTTGTCCTTAAAACGAGAAAATTTGACAATAATAGGTCTGTTCTTGTCATCTTGAAATTTACCTAAGCGGTGCGACCGTTCTAGATTGGAGGGGTCTAGCTGGATGCCCAGTTTTTCTGAGCAGAAAGCAAGTACAATTTTTTCCGATTGACTCCACGTTTCGTTCAGAGCGTCAGGACAGCCAAAAAACAACAGGTTGCATCGTCGAAGTCGGTTTTGGTGATTGTCACATTGTTTTTGAATGTTAGCTATCTCAACTGACATGCCGGCCGTTGGTGCAGCGCCTGACACACGTTGGTGCAGCGCCTGACTTTGCCGAACAGTGCGGCAACGACGACCGGAGTTTCCCCCGGAAACGTGGAATATCTATGACGCCACTCTTCAAAATAGAGACCGGAAGAACAATTACCACCCACGAAGGATGGAATACCGAGTTTCAGAAGTTTGTCGGCCACGCCTATCCAAGCGTCTAGAGGCTGATTGAATGCCTACAGGAAAATCAGGCGCTCGTTGCTACGGCATTGAGACAAGCTCGCAGAGGTGAACCCGCAGAGAAGTGGGCGCAAAAAACCACTCTGTGCCTGCAGAATCGTCTGAAAAATATTTTCGAGGGGCTTCAGGTACACCCAGATCGACCAAACCTGCTAGAGCTAGTAGGGGACTGCATTCGCTTCTTACCAAAAAAAAAAAAAAATTAACTTGTTTCCACTCTAATCGACAAACCATGCGCCTGTAAGATTTATTTTATCGTTCCATTTTGTTTCGTACGCATGCACCTAAGTCGTCCCCAATCGTGTTAAGACAAACATAAAATTTTCTTCTAGCGAGCGTTTGTCAGGGTCTGTAAACAAACGGGTGAGATTTTGTCCGGTGAGCTTTCTTCCGGTGAGCTTCTGTCCGGTGAGCTTTTGTACGGTGACCATTTGTACGGGATTCGGAAAAGTGCGGGATTTTCGGTAAGCAGCGTGTTGGTTCATCGAAAAAGATTCGGCGCGGTCCTCTCTCTATTTAATGTGAACAACCCGAATGTCCTTTAATCCACACTAAAGTGTTTACAAAAAGTATAAATAATTTCGAGCCCTTTTACTCTGTGGATTCAGTTTTCACCGTTGGCTTAGGTACAAGCCAGTACGCATGCGAATGCATAAATTTACTGCGATTTTATATAATTTGCTGAATACTACAAGCTTTCTAGAAATAAGGCCACTATCACGTTTCGCGGGTACAAGCTCCCGGTTGTAAATGATTTTGATTAAACCGAGTGCCATCAAAATAAACATAAATAAACATGTAAAGAACCATTCCGTGTAACTATAAAACAACTGAACTAGCAAAAAAAGTCCCAGGACACGTAAGCAGTTCTCATAAGTTGTGGATGCTTTTCCATGAATGTGGTTGTTCCGCTCCCATTGTTCGTCTGCGGTGTACTGGCGTCGCTTATGTTCAAGAGGTCCAACGAGTCCAAAGGTTCAACGAGTCAAGAGGTCCAACAGCCACGTGACAGCCGAGTCAAGAGGTCCAAAGAGTCAAGAGGTCCAATTCGAGTCAAGAGGTTCAACGCGTCAAGAGGTCCAACGAGTCAAAAGGTCCAATTTGTGTCAAGAGGTCCAACGCGTCAAGAGGTTCATCGAGTCAAGAGGTCCAACGCGTCAAGAGGTCCAACGCGTCAAGAGGTTCATCGAGTCAAGAGGTCCAACGCGTCAAGAGGTCCAACGCGTCAAGAGGTCCATCGAGCCTTATTTTTATCTTCTCTGTTTATAATTATATTGCTATTAATGACTGCTTGTGACGGTTACTAACTGTTTGACCTATTTGAATTATTTTGGACAATACAAGTACTACCTAGCCATTACAGACAAGTAGACAGATACTATTTGCCACAATGTATATGTATTTGAGTGTTAAATAATGGATAGTGCCTGGCGACATATTTTGGACTTGTACTTAATATCTGAGTTCCAGTCTCTCTGTTCTAGGACTCATTTATGCCATTTCTTCAGAAGTGTCTCTCAAATTCCCGAGATATAAAATACAAATGTGCCTCAGCATCTCGCGTTTAGCCTTCCCTTTCATGTATCTCAGTATTTGTAATCGCAAATACATCCTTGGGTAACTTTGTCTAGTCCCGGGTTCTCGTATGTTCTATTAAAAATATGATGCACTACTATTTTATGCTTTAGGTTTTATTCACTGAGGTCACCGAATCAATAAAGAGGTAAATAACACAACATAGGAAGAAGCTCAGATATCATTGGAAGCGTCTTTAAACGAGCCCACATTATGCCACTTGGCGTCCAATAGAGTGTTGCAAATTAATGCGAGCATTGTCTCCTTGAAACGTTATGACCGGTGCAAGCTATAGTGGGTTAATTTGGGCCGTTGGCTTACTCAAAAGCACGGAGCAGCCACAAATACTTATGCTAGCGATTTATAACTCCTTTACGGCTCTTTATTTTTGAGAATGCCGTGAAATAAACCATGAAACTGAACGTTTCCTGATTAAGTATTCTTGACACGAATTACCGAACACTTGTCTGTCGATATCATTTATTTTTAGTTGAAATTACGCGATGTGTTAGTCGGTTGGAATTGTAAGATGGTGGGTTAGTTGCTCAATCATTTTTAGAAAATTGGGTCATAGAGATTGAAGTCGATTGAAGAACTGTTCGTGTCGGGATGCACGTCGATCTCTGAAGCCTATAGATCTAGTGTATCCAGTGCTAGGCCATGGCAAATGGAAAAATGACTAACTTTACATGCCATGCTGCGCCAGGGCAAACTGTATCTTTAAGTTCTTCGAAGACCAAGCACTTCAAAATATCAAGGAAGCTATTTTGACGAGACGTGAACAAATTTAAACAATTATTACAACTTTTGAAAATGATGTCCCAGAAATTAAAAAAAAAAAAAAAACTATGTTCAGTTATCCTGACGTCAAACGCCGTAATAGTGCTTTAGTGTGATGGTAGACGTCAAAATAGCAAATAACTATGGACATATCTTTTGTATGTGAGGAAAGATGTTTTCAAAATAGTTTTACAGTTATTTCGAACCCGGATGTCGAAGAAGTCACTTCCTAAAAAAAAGGCATCTCAAATCGTGAAATGTTAAGACCTTTCCGGTTACGTGTTCGATATTTGCGGGGGAGAGCAACAAGGGAGATGCGGATTTACGACTTTGTGGTTAGGGGTAAACGAGAGAAGGCACACAGGTCCCCAAGAAACGAATGTTGCTATAAGCTTGACAATTTATAACAGCAATGATTTCCGGTGTTTACAAATCTAGTGCCCAGCATGCGATCCCCACAGCCCAGCGCGCGCGTATCTGTTGCTTCAGAAACCAAGCAAATCTCGGGTCATACGCACGAACACGGATTACATCACCGGCCAGAAACGATGTATCAAAGCCGTGTTCGTGAGATCCCCCCTGCCGTGTAGAAGTCTTCACAGCTCAACGTTTTGCTCTTTTTCCGACATTTTTCTTCTCCGCCTTTATTGTTAGCATCTCCGTTGCCTGCTTTTTTTAATGCGTGAGCATTACCTGGCTCAATCAGCGAAAAAGCCGTCGGCAAAATCCGTTCTCAAAATTCGTGACTTGTCCAACACAATCCAACATAATAATAAAAAGAAACTCTGGTTACGTGGTCACGTGATCTCTCTGGTCACGTGACCAATCTGGTACTGTGACCAAACCAGAAAAAAAGTCTGTGGTCACGTGACCAAACCAATAAACAAAAACCTCTGGTCACGTGACCTCTCTGGTTACGTGAGCACAAAACCATCCCCTGCCTGGTTTCGAACCTAGGCCCTCTTGATCGCGCAACTAGCGCGCTATCCGTTGCGGCAACACAACTCGGGAAAAGGTAGTGCTCCCGCATTCTCACATCGTAAGAGAAAGCTTAGGTGCCCTCATACGTGTTTTTTCTCTTTTTTGCCTGTACTTATTTCACACCCCTTGCCTGTATATATTTCACACCAAGAGATGCTACGAGTCAAGCTATCCAATATTGGACCTCTTGGCGCGTTGGATCTCTTAACACATCGAGGCACGAGTCAAGAGATCCAATATGGGTCAAGAGGTCCAACGCGTCAAGAGGTCCAACGCGTTAAGAGGTCCAACGCGTCAAGAGGTCCAATATTGGACCTCTTGACTCGTTGGACCTCTTGAACCATATTAGATCTCTTGACTCGCCGTGGATCTCTTGACTCGTTGGACCTCTTGACGCGTTGGACCTCTTGACTCATGCCTCGATGTGTCAAGAGGTCCAACACGTCAAGATGTCCAATATTGGATAGCTTGACTCATTGTATCTCTTGGTGCGGAATATGTACAGGCAAGGGGTGTGAAATAAGTAGAGGCAAAAAGGAAAAAAAAAAAAAACTATGAGGGCACCTAAGCTTTCTCTTACAATGTGAGAATGCGCGAGCACTACCTTTTCCCGAGTTGTGTTGCCGCAACGGATAGCGCGCTCGGTGCGCGATCAAGAGGGCCTAGGTTCGAAACCAGGCAGGGGATGGTTTCGTGCTCAGGTAACCATAGAGGTCACGTGACCAGAGTTATCCTTTTGGTTTGGTCACGTGACCACAGACTTTTTTTTGGGGGGGGGGGGGGGGTTTGGTCACGTGACCAGATAGGTCGCCTGACCGGAGAGATCACGTGACCAAAGATATCACATAACCAGAGTTTTTTGATTATTATTATTATGTTGGATTGTGTTGGACAAGTCACGGCCTTCGACGACGGATTTTGCTGAGACTTTTTCGCTGACTGAGCCAGGTAATGCTCACGCATTAAAAAAGCAGACAACAGAGATGCTAACAATAAAAGCGGAGAAGAAAAATGTCCAAAAAAGAGCACAAAGTTGAGCTGTGAAGTCTTCCACACGGCAGGGGGGATCTCACGAACACGGCTTTGATACATCGTTTCTGGCCGGTGATTTAATCAGTGTTCGTGCGTATGACCCATGATTTGCTTGGTTTCTAAAGCGACAGATACGCGCGCGCTGGGCTGTGGGGATCTCATGCCTGGCACTGTATTTGTAAACATCGGAAATTATTGTTATAATAAACTGTCAAGCTTATAGCAACATTCGTTTGTTGGGAACCTGTGTGCCTTCTCTCTTGTACCCCTGACCACAAAGTCGTAAATCTGCATCTCCCGTGTTGCTTTATCCCACCAATATTGAACACGTAACCTGAAAGGTCTTAACATTTCACGATTTGAGATGCCTTTTTTTTTTTAGGAAGTGACTACTTCGACATCCGGGTTCGAAATAATTGTAAAACTATTTTGAATACATCTTTTGTCACACACGAAAGATATGTCGATAGTTATTTGCCATTTCGACGTCTACCATCACACTAAAGATCTATTACGGCGTTTGACGTGAGGATAACTGAACATAGTTTTTTTTTTTTTTTAGTTTCTGGGACATCATTTTCAAAAGTTGTAATAATTGTTTAAATTTGTTCACGTCTCGTCAAAATAGCTTTCTTTATATTTTGAAGTGCTTGGTCTTCGAATAACTTAAAGATACAGTTTGCCCTGGCGCAGCATGGCATGTAAAGTTAGTCATTTTTTCCGTTCGCCATGGCCTAGCACTGGACCCACTAGATCTATCGTCTTCAGAGATCGACCTGCTTTCCGACACGAACAGTTCTTCAATCGACTTCAATCTCTATGACCCAATTTTCTAAAAATGATTGAGCAACTAACTCACCATCTTACAATTCCAACCGACTAACACATCGCGTAATTTCAACTAAAATAAATTATATCGACAGACAAGTGTTCGGTAATTCGTGTCAAGAGTGCTTAATCATGAAACGTTCAGTTTCATGGTTTATTTCACAGCATTCTCAAAAATAAAGAGCAGTAAAGGAGTTACACATCGGTAGCATAAGTATTTATGGCTGCTCCGTGCTTTTGAGTAAGCCAACGGCCCAAATTAACCCACTATAGCTTGCACCGGTCATAACGTTTCAAAGAGACAATGCTCGCATTCATTTGCAACACTCCATTGGACGTCTAGTGGCATAATTTGCGCTCGTTTAAAGACGCCCTCCAATGATGTTTAAGCGTCTTCCCATGTTGTGTTATTTACCTCTTTAGTGATTCGGTGAACTCAGTAAATAAAAACTAAAGCATAAAATAGTAGTGCATAATATTTTAATAGAACATACGAAAACCCGGGACTGGACAAAGTTACCCAAGGAAGTATTTGCGATCATAAATACTGAGATACATGAAAGGGATGGCTAAACGCGAGATGCTGAGGTACATTTGTATTTTATATCTCGGAAATTTGAGAGACACTTCCGTAGAAATGGCATAAATGAGTCCTAGAATAGAGAGACTGGAACACAAATATTAAGTTCTACAAGTCCAAAATATGTAGCCAGGCACTATTCATTATTTAACACTGAAATACATATACATTGTGGCAAATAGTATCTGTCTACTTGTCTCTAATGGCTATGTAGAACTTGTATTGTCCAAAATAATTCAAATAGGTAAAACAGTCAGTGACCGTCACAAGCAGTCATTAATAGCAATATAATTATAAGCAGAGAAGATAAAAATAAGGCTCGATGGACCTCTTGACGCGTTGGACCTCTTGACGCGTTGGACCTCTTAACTCGATGGACCTCTTGACGCGTTGAACCTCTTGACACAAATTGGACCTTTTGACTCGTTGGACCTCTTGACGCGTTGGACCTCTTGACTCGAATTGGACCTTTTGACTCGTTGGACCTCTTGACTCGGCTGTCAAGTAGCTTTTGGGCCTGTTGACTCGTTGGAACTTTTACTCGTTGAACATCTTGACCATAAACGCTGTCGAGGTAGCGACCGCCGACGATATAGATGGCTCAGGCGCCGCCATGTTCCTTGAGGCTGAGAGCAGCAGAAGCGGCCGCATCAACCCCCCCCCCCCCCCCCCCCCCAATTCCGCTTCTGGTCAAGAGATCCAACGAGTCAAAAGGTCCAATAATGGATCTTTTGACTCGTTGGATCTTTTGACTCGCCAGACACGAGTCAAAAGATCTAATGTGGGTCAAGAGGATTCAGAGCCTGAATATCCAACGAGTCAAAAGATCCAACGAGACGAAAGATCCACTAGTGGATATTCAGGCTCGTTGGATATTCAGACACGTTGGACATTCAGGCCTGGTTGGATCTTCCGTCTCGTTGGACATTCAGACTCGTTGGACATTCAGTCTCAATTGGATATTCCGTCTCAATGAATGTTCTGTCACGGTGGATATTCCGGCCTGGTTGGATCTTCCGTCTCGTTGCATATTCAGACTCGATGGACATCCCGTCTCAGGTGGGCATTATTTTTCGATAGATATTCATCTCGCCCGCCACGTGACCAAGTGGATACCTGATTTGAGCAACTGTGTTTAGCATTGTTTACGTATTTCAAGCTGGTAGATCTTCAAATTTTTTTTAAAACAAAATGCTGGTTGCTCAGGCGGATTCAGGTTGGTTAAAGTTAGCTTTTATAATCGACAACATTTTGAAATTGCCTAACGGCTTATAAATAATTGTGCTTGGATTTAATTTGTTTATTCTTATATAGACCATCCTATTTGAAGGAACCGCTGGCCATTGTTCGTTTTGGAGAGGGATGCGCGGGGCCATCGCCGGCTTACGCGCGTCTCGGGGGGTACATGGCTTCCTCCCGCCGGGGTCTGCTTTTTGGGGTTGTCAGAGGAATTCGGGTGTCGTTGTTCCCCGGTGCTTCCTCTACCAACTCTTTTCGGCCTTTGCCGAGGCACCTTGGCTGGGTGCTTGATTTAGACGGAGGCTCAGAATGCAGTGGGAGCTACGTGCCCGCCGGACCAATCAGCCGCCTCCCTCTTATCACCTGACCCGGCTCTCTGCGTGGGTATGAGCAGGAGCGTGATGACGTGGCAAAGAGAGGCGTAGGACGTATACCTTGCACCGCAGTCTCAAGTTTGGGGTGAACGGAGTATAGGATGGCGAAACTACGAAGCTCTGAGATAGTTTCCGTGAATGGGCTTGGCGTGGCGCCGAGTAGGCTCTGGCCGTTTGTACTGCCGAAGTTACGGGCGTGTCACCCCGTGTCCGTTGCAAATATAGTCCGTACTAATGAGCGTGTTGGGCGGCCCCCAGTCGACAATTGGACGGTAGACACCCTGTGACTCCGATAGATTTTAAAATGATTGGCCGCCCAAGAGGGGGAGGAAGCGAGAACTTTTAATGTCCCGCGACCGGGCGGGAAAGAATATTTGATTTGGGAGACTGGGAACCAAAGTATTCGAGGGGTGTTCTTGCTCTGATGTAAAGTATCGCCGTTGTTGCGCTTTCAATTAAACGTGACCACCCCGGTTATTGAAAAGTCTACCACCGTCGTAACGTGTCAGCAGAACCGAACGGTTTTATATGTCTTTTTTTTTTCATCCTTCGGTTAACCGAAGACCTTATCAATGTTTACTTTCGCTAATTTTGTGAAACACCTTGAACTGCTGAAAAATATGAAAAAAAAAATAAAGACGTAGAACTTCGCGGAACCTTAACTGCAAAAAAAAAAAAAAAAACAATATTTATTTTAGAGGCATGTTTAATGTAGATTATTGCTTTATTAATAAATTTTGTGGCAAACACGAAACAAAAAGCTATGGCAGTATTCAAGAATAAAATGTAAACACATTAAATAATCAGTGATTGGTGCACACCAGACCTATTGTTTAGACAAAAAAGTTACGGAGAATGTTTCCGCTTTCGGCACCTTTCTCCACGTCTTCAAAAGAGGACAACTTGATCAGCGGAAAACATGACACATTATTCACATGATGCGTCACTAAACGGCTTTGGTTGCTTTTGTTGATTTTAATCTTTATTATTTATTTATTTTGAGCCTGCGGCGCCTGTATCAGGCATTATCGCAGAGGGCGAACACACATTAAAACAAAGAAAAATCTTTCCGCATTTGCGGCACAAACAATTTCACTAGGCAGCGCATTCCATTCCTTGGTGGTCTAACAAAATAATAATAATAATAATAACACTTTCCCCATACCGTCCTGGCATGGAGATTACGTATCTTATGTGATCTTTACACTGTTAAATATAATTTGGAGTATTCCAGCAAGCCCTTTCACATAGGATACAAAATGTGCAATAAAAAAGGTCCTGGCTTTTCATTATTTATTTGGGAGTAGTATGCTCAATAAATACAGGAATTAAATAAACATAACACATTGGATATCCAGCCTCAGTGGACATTCAGACCTGGTTGGATATTCCGTCTCGTTGGATATTAAGTCGCGGTGGACATTCAGGAATGGTTGGATCTTCCATCTCGATGGATATTCAGTCACGGAGGACATTCAAGCCTGGTTGGATCTTCCGTCTCGTTGCACATTCCGTCTCAATTGTACATTTCGTCTCGATGGATATTCCGTCTCGCCTGTCACGTGACCAATTGGATCTTTCGACTCGTTGGATCTTCCGTCTCGATGGATATTCACGCCACAAGCGGGTCAAGAGGTCCAACGAGTCAAGAGATCCATCGAGTCAAAAGATCCACGGCGAGTCAAGAGGTCCAACGAGTCAAAAGGTCCAACGAGTCAGAAGGTCCAATAATGGATCTTTTGACGCGTTGGATCTCTTGACTCTGTAGACACGAGTCAAAAGATCCAATACGGGTCAAGAGGGCCAATTCGAGAACTGCCGCGTCATATTGCAAGGGGGTCGCGAAAAGCTCCTCACCACTCCTCCCCTAGGCCACTGCAGGGGGAGAAGTTGAACATTTAAGATCAGAAAACAATTTCTTTTACTGAGTGCCTTAGTTTTTGTTTAAGAAAGAAAAAAAATGTGAGAGATTTAAGTTTGACGCGCCGCGGCGCTCAAGTCCGCACCGTTTTCCGGTTTGCGGAGAGCGATTTGGTGTCGCTGGCTTTGGAAAGTCGGGAGGAGAGCGCTTTTCTTTGCTTCGGGTAGATGCGCCACTAAAACTTTGCGTGACAAAAGTGAAGAATATGAGTCTTTTGACGCGTCTGTTAAAGTTTTCATGACAACATTTAAAAAAAAATGTAGCCTCAAATCGAGCAGGTGCTTATTGAGCTTGCTAACTCTTTCACCCAGTTCACGTCACGCGCGTATTTTCTTGGCCGGCACAAGCGGCTGCGGGAGGAAAGGGGAATAGTCTCCTTTGTTTGCGATTTCTCCGCGGCTAGGGGAGGGCCGGAAGGAACTCTTCTCATTTTGTTGCGCTGTGGCTGAACCGTGGCTTTTTTTTTTTTTCCGTAAAGCAACATTGTCCGCGAAAATGAAGCAGAACAAGCACACAACCGCGGCGAGAGTACCTGCTTTCAAAGCGCGTCACCTTTGTCTTTAGGTGACTTCGATTTTCCTGAAGTCACGAATAATTAGCGGGCCAGCAAGCAGACAATAGTCATATTGCCAACATCTAAACAAGAAAAGGCAGGCGAAAAAAATTATCTGAGTGGCTATGTATGTAAACAAAGTTATCCAGGATCTAAAAATCGGTGAGCTTATGTCCGGAGCTTTTTACAGCGAAGTTGTTTATGGCTAGGGTTCCGTGGATTTTTCGTGTGCGTGACCAAAAACTTTACGCTCGAAGCGCCCCACGCGCCGCACGCGCACGCCTTCCCCGTACAAAAGATTCGAAGTAAATAACCAAAATAAAGCGTTGACGAACGAGTGTGCAAGATACCATTTGTTTTAGGTTTTTGCTTTAGAACAGTTACTGCTGCAGACGCCGGCACATGCGACGCCTGGGACACCATTCCCTGCATTCTCCTTGATGCTTGGGTTAGAGAGCCTCAATGTTCTTTTGTTTAAAGGGGCGATGCAACGATTTTTGTATTTTGCGCAAATACCGCTTAGAACGGATCCCTGACGTTAATGACCTGTGAAATACCCGTTCGTTTTTCACCACACGCAATCAAAGTCGCAGAAAAAAATAAAGAAAAACGAGCAGAGTTCACCCCCTCAACTCGCAACCAGAACAAGCAGCCACGTGATCTGGAGCCGATTATATGCCGCCAATGTTGATCATAGCCATGCGCTGGGGTTGGCAAGGCACAGGACACGCGCTGAGTTTCAGACATTGTTATGGTTCGGCTGTTGTCGTCATTGCAGCGATTGGACACAGGACACTACCCGAATGCTTCTCGAGCTATCGATTGTCACGAGCCCAAATCGAGCGTTCACGCCATGCTCGGGTCCAATCTATGAGCCGCATTCAAACATCGTCACTGGGCGGTACTGCTACCGCCCAGCTACGTCATCAGGTTTTGCGAAGGAGAGATTGAATGAAAACACTCGGTTTTGTCCTCGAAATTACAGCGCAACAAAGGAGTTTCTTGGCCAGTGGCGTTGCGTGCGAGTATCCTTGAGTTCCACTAGTGCCAATAAGCTCGTGCACCGCCCCTTTAAGGTGATGCCATCGTTTGTGGTACACGATGCCGACAGCACGCGCTCACGGGGAAAATACAAAGAAATCGCAGAAAACAAAATATTGCCATAACACAGTCAGCGCCACGAGCGCTTGCAAGAACATGCTCTTTCACGCGCTTCAGAACAGTAAAATAAAAATAAGCGTTCGAAACAAAATAGACAGATGTCATCACCCCAAGCAAAGCGCACATGAAGGCACCCTAGCTTAGGTAATTTAGCAAAAGGTCTAATCAGTAGATTAGTTATCGATAGGCACCATTCTCAAGATCAGTACACTCTCAGGTAGATAATAACGGTTTATCAAAGATGTGCCGCTGTGCGACCTGCGGGGCGGCGGAGCAAACCTCACCGGAGAAAAGCTCATCGGAGAAAAGCTCACCGCCAAACTGTCCGATGCTGAGAAAAGCTCACCTACACTAAGCTCACAAGAATCGAGCGTCGACTCAAGTGAAATACGCTCACTCAACTGAAGTATGCTGTGATGGCTTATGCGCATGCGTTCATTCCGTCTTCACTAGCAGAATATATTTTTTAAAATAATAAAACATCGTGTAACACGTTAGGCGTTGCCCGACGAAAATAAAATAAATAAATCCGATAGAAGGCTAATTAAAAAAAAAAGATAACAGAACAAATGTTGATATAACGCTAATTGAAATAAAAAGGTCGTATTTCCTCTATCCCGGCTACTTCAGAATTAAATATGGTGACACACAAAGACGCTGTTGCATAACACGCAATCACAAAATATATATTTGAGGTTTGTGTTTATTCAGTGTCAGGTCGGTTTGCCTTTGAGGAGTGGCGACACTGGTTTACGCTGTAGACTAGAAATTTTTACAGTGCAGTCTCACTACAAGCCTGTGGTCTTTAACGTGCATCACGCAGTAGCCATACATGACTGCACGCACGCCACTACAAATACTTGTAAACGACTTATTTTTCGAGGGCTCAAATTTTCGCGAATCGGGCCAAAGCTGAAATTTGAAATTATTCGCGGGTTCTAATTTTCGCGAATCGGGCCAAAGCTGGAAATTTGAAATTATTCGCGGGTTCTAATTTTCGCGAATCGAATGTAGCTTCCGTAGCGTTCACATATTGCCCGAATTGTTAGCGGGACGTATTTTTCGCGAATTGTAGGCTATTCGCGAAAATCGCGAAAATTAGGTCCTCGTGAAAATTTAGTCGTTTACAGTATGTAGTATGTTCATGATAATGTCTGATACATCATGTGGATATGTTTTCTTGCACCACCATTGCGCTAATTTGAAATTATAAAAAAAAAATATATTATCTGATTTTTTTTGTTCCCGCGTTTAAAGTACGTTCTACTAAAGCTAGAATGCAGCCGACGCTACGAGCTGACGGGCCCAATCGAGCAATGGTGAAAACAAAACGTATTAATGGCGTTCGTCGACTTTTTTGTGCATGTTATTACCGGCAAGTCCAATCAATCGCAGAGTGCCTCGCGGCTTTGCGCTTTTAGTGTGCGCGTGTGCATTTGTGTAGTGAATTTCAAGCTAGTACAGCGCGCAAAACGTTTGGGAAATTCCTCCGGTAGTCAAGCATACAGCACGAAGAGATGGCACTGGTCACCAGCCGATTGAAATGGAAAACGTGCAACGCTGTGACACAGCCACACATTTAGGATCCTAAAACCTGTCGTTCCCGAGGCCGCGGCATCATCTTCTCCCATCATTATTATTTATTTTTTTTTTTTTTGCTTTGTCATTAATCGCGGGATCCCACCCCCTCTGCAGTGCAGTGACCGTCACCCCCTCCTCACCACCCGAAAGCGGTCATTGATCGTTGTTTTGCTTTTCTTTCTTTTTCTGCTGTTTTTGTTCCAACTTTCTTCGAAGCCCTTCATACCGCCCCCCCCCCCCCCCCCCCTTTTGACTCTTTGGACCTCTTGACTCGCCGTGGATCTTTTGACTCGTTAGATCTGTTGACTCGTTGGACCTCTTGGCCCACATTGGATCTCTTGACTCGTGTTTGACCAGTCAAAAGATCCAACAAGTCAAATGATCCATTATTGCACCTTTTGACTCGTTGATTACCGGGAAATGGGTGGAAGGGCTTTGAAGAAGAGCAGAAAAAACAAGAAAAGCAAAACTACGATGAATAACGGCTTTCGGGTGGCAAGGAGGGGCGTAACGGTCACTGCACTGTAGCGGGGTGAGATACCACGTCTAATAACATAGCAACAAAAAAGAGGAACAGGAGAGATAAGAGGATACAGTGTCCTCGGGGACGAGAGGTTTTGGGATCCTGAATGGCTGGCTGTGCCACGGCTTTGTGCGTTTCCATTTTAATTATCTGGTGACCAACGCCATCTCGTCGTGCGGTATACCTGACTAACGCAGGCATTTCCCGAGAGTTGTGCAGGCTACGCGGTCGCGGGGACGTAGGTTTTTTTCTGGAATTTATAAATTAACGAACGGTCAATCGTGACTAATTTACGACACGTATGGACCAACACGCGGTGCTGACGTCCAGCCCCTGCGGTGGTGCTACTATCGGCATTGCGCACGCCCAGACGGTCCACTTCACGCGCTCCCTGCCCACGTGCAGGGCCCACACCTCGTGCGGAAACTGCGCCTTTTCCCACACCTCGTGAGGGCTTGTATAGAAACGGCGCGTTGGTCTTATACGCAGCATGAGCTCAACGGGGAAGAAGGGTTGTGTGGATCATTTGGACAGCGTAATGTTTGGCAGTCATTCAGAGGGTCTACATGTCGCAGTATCTTGCCGGCCAGTGCAGCATGACTGCTGACTGGCACCACGCTGTACGGAGAACCAGCATCGGTGTGCGTTCGTGTAATCACTACTGCGTGGTGCACCCAAAACCCCAAGCTACAATCCGTTTCACCTAAGGGTTGATCGCAGCCTATGCTAGAAGACGAGAGCGTCAAGGGCCATCTCGACCCGCGCGACGCTTTGAACACCTTTGTATTCGAGGCATTTTAGAGTTGGAGAAGGACCCTAATACCCCTTGTCTCGCTGTGCACGCACACGCTTCACTGGCTCGTGTTCAGGTTGGGCAGCATTGAACAAAAGCCATGTACACTTTTATTCTTCATTCCATGTATGGCGATAGTACGTACATATATATATATATATATATATATATATATATATATATATATATATTCTTTTTTTTTTGGTTTGCATAAACACAGAAATCAGATATTACTCTACTTTCAATATACTGCACCGAGTCAATTTGTTCGAGCAAACTGAATTATTTTATTCACACGTAATGAAGCCGAGAGAAGAAAAAAAAGAACATTGTGCCTTCCACATTTTCGCGACATATTTGGAACCTTGCATCCCATGTTCCATTACAGCAACCGTTTATCACATTTTAATTTAAATTTAAATGTATATTTTATCGAACCTGAAAGTTTATTACAAAAAAAAAAACTAACCCTAATATCAACCCGCCTTTAAAAAAAAAGTATGTTTTAAGTTATTGCTTTGAATTATTTTTCGTCATATTGACTTCTGATTGGCCAAGTTTAATATCTTACCGGCACGAAAAAAAACAATGAATTGTCGGGAGTTCCTCTCTTCGAAGTGGCCACCTCAGGCGCATCCTAAAGGAGTCTTGAAAGGATTTTTCTACTTTTGCTAAAAACTAACTAGAATCACTTCATAACGTTAATAACTGAATAAACTTGCCTTAGTTATTCTTTCTAGGCAATGGCAGTCACCAATACAATTCGAGAAATATGAGCATCCTTCATCCCCTCAACTCGGAGCAAGAACAATCGGCCACGTGGCGTGGTGGCTATTCTATGCCGCCGACTTTAATCATTGCCACGTGCTGCGGTTGATAAAGTAGAGAACGCGTGCTGAGTTCAGACATTGTTTAAGTTCGGCTATTCTCATCATCGCATTGGTTGGACACGAGCCACTACCCAAGTGTCCGCCGAGGCATTCGATTGTTACGAGATGAAGGCGAGTGCTCACGTAGTTGTCGTGTCCAATACATGCGTGAGCTGCGCTCGACCGTCGTCAGTCGGGTGATTTCAATTCAACAATCACGTAATCCAGCTTTTTAAAGGCAAGACTTAAAGAAATAGTCCCCCTTTATTTTCGAAATTTCACAATTTCACCGCGACAAAAAGGTTTCTGAATCAGTGGTGGCCTCTGCGAGTATACATGTGTCAGGCTGCGACCAGTACGAACCGGCAAGGTCATGAACGTTCCAACCCAATAACTTTTCATGACCCCTTTAAAGGAACCGTGAAATAATTTTAATGTTCAAAGAATCTGGTTCGTGTCACTTTCGTTAAACTTACCTTACAGTGAGTAAAAAACTTAAAACAAGCCTTGAGCTTTTAAAATGTCGCGAGTGTCCGGAGAACTCGCGAAGAGAAAAGGGGACTATTTTCCGTCCTGCAGCCTCTTGTGTCGGCCAAGAAAACTACGTGCCTGACGAGAACTGGTTGAACGTGTATTGAGTCAGCAAGCTCAGTAAGTGTCTTCTTGATTTGCGCCTAATTCTTTTTTTTTTAATGTTGTCCTGAAATTGTTAACAGACGCGTCAAAAGCCTGATATTGTTGACTTTCATTACGCAAAGGTTTAGAGGCGCCATCTACCCGAAGCGAAGAAAAGCGCTCCCTCCTCACTTCCCATAGCCAGCAACACGAAACCGGATGTTTCCGGTTTCGGCCGCAAACCGGAAAACGGTGAGAAGTTGAGCGACGCATCAAACTTAAATCTGTTTCACATTTTTTTTTAACAAAAAATAGGGCACCTAGTCAAAAATCGGTAACTGAGCTTTATTGTACAACGCCTCCCCGCGACTAGGGGAGGAGTGGTGAGGGGCTTTCCGTGACTCCTTTGCAATATAAAGCCGCAGTTCTCGAGTAATTGGAGCTATTGACCCACAATGGATCTCTTGACTCATGTATGCCGAGTTAAGAGATCTAACGCGTCAAACGATCTATTATTGGACCTTCCTACTCGTTGGACCTTTCGACTCGTTGGACCTCTTGACTCGCCGTAGATCTTTTGACTCGCTGGATCTCTTGGCTCGTTGGACCTCTTGACCCACATTAGATCTTTTGACTCGTGTCTGGTGAGTCAAAAGATCCAACGAGTCAAAAGATCCACTATTGGACCTTCTGACTCATTGGATCTTTTGACTCGTTGGATCTCTTGACCAGAAGCACCACTCCCCCCTCCCTTTCCCCCGCCCTGAGGGCAACACCTGACAGGACAGCGGAGGCCGAGGGCGCGCTCTCATGAAGCGGCCGCTAATGGCTATCTAGGAGGCGTTTCCCTCAGGTAATGGGAGAATGGCATTTGTTTTGCTTTTTCACATAGTTACACACGCCGCCGGCTCTGCTTCCGCCTAAACATTACACTTTCGCAATGAGAAACTACAAAATCATCGTTTTTTTAGCAAAAACAAGGAATATTAAAGGTTCCGGCACTACAATAGTAAAAACATGACTGGCTTATATTTAGCTAGTGTACTTTGCTGTACACAACTCATAATGGCATAAAGGGCTGTCCGCATAGCCTTCAAAGTTTGTTAATTGCTTTCTCGTAGCTGTCATTCAAGCTGGTTTAGCGGAATTAGCATTGCAAAAATCGGATCATCTATTTCAATATGTATTCACCCTCGGCGCTCAACATGTTTTTACATAGATGCAAATTGACTTATATCTGCATTGTTTAGCGTGAGCAGATGGAGGTTAATATTTCTGTTTTTTTATATTGCAGCATCAACTATCTCTCTTCTCGTGATCGGCCTCCTGGTATTCGCCCTTGTTATGATCATCATAAGGTTAAACAAGCACCGTTCCAAGTCACCATATCGCAGATATCACTCAAGAATGTTGCCCGGAGGAAAAATGCTGAAGGTCTTGGATCGCGACGTTTTGGCGTACCTCAATGTTCAGTACGGTCGTGTGACCAAGCGATTCCAGCGCGCCGATTTTGTGAAACTTTCTGAAAACACTGGAGCACCCCAAGCCACAAACGAACAAACAAGATCAACATCGTGCGCCCAAGTCCATTACAGTCCTTTTCCTTCGTATCCATTCCCAAACTCCATCGACCTTGAAGATTGCCTCTTCGTCAACATCTGGTCTCCAGTAGATGAAAACACCGACGCTTTTAGACCTGTTGTGGTCGTTCTTGCCGGTGGCAATTTCAACGCCGGAGGCAGCGGTGACAACGAGTTCTACGATGGATCCAATATGGCTGCCCTGTGGAACCAAGTTGTGGTCATTCCAAACTATAGAGTCGGACTCTTTGGGTTCTTAAACGAGCTCGCGGTGAACGTATCTGAAAACGTGGGCATAACAGATCAGCAGCTCTTGTTCCGATGGGTCCAGTCTTACATACATTTGTTTGGCGGATCAGCGAAGCAAGTAATCCTCCTTGGGCACGAAGCCGGGGCTACAATGGCGGGATACCACATTTTTTCTTCTCAAAGAACCGAACTGTTTAAAAGGTCTATCTTGATTAGCGGAGCTCCATGCCGTGTACTTCCTACAGATGCGGAAACCAAAATCAGCTCCCTCTCTCGTAACCTGTTGTGCACAAACGAGAGTCAAACAGGAGGAGAGGACGTTGTAGGTTGCTTGAGGAAAAAATCGACTGAGAGTATTGTATTCAATCAGCAAACACCTACCTTGGGCGGCGCGCTTGCTGCCTTCGTCCCAACGTTCAATGGCCGACTTACGCCACGATCGTTAATAGCATCGCCGAAACAAGATCACTTATTTAGAAACCGAAAAGAAATGTTGATAGGTTACACTGAAGACGAAGGCAGTGCATATACTAGCGCGTTGCTTGTTCACTATGGCATGCAACATGTGAGCGATCTAGATATTAACACGGGAGTTCTTATTCTAAATTTGTACTTGAGGCTCCACGGTGCTACAGGTTACGACAATGTAGTGAATCATTACATGAAACAGGCAGGTAGACGACCAATAGAATCCCTACAAAAGGCCATTGGGGACTTTGTCGTCCACTGTCCCATGAACATCTTTGCGAAGAGTTATGCGAGCTCGGGAAATGACGTGTACATGTATCATTTTAAGCACGTGCCGCCATACCGATGGTGGCCACTGTGGATGGGATCGCCGCAGATGCTGGACTGGTTCTACATTTCCGGAAACATTCTAAAACTTAACAATAGAAAAGTAAAAGTCAAGGACGGCGATGTGAAGCTTTTACAAACGATGGCCAGCCTGCTTGCCTGTTTTGCGGAAACAGGGTAAGTAATATTAGGATTAATTTTGCAACTTCTATAGATGTCTTCCCAACAGAATGTCACCCAAACAGGGTGGCTGCATTTACAGGTTTACCGGAGTGGTTAAATTCGACCTTTCTTGCAGCCGTATGTATTTAAGGGCATTTCTACGAATTTTGTAAAGCTATATTAGTGATAAAGTGCTTTTCATAGAAATGCACTTAGTTGCTCAAATAGCATGTGTTATGGAATTATTTTTTTATGCTTGCAATATAAACTAGTGGACTTGGGGCAATCTTTTCCTGCTGTAGCCAAATGCCATAGAAAAATTGTCCAGAGTCTCAGTTCTCCATATTAACCAATCAGGGACAAAATACAGATATTAACAAGTGTAACAATAACAATATACAGATGGTGAATTTACCTGAAAAGTACAAGATGTGGGTTTGTACTGACCAGGGTGTCGAGCTGGTCATTATTTTTGTTCGGTTCGGGTTCGGTTTCAGTAGCATTGCATTTTGTTCCGGGTCGGTTCCGGCTTAGAGTAGCGGACATAATATCACTACGGTTACCAGTTCTATTAAGCGCGAACCGGGTCCAAGCGGTTCTTAACTTGACCTCTGAATATTGACCGAGCTCTTCCGGCAGCCTTTTCTGAGCACGATATACTAGCCATAGACCCATTCCAAAACTACTCCCTCTTCAGGCAGATATAAAAACCCGGCACAGTGACGTGCGCAAAAAACACCATTGATGTAGCAAGGGTATTGCTTGTATACTAATGTTCTTAAGTGAACTATACGATATATCACAGATCAGCTTTCCATTTTATGGCGTCTTTTGCACACGCAGCTGTGCAGTTCTTCAAACTCTGATAGAAGAGGGCGTACACTCTTAAGAAAAAGCTAGTAGTATTTACTAGGTAAGAGCTAGTAACCGCTTGTCACATATGTTACTAGGTACCTAGTAACTTTAGGTAGCAACGGTCAAGTTAGTAACGGTTACTAGGTCAAGAAGCTAGTAACTGTTACAAGCCTCAAAGTAGAATCCATGCATTTTACTACCTCTAGCTAGCAACTAGCGCAACCTCCCGACGGAAGACCGGAAACGCAACTAGTCACGTGATTTCCTGTGGATAAAAAAGGTGTGGGGTTATGCCACTTACCACCAGGTGGCAGGCGCAAGAAAAATTGAAACTGGAAGTGAGTAATCCAGGGGGCGCTAGTCAACGTCCAATTAAATGTACACCAAAAAGCACGCCGATTATTTATAGTTTATTTCAATTCTTTCACATTCGCGAGTTGATACATACGTACACCCACATTTTTAGCACACAATCGACACAATACCTTCAACACAAACACACGATCACTCTAATCGCTAACTTACGTACGGGGGCAGTGGGAACCGAACCCAGGAGGTTTTCCCACCGCAAGCTTACCAGTTGAGACGCTTTAGCCCACTCGGCCACTTCCTCCGTGCTAACTACCTTGACTGTCCTTCAGTCTTTTATACTGACCACTTGAGTGCGCAAACTTCTTGTCGTGTATCAGCACGTCAGTTCTTCGCAGTCGCTAGGTCAGTTGCGCGACGAGGCAAACCGCATAAAAGTGACGGGAACAAGCGGCCAAGCCGATGAGCGGCATTTCCTAGAAATTAAAAAACCGAGCGACGCGACGGGTGACCGTGAGAAATCGCCGTCGCTCGTCGCTGCCTCCGTCAATAGTCTCGTCACTCGCTAAATCGATTACATGCGGTTCAGCTTTTAAAACGAATGCGGTCGCCGTCGGCGAGAGAGTGCTTTCCCGTGACGACGTGAAGTACGACGGCAGCTGCACTTCTTTCGCGTGATGCGCTACAAAAATGCATGCAAAATTAATACCGCGTGCAGCTCGCATCTTAATTTTTGTACTATACGCTGACGAATGCTCGCGTTTTTGGGGAAGAAATAAGCAAATTTAGAAAGACTCGTAGAATGCCAAAACAGTTTTTTTCCATTAGTCCTAAAGCTACATACACAATTAACAACGCACATCAACGGTTGTGACAGTGCACTGTCACGACCGAAGACAGCTCAATCAGAATCATTCAACCACCGAGCACACACAAACCGTGAAGAAGTTCTCAGTGTCAAGTAGGAGGAGGCAGAGAAAAGCTTCTTGGACGACGAAACCCAATCCAGTGACAGCGGCACCGGCTCGTTAGAACTATCCTCAGAGCAGTCCAGGTCCACGCACACACTCGCCCCGTCGAGCGCACGAACGTTAACTATGCACTCCAACACGGGAACACGAGAACTGCCCACGACCACGACACAAGGCAAAAACGGCAGGTTCACATCGGAGAAACTAGCGTCTTGCGAACTCCGACCACTCCGACTGGCCCCAACTTGCTTGTCGTACAATGTTGCCAAGCGTCTCTTGTGAAAGAAAAACATTAGTTTATAAAAATAAAAAAATAAAAAAATATATAAAACGGAATTAACTTTTTTATTTGTTTTCGGAAACGTTTTTAGTGTGGTAAGTGGCTATTTTCATCCCAGTTAAAACCAAAACGAAAATATAAACGCTCACAAACGAATGAAAACGAGAAGGAAGGTAAATAAGCCGCATGGTCATTGCATCAACAATGGCTGCTGCGCTCGCTGCAGCGCTGGCTTCCACGTCGTGCTGGTACGGAGGCTGCGATCGTTATAAAGTCAGCTCCATCCCTTAAACATGCCCCCTCATACAATATTTGACGCTACGATTGCGTGTAGATACCTCCCCCTGCGATCCGAAACAGCAAGTACGTCGCTAACGCTGGCAATCGGGTATGAAGCAAGCGCCGCCATCTTCTCCGCGCCTTTGCCGTAGTAAATAGCTAGTAAAAGGGTAGTAACGGTCAGAAAAAGGTAGTAATGGCTGCATTTGCTAGCTTTTTCCTACCTATCGCCCGTTTGAGGTAGTAAATAGTTAGTGAAAGGTAGTAACGGTCAGAAATAGGTAGTAACTGCTGCAGTTACTAGCTTTTTACTAGCTTTTTCTTAAGAGTGTAGTTTTGGGAAGGGTCTATAGACCCTTCCAAAAGAGAGCTTGTGGCCGTTGTCATCTTCAGTGTTGGGGCGTACAGCGCGTGCTTTGCTCGCTTTCCGAAGCGAAAAGCACGCAACCCTATTGAAAAATCTCATGTATGAGACATTTCTGTGTCTAATAAAGAAATATGAATCATACACGATATATAAGAACCATGTAAGAACTATATAGGAACTATATAAGATATATTCGAACATATAAGAACCATAAAAGAAACTTGTGAGACGTTTATGATAAGTTTCTTATGTGGTTCTTATATGTTCTTATATATCTTATATACTTATTATATAATTCTTATATGTTCTTATATATCTTGTATGATTCATGTATGTTTATTGGACACACGACATTTCTTATACAAATGTTTTTTTTCACTAGGGACGTGCTGGGCTGGGAAGATCACACGATGGGCTGTGATTTTGTAAACAGTAAAACGGTCTCTAGCTGGATTGCTTGCCCATTATTAGTTTTTGTTTGTTTTGCTCTCCACAAACGTGTTTCGTATACATGCTGCCTGTTTTCAGCGCCCAGTGAGATGCCACAGCTATGCCCCAGAGTGGCTGACAGGAAACAAATGTGCGGTAATACACAGAAACAGCGGTGTCGAATGCGCTGTTGGGGTAGTTTATCGAATCCCGTTAAGGTGTGGTCGTGTATACACCGGCCAACCTGGCCGATGTATTAATGACTGGGCACGTGAGTACGCGTGTATAATGAAATGTGACCCCATCTTGACAGCGCTTCGTGTTCCGGCTGAGAAAGGCTATTCTCACGATCTCGTGGCGATACTTTGTCTAGTCACTCTGACTTTTTATCGCAAACAACGCTCTATGCAAATGACCCGGTCTGCGGGATTCAGAACAGAGATGGCAAAACTACTTTCAACAAGTAATTAAATTATATTACTAATTATTTTTCTGAAAATAGCAAAAAATGTGATTAAATACACTCTAAATTACCGCAGAATAAATGTAATGGCATTACATTACAATTACTTTACAAAAGTAATGAAATTCCTTTGAAATTACTTTGACATTACTTTTGAATACCTTGAGGCAGTAATTCGTGCTCATTTTATTTACTGTATACAGTGACCAACACCGTGTTTAGAAAACAAGCCCTCGTTTGCCCAGACAGCACGTGTGCAGCAACCAGATCCGCGAGAAGAGAGGCGCTGCGCATGCGCAGTGCCGACAGCAGCGCCACCGCAGTGATGTGACGTCAAAGAGCTGAGTTGGTCTATATGTACCAAAACTAAGATCTTCATATTTACACCGCAACAACCTTATGTGCCTCAAAGTGAACCATGCTGAACAGTGGTTTTGCTGGCGCACATGGCATAAGTGTTAAACATGAAGAATAGCTTCTTTAGGTGTGACTCAGGATGGCAGTCAACTCACCGGTTTCGCTGTTCAATTAACGGTGAAGGTTCTCACTAAAAGGGTGATATGTTTCCGTCTTCCTGATTAAGAAGTTGTAGTCCGAGTCAGTTTTTTTAAGTCAAGAAAGTGTCAACTCGTTCTTAGTCATCACGTGAAACGTTTCCCTTCCGCCTCGGACACAATCTAATTCTATTCTACCAAGAGCCTATTCTCGGTCATTCCTTTCGAGGAGCATTTTTCCCAAACACCCGAAGAGCCCAAGTTTTTCTGCATTGTCACACAAAGGGCTTGGATAATTGCTAAGCAGAAGTGTCGCCAGTTGGGGAATGGCTCGAGCTTCCTAAATTGTGTACTTTGCCAACGGGGGGCGATATCTGCCTGTAGGCTTACTCCCGAATAAACTTCCCAAGGGAAGGCAGCGAGGCATACCGCGAGCGGCACCTGCTTCGCTCGAGGACGCACGAAACGTTCTGGGGCTTTGATAAGGCATTTTGAATTACCTATTTCTTCCGGTCGTTTGTTGTTCACACTGGTCTAAGCTTACGGTTTGACCTTGCTTTATGAAAGTACAAGGCTGGGGATCTGTTTGTCCTGTCCTCTCAGGTTTTAAATTATGTTTAACTCACTGGTGATGGGCCCGTCGCCTTGTAGCCTATGAGCCGTTCATCCCTAAGCTGACGCATTGTCAGCTTATGGATGAACGTGGAAGCTACGTGTTTATTGGAGCAGTCACACGTCTATCGTCCGCCATGTAATCACGCTCTCGTTCATACCCACGCCCAGAGAAAGGGACGGGACAGGTGATTAAAGTAAGGTGTTTGATTGGTTTTGGTTAGCTTGCAGCTCCTACCGCACTGTCAGCTTAGGGATAAACGAAGTATAGTTTCCTCCTGATGAGGCGACGCCGTGAATCTGTCGTGCCTGGAGTTTCCTAAGCCGTTGCCTTCCAGCGATGTCTACACGTAAGCTTTCCTCCTTCGCCTTTCCAGCCCTCCTTTGTGCGTCTGTCCAGCTCTTCGTACGAGGCTTTGCGCTCAGGTGTCCGTCGCTTATTTTCTCCGATGCTGTTTCACAACATTTCACCGTGCAAAATAATTTTCCTTTTTTTAAAAGCTTGCAAACGAACTTTTTAATTTAGGGAAGAAGTAATTTCAAAAGTAATGAGTAATTTTCTCGAAATTACTGCCTGAAAGTAATTCATTACATTACTAAATTACAAGCCTAGAGAAGTGATTCATTACATTACTCATTACTCCAAAAATAATTTAATTACTGTGATTCCATTACAGTATTGTCATTACTGCCATCTCTGATTCAGAACCACTCACATGGCATGGATTGTTAACGTTACGTCTGTCATAATATTATAACAATACTCACATTTGAAACTGTCAGCCACCGAACAAAGTTCCTGTAATGCCACCACAGCGAATGACGTCTTTCGAATGATGAGTTGAACGTGATGAGAGATGACTTCAAACAAAAATAGAAAAAGGTTGAACAGGCGACCTGCTGGCCTTGCTAGTCTGACAAACCTACAAAAAAATATACAAATTAACATTTTCTTTTCCCTCCCCCCCCCCTCTTCTATCTCCCCCTGGCCTCCTTCCAGGGCGCGGCGCGTCGGCGAATCATCGCTTACTAACGTTGCCTCCAAAAAACATGTTTTTTTTTAAGGTAACATTTTGAACACATTGAAGAAAATATTGTTTTCCATTCGAATGGATCACAGGCTACCCTAAAAGCTGTACTGCCGATGCAGCGCGGTCCCACCTGCCTTCAGCGTGACGCTGCACTCAAACGGAAGATCCCGTGGTGCGCTCTCATTGTTCGATTGGCTAAATGGTTCATCAACTGAAACTGCCTCCATCTTGAGGTCAAACATTCGCGGACGCGTAGGCCTCCGTGCCTAGGGTGGCGCATTCCGGTTCGACACTTGGACATTTCGTAACCAAGCGGCCAAGTGGTGCTTTGAAATCTCTGCCGCCGCAACCGCGCCGCCAAGGTCGATGCAAGAAGCAAAGTAAAGTTGAAGCCCTCCTGACGATGATGTGTTTTTTCATTACGTACGCAATAAAACCGAATTAAAAAAAAAAGAAAAAAACTCACAGTATGCAATATTAGTCTTGGCAGCATAAGAAAAATGTACGCCCCCAACTTTTCCCATTTAGAAAATTATTGACACAATTGGCCCTGAACCGTTTTCGTTGAACCGGTCACCGCCCCATCAGATTATGGTTTCGTTCCGGTTCGGGTTCCATATGAAGCGTTCGATTTCGGTTTTGTTCCGGTTCGGTCAAAAATAATGGTTTTGATCCGGTTTTCGGTTCGGGTTCGGTTTCAGTTCGACACCCTGGTAGTGACACTTTAGAGCCCACTTTTCTGTCCAGAAAGTGCAACCCGTAGGCTACTAGAAATGTTTGCCCTACACGCTACTGTTGTCAGCAAAAAATATTATTTGAATTTTCTTTTTTTTTATCAACTGATTTTGATTTTTTTCCAGTTGAGCAGAAAGGTTTGTTTGTTACGTTTGACATTTGCCATGGCATTTGACCATTTCCGCTTCTCGCCTGACGTTGTCTACTCTGTCATCCAAGTCTCCCCAAAGAGTGATGCTGACTAAAGTGAGGACCCTTGCTGCTTTAGGGTTCATTTTTTTTTGTTCCTGGTTGTAGGTCATACACAATCTCAGGCAACTATAAAATGAAAGCGGTAAAAACCAATTTTATGTAAAAAAACAAAAAAAAAAAACTACAGCGATAGCTGTGGCACGGTCACGCATTGCGGGTGGAATGGTACCGTCAAGTACCTAAGGACGGAGGTACGACATGGTTAATTATCATAGCCCTCGTGGTTATGATATTTCAAAATATTCAGTTATTTTGGTTTAACTCTGAAGTTTTCGGAACTCGCCGACAGAGATTGAACTCCGTAGTTTTGAATAGAGAACTGAACGTAAGGGCGAACGTGAGTCGGTCTATCCTGAATATTTTGAAGCAGACGTTGCATTTCTCTTTTCTTGGTGTCAACTTTCGCATTCCTCAGTCTCAGGCTGCTTCAAAATGTTCGAATATAGGTTTACGAATTCCCTTTGAAAGTAAACAAACATGTGTGTCTCAATTTTTCTAAAAAAGTTGCACTTTTTTTTGCCCTAAGGACATTTTTGTGTACCGTGTACTCACGGAAGTGGCAGTTATTTGCCTGTTATTTATCCCAGGTCATGAAACAATCGTTCAAATGGTTGAACGGTTCACGGGGACCGGTGAAGGTCTGTTCAACTTATTTGAAAATTTTCAGCAATCTACTCGAACGTCACCTTAATGCGCGTTGTATGCTTGAAACATGAAATTAAACAAGACCTCACATGCACATAAAAGCCGCAGGCTTCCCAAAATATTTAGTTACTTAGGGCGTTTATTTTCATTGAGATGGCCCGCGGGATAGCGATAACACTTAATACATCGGTAACTGCACAGTACCAGTAACAGTACAGAAGACGCAAGCCAATTAAGCTCACGGGCCTCCCGGTTCCCGAAAATACTACCTATCAGGTTACGTCCAGTTCTGCGCTTAGCTCAAAACATCGCCAGTTTCAATCATTCTTTTTTTCCAACGAATTCAAATATTGGCCACTCTAATACACTAGCCAAACTAACGCTCTTCAAGGTCATTACCACAACGATCGTAGACATCTCCCAAGTTTCATTGAGCTCGACTAAGTTGTCAGGTGTGACACGGTACATAAGCTTAACAACCCCAGTTGAGGTTCTCGTCAAGAGACACCGATGAAACTGAAAGGAAACCAAAACTTGTCACAACTTGTTTTTTTTTTTTATAATGATGGAAGCGATTTTTATTACCACTTTTCATTCATTATAATCGCTTAAAACAAAATAAATTAACCTTATGTCTTGGTTTCGTGGTAAAGAAACGGCAACCAGAACGTTTCACACAAATTCAAGCTAGAGAGACACAACGAGAGTCTTATAGGCAACGACATTACAATTGCCGCCATCGCCGAGTTTTGGCTGTCGCGACGTGCCATCACCGTTCTATACTCCGTTTCACCTTATGTTGTACCGCAGACAAGGCTAGAAGCGCGAGCTCATAGCGTTGGGAGCTACTCTTAACGCACGAGAGCTTGTGCCGCCGAGATGTGCCCTAGAGCAAGGAGCTCGCGCTTGTAGCCTTTCCTGCGGTACATCAAAAGGTGAAACAGAGTATAGAGGCAACTCTTTCTCTAAATCACACCTCTTCCGACAATATTTGTTGCCACAATACCTTCTAGATACATCCCTCAATCTTCCGCTGTAGTAGGTGATTCGCTGGCGCAGGCCATAGGCGGCGATGTGGCGGACGCCGCCATCTTTAGTTCTATTACGGGAAATCCCCATCAGTTATACTCCGTTTCACGTTATTTTGTACCGTAGCGAAGGCTAGAAGCGCGAGATCATAGCGTTGGCAGGTGCTTTTCATGCAGAAAAGATTGTGCCGCCGAGGTCTGCACCAGAGCAAGCAGCTCGCTCTCGTAGAATTTCCTGCGGTACATCACAAGGTCAAATAGACTATGCCTAAGGTCGGCCAGCTCTATTAAACTAAATAATTGCTATCTCCTCAGTGTCAGTTGGCGCTGCCGTGTAACTCCGGCCGATCGGGATTAAGTCAACTGTCTCTGGCTTAATTACGGTTAAGAGGGCTCGTGTAACTAGAGTATTAGTGATAAAACGTTATTCTGAATTAGCACACATACAGAAAATAACCGAATAGAACGATATAGCTTACTACCATCACAAAAAATAACTTGGGTGTCTAAACAAATTCGGAATTTATAACAAATAAATAAAATAGTTGGGCAACATTAATTTCCTCTGGCACTCCGAAAGACAAAGAATTGTGTTTCTGTTTAACTTCACTAATATAAGTTTAGTACAAAACGATAATTCATATCCTTTTAATTCAGCCACATAATTATCTCATTATTGACCTTCAATATCGTGATGATAGGCTAAGAATCATAAATCTAAATTAAAAGAACAGATCCTCAGGTACTGAGACTGCGCTTTTCGCACACTGTACTGATTATAATAGAGTACTAATTAATTCTACGTGCACGCTCCGGTCGAACGAAATGTCAGTCATTTATGGAGATTTCATTTATGGTTATAAAAGCTATTTTTCCTAAACTCATTGACTCATTTGTAAGCTTAAATATGCTCTCATTAACCAACACCTTTTCAACAGTTAGAATTAGGTTGCACCAGTCTATTAACTTAACGCGTTTTCTTTCCAGGAATCCTGAAAAATGCCCCACTAGTCCTTCTATCAACTGGAAGAAACTAACGGAAGAGCAGCAGTATCACCTTCTAGTAGTGAATGCTACAACAGTAATAGTACAAAACGGCCTTCCCTTTGATAAGGAATGTAAGATGTGGGAAGAGGTTTTCACTGGAATGCCTACGAAAGATTTGGTGACTGATCACAGCGACAACAAATTGAACCTGGCTAGCCTTTTCAACGGAACAGACATCCAACTTCGTCTTGCCAAGCCCGCGGCAGCCTAAAATTGATCTGGAAATTGTCAGGTATACAGAGTTCGGCAGGCGCCCCAAAGATTGCATTTTATTTTAAATAACCTTTTCCTTGCCCACCAAAATAAAAAAAAACAGCATAGTTGACCAGTGATTGCCTCGATGCAGTATTTCTAAAATTAGGTAAATAACAGCGTTCATATATGGTATAAAATTATTCTATTGGATTCCAATTTATATTTTAATATTGGACGGGATGGACCGGGATTCCTAGTTTATAGTTATGTTACATTCTTGCCGTTCTTGCCGTTATTGGGGCAAGAAGTTTAGACCAAGCTATTAGTTTGGGCTCGATGGTAAATCACAGTAGAGTGGTAAAACAGCGCATAAAGACGAAGAACACAAGGGTCAGATGTACACATCTCCCTTTGTGTCGTGCGTAAATATCCTCTTTTTATTTATAAGGACCAAGACTAGAGGCCGATGGGTCGCTGGAACCCGTCCCTGCAATAAAGATAGCTCACTCATTCATTCATTCATTGATTCATTCATTCATTTTTCTTTTTATTGAAACGAAAAATTCCTCCCAAAAGTTTTATGTTCTAAGCTTGAAAGTTTTGTGTTCTTGTTTAAAACCGGCATGTTTTTTTTTTTTGGTTTTTGGGTTTTGCAGGTACAAGTACCAGAAAAACAATCTGGTGCGATTTATATAAAAAACAAAATGACCGCATCTCCACGTGGTGAATGATGTTGATTGGGGTGAAGCTCCGGTGGTGCTGATGATACTGATTTTATTGTTCATAGGTAGTGCTGATGGTTCTGATTTTTTTTTATTGCTCATAGGTAGTGCTGAGTTCCGGGTTGCGTTTCGACTTTATTATTACTGCTTTATGGTCGGTGAAATGCAGAGCCAGTAGTTCTTCTAGCGGATCAGCTTGAATCCGCTAGAAGCCGTGGGAACGCATCTGCACCGCTTAATTCAACGGCCCATGTCAGAAAGAGAATGTGTGGTATGGAAAGTGGTTATATGCGCATTTGAGCATTTGACCGCAGCGCCCTTTCGTCTATAAACGTTGAGCCTCTGCATGCAAAGTTTAACGCGATTATATACGCATTTGACTGCAGCGCCCTCTCCTGTATAGACGTTGAGCGGCTACATGCAACATTTCATCCATGACATCCCCAGCTCGAGTTACTACCACATGTCAGAGCCCCCCACTTGTCCCGCAGTCATGGCCGAGTGGTTAAGGCGATGGACTAGAAATTGGGGTTTGCCTGCACAGGTTCGAATCCTGTCGACTGCGTAAACTTTTTTTTTGTTTTTTAAGAAGACAGGCGGGCTGGATATCGATGTGAGCACGGACGGACGGACGGATGGATGGATGGATGGATGGACAAGGCATAATGACCATAAAATGAAAGACAACTATAAATCTGTGTAATGCGAAAGTAGAGCAGAGCTCTTGAGGAGGAGGAGGGGAGGGTACGAGGAGGGTAGACCCTCCTCCTTTCTTCCTCCTCCCCTTCTCCTTTCCTCCTCCCGTCCTTCAACCCTCTTCCCCAGCTCCCCCCTCCCCTCCCACCCCCACTCATTTCCTCCTCCTCTGTACTCTCATCTCCTCATCCTGCATACCTTCCGATCTTCAACCCCCGAACTTTCCCGTCTCCTTCGCCTTATCCTCCCCCTCCCACAGTTTCCCCGCTAAAATTAGCTGAAAAATTGACGTCACATGGTCTCAACACCAACGCAATTTCTTGCTAAATATAACGGGGAATTGATTTGTTGTTAAGCTCATTTGACGTCAATTTTCCCGCGAAATGTAGCAGAGAGTCTGAAATTGCCCACTAAATCTAGTGGAGGAACTGAATTTCCCCACGGGGAATTGAATTGGTGTTGATGCCACGTCACGCGAATTTTCACGCTAAATTTAGTGCGGTTACTCCGACGCCGACGCAGACGCCGTGAAACCCGGAAACGGGCACCTAAGAGCTGGGCTCTAAAAAGTGAATGAAATCAACGTGCTGTAGACTAATTGTCGTACCAGTGCATGTAACGTAGAAGGATGTGACAGCAATTCACGAGATGATGCACTGAGCAAGATTATAAATAAAAATCTTTAAAATGCCGCTGAGACAGCGCGTTAATAATTTTCTATGGTGGATTTTTTCAGGGTGCATATAGTTTGGTATACAACACTCTAGATCAAACAAGGCTCGCACCCCTGAACCTTCTGTAGGTACAGCAATATAGTGACAATAATTGTTTACAGTTGAATATGTTGGAGCACAATTTTAAAACATGGGTTATTTAAAGATACCTTGTTGAAATATTGTTTAACATTAAGTTATTACAGCCTGGAAATTTACATCCACCATAACCTACAAAACAATCATTAGTTTTTTTCTACAGGAAATGACAAAGTTGGAGAAAGAAAAACAGACTTCACTAGCCCCACACTTGACTAACAATCCCATCACGTGATATCGTCTTGATTGGAGTCCACCAGTGTTAATCATAACTAAGCTCTGGGGTTGTAAAAGCCTAGGGCATCTGCTGAGCTCCAGATATTTTATAGCCCCGCTGTTCCTGTGATTACAATAATATTTTTATAGCCCATTAATAACTCCGAGCCCGTGATTTTCACAAGCAAAAACAGAAAGTAAAAAGCATCATAATATTTTTAGACATCATTGAGGTTAATCTTCCAGAGTTCCGGGAAGCCTCGTTACGTCCTATGCATGATATATTTACCCAGTCCAGAAAGTGCATGGTTTCCCCAAAAACAATTAGTTATGTTTTACTTGAAAAACCAAAATATGCAAAAAGTCAAACGCTCACCTTCCACCCAAATGTAGCATTAGCGATCCGATCAAGATTCCAAATTTTTATAATGAACCGTTTTATTATTCAAAAGGTTAGGATATTTTTCAAAATGTTCAGTGGGGCTACACGGCGTATGGGGCTACAAAGCGCAGACTACTACGAACGAGTTGAATTTTCAGTGGAAAGTTTTAAAAAAATGACTTCAAACGTTTGTATCTGAAAATGATCAGCTATGAAACTTTGGCATCTGGCCCGGTCCGCCAGCACTACATTTGGCCGAAGACTGAGAGTTTGGTAATGCATGCTTTGTTTGCAATATAGAAACTATAATCATGCGTGTGTGTGTGGGAAAGGGGGGGGGGGGGGGAGGCAGGAAGGAGGGGGCAAGCTGTGTAATGCCTGTTGGATTTGAAGGATTAAGAAAACGCTGTGGTGCGGGGGACTATAGTGTACTATTCTCGGGGTCAACTTCCCGTCTGAATTCTCGAGCTACTTGCTTGCGTTGACGGCAGTAGTGGTAGCGAACTTCGCCTCTTCCTCGCAAAATTTTCTAGGGGAGAAATTTCTTTTTTTCTAACCTTGACCACAGAACATTGCTGCTGCAAATAGGGTCTCACCGCTAAGCGTAAATATTTGGCACAAAAATTTATTTTATACGGCATAGATTAGGTCAGAACTACCGGACTGTACACCGGATAGATTAACTTGTTTTAACAAATAATGCCTTTCATGAGCCGTTTTTTATAAACAAAAAAGCGTAAAGTTACACCGTCACGCTCGGCCGTTATGCTCGAGCGTTAGGCTCGACAGAGTACACATCAAAGCAAAAGCAAATGTTGTGTTGTGTTTTGTGCATCCGGATGTTACTCTGCCTCAGTGTGCGTCTGGTGTCTCAGCTATTGGTGATCAATTTAGACATTACGGTACAAGCGCTAGCCTAGTGTCTACCACGCAGTAGTGATACACGACCCCACGCCGGTACGATGGTCATCCAGATCGGAACAGGCAGTGTGTGGGGATTGAACAAGACAGGTCAATGTCATATTCGCGGCATTTATAGGGAGTTGATATTACCAGGGCGCCACAATATTTTTTTCCCCAGTAGACCTCCCGTTTAATGGGTTAATTTGTTCGTTCGCGATGCACAGATCAAACTAATTTTGCTTGAAGACATAACTCATTGTACAGTTGATAGCGACAAAAAACAAATTAATGCAAAAAAAGAAGAAGTGCTCAAGCTTGCTGCAACGTTTGTAGATTGAGTCATTTGGGAAACTTCCTTCAGGAAGCGGCCTCATTTTTAGCGCTTCCGACAGGAGGCGCTGGCGTTCCGTTGCCATTAGAGTTCCTGTATAGGCTCCCTACGGGAGCCAGAGTTGCGCGTTTGATTCCACATGCCGCGTGCCGCCCTCGCCGCTATTCGCTGAGATCCGATCACGTGAGGAGCCGTATCAAGTGTCGTGCAGCAAAGTAGACGTTGCACGCGCCCCGGCGTACGTTCCCAGGCTTTGAGCCCGCCGCGCGCCTCGAACGCGCGGCGCTGCTATTCGCCGAATTCAGTCACGTGAGAGACGGTGTTGGTGTTGGAGTGAAAACAACCGAGGGAGCGCGCTCTTGTGCGAGCCGTTGGCTTTCTGTGTATTCGACGTTCGTTTGTTTGTAATAGTGCTTCGTTGCTTATAACATGTCTCACGGCGATGTAAAATGATACGTAATTATTCTACGTACATTATAGACTAAGTTTCATCAAGTAGTGGTGTGACGTTCTTCCGTCAAGCCGACGTGCAGCGAGCGGGTTCCCGAAGTGGTTATTCATCGGCAGAAAAAAACTACAGATAGGCGGCCTTTCTCCAAGCATTGGCAGGCAGCAACGGCGGCGGCGGCGACCAAGGGCGACCCTGTTAGAGCAGCGGTGCCTAATGGGAAAACGTTGTACGGATTATTTGGGATGTTCGCTCTTATAATCAAGCGTAGAAAGAAAATGCACTGAAATTTCCACAGAGAAATTCGCTACCGGAAGTCGATTTCAGATTATTTTCTGTCTGCTTCAATTTGAAAGCTCGCACTAGCACCAGTTGAACCTCAAGCATAGATTATGACCGTATGAGTTGACCTCTTGCGAAATCCAAGCGATTATATAGCCATGGAGGTAGGAAGCTTTTTGAGGCGACATGACGCCATTATAGGTGAATCTAAAGTGTGGAGGAACACGCCCCCAACGATGGCCAAAACCATGAGACGCTATTGGGGGAAAAGGGGAGCTGACTTGGCGCAAACACTGTTTTGGTCACCCATGGGGGCATTCACACCGACCACACGTTCTCTTCTTCCGGCTTCACTAGAGTTTTTTTTTTTTTTTTGCGTGGCTTGAGACGTATGTCGTCTTTTTTCCTGCCTCCATGATAGCAACGTAGTGCCGCACAAAGCATCTTGGGCACCTTTGGCTACCGTTTCGGTTTTGATCTGCCAAACTCAATTAACTACATGCCGTCACGACCAAATACAGGACATGCCTTGTTATTATGGGAATTTCCTCACATATTTAGTGTTGCCTACAAATACAGATAGATTTCTGTGGCGCGTATTTCGGGACTGCCAACAAACCAGACTTTGAGAGCAGGTAAACAAAGCAATAAAAATTTCACTTGGACGATCTTTCTGTTCAGTGCCTCCTATATAAGTTACGATTACGTTGCGAATTCTCAAGACTTCGCGTGCAAGGAGAACGAATTCAAGGGCGGACACAAGTGAAATACCTTGGCATTATTATAGACGATACAGTGAACTTACGCCCTTCTGTTAAGCACGTCATAAGAGTGTCTTGTAAACTACGTGGTGCTCTTCACCGCATTGCGAGTCCAGAGTGGAGTCCGTTCCCGTCATCAATGTTGACGCTCCATCGGGGTCTCATTGTAAGCAGAGTGCTTTACGCACTTCCCCTGCTCAACACAGCAAGACCAGAATGGACAACTCTAGAAACTTTCCACCGAACGGTGCTAAGGTTCTGCCTCGGCCTGCCCTAGTCATCACAAAGTGAGCCCACTCTCGTAGAGACATTTCACATGGCTCCACAGTGCACATATTACAAGCAAACTCATCGAAGACATCATAGCGAGGCGTAATTCCTGCTTCGGAAACATGGCAGCAGCATTTCGGTCAACCATCAGCTATCCATCTAATGTTCCGAGACACCCCGCCTCACTGTGAGGAAGAGCATGTGCGAATACTGGAAAGTATTCATGACTTGCCTTAGGTGAGGTAGGGTCGGCGATTGCGTTGTACGGTTGATTACTGACGAGTTGATAACTACAAATCATACAGGAATAACGCACATATATGCAGATGGTAGCGTACGTGTAAACTCCGAAACAGCTGCTTTCTGCATTCCCGAACTCGGAGTTCACACAAAAACTCGCGTGGACATCTGCTTGAATACCGTCTGTGCCGAGCTTGCTGTCGTCTGGCTTGCCATACATGAAACTCTCAAGCACGCATAGCTACACCACTTTGTCATCTTCTCCGACTCCCAAGAAGCTCTGAGAGAACTGACAAACCTAGAAAGAGCATCTCCGCTAGCCCGCACTATGGCCCACCTAGTGCAGAAGTCAGTTGTGGAAGGTGCATCCATTCAGTTTCAGTGGATTCTTTCCCACGTTGGCATTCAAGTAAATGATACTGCCGATGGTCTCGCACGTGCTGCTTATGCGGACGTCATACCAACAATCTCCGTACATTCATATAATTTGTCAAACAGCCTTTTTCATAAAGCAATTCAGAAACTACACCCTGACCCTGAAGCTGCGGCTGGAACACCGACGCACACAAACCCAAGAAAAACTTCGGAAGGTCTGAGCAAGCACTACTACATCGGATAAGGGTAGGCTGCGCTCGATCCGCTTCCCGCCTGCATCTGATCAAACGCCTGACATCCCCAGCCTGGAGTGCCTGTGGTGCCACGGAGGACATCGAAGAGATTTTCTGGCTTTGCAAAGCGGTGAGCAAGCCCCGAGAGACACTTGTGACCACCCTCAAATACCTTAATATTTAAACTGGTAACGCCCATTCACTTTTGTTCCAGACAGGTTCACGGCATTCGAGAACAAAACCTTTGAAAGCACTGCTTGACTACTTAAAATCCGCAAGCTATAGCAGCCTGTAATTTGTGAGGAAAGGACGAAGACTAGTATTAGCCACGCGATTTGTTTCATATCGCATAATACTGTAAATAGTGTATCCTAGTGTATTGTAGTGTTTCAAAGTGTTGATTACGCCATCTCTCCAACAACAATTTTAGGTTTCCCCTACCCCATCGCAAGGCGAGAAAGCTTACCCACCACTAGGAGACTAACCTTTCGCCTTGCTTCTACCCTCTTTTCTCTTTACAATAAACTACTACTATAATATAAGTTACACTATGCGTGTCGGCTTCTCTCCAAGAGGTGTGCAGGTCCGATGCTCTACCTCCCAACATGCATGAACGCCTAGGTAGCGCTGCCAGGCGGACGTTTTTTTTCATTTGTTTTAAGCATGTAGTATTTACTTTATTATTAAAGAGATATGATATATGTGTTTTTTTAACATGCGGAACACTGTTCTGCTTGTGACCATCCTGATTCAAATGACCTTCGGTAAGACAAAATACCAAAAGTACGAAACAACCACGGCCAGGCGGCACTTGTGCAGCAACAACGTGGGAAACACTTGGCCGCTTGGCCGTCTGCTTCGGCGCCAGTTGGAGGCTTTGGAGGTTACCGCGATTCTCGGCGCACTAAAATAGTTGTCGTCGAGTCGTGTGCATGGGAATTATAGAAGAAATAAAAAACATGAAGTAATATTCCGCCGAAAACCGTGAGCTGGTCTCGAGCTTTAGACTTTCAGTCAAAGGCATTTCAATACCTTGCTGTCTGTACTACTGTGGCAACATCATTGAATCTCTTACGGAATAGATGGTCGACTTCAATACACGAACACTTTGAGCTGAACGCCTAGGTGGCTCCACTGCACAGCAGTCATATGTGCTATTTGCCCTCTCCATTCCGCTTGCCAGTGCTCGAAGCTTACAGGCATTGTGTAACTATATAGGAGGCGCTGTCCTCTTCCATCGTCTCAATGTCTTAGGCTTCCTAAATAATCCTTAACTCGGAGGGTAATGATGCACTCTGGAGTGGTAGCCGAAGCCAGTTCGCCAGAAAGGTGTGGGACGCGGTAGGCTTTACTGCTTCTCCTCACGAAGTCTAGACAGGTCCTTACGGCCTCTGGGGTTCCCTGTTTCAACGGGGGCTCTCACGAAGATGAATGGGTGCAATGCAAGCGTGCGCTTACTTTGTTTTAGTCCAGTGCTGAGATGCACTGCTACGGCAACCGGGCAATCCAAATCAAAACTATGCCACTCGTTTCCATGAAAGAGATTCCATAACGCAACGCCCAAAGTGATGCATTCCGAAATTTCGGGGTGTAGCCTCTAGACTATGTAGCTCAAGAGACTTTTCGCGACTCTAGCAACCTATTGGGGCCCCCACTATCGGGCAAATATCGCTGTCTAAAACAGGTCGTGAAGAGCCATGTGTCAGCTTATCATACAACGCTCGGATTTCAGCGGGCGAACATTAAACTCTAAATGGCTTGTTTTAATTTTTATTCTGTACGTTTTGAATCTGCGGTGATGTGTTGGCGTAAGCGAGCTTCCATATGCTTGACCTTCTTCGGAGAAGCAAAAAGAAGGAGCGAAGAACCGCCTACTGTTCTCCCATGGTGCGGAGTCACGTTGATAAACGAACAATAGGAAGTGTTTATGAGATCGTACACTGCGCTGCGCGTGCTCAATCCATGCTTCAATGTGACAGTATGAGTTTCCGCTAACAATGCATAGCTCTAGAATACGGTCCGCTAAAAGTCTCCAATGTCTGGCCCACACGGTTGCGTCGGTTCCATAATAGCAACCTGGGTAACACGCCGATGCGACAGTAACGACGGAGTCACCGGAACAGCAGTTCCATTGAGCCGACCGCCGACACTATGTAATCACGAAAGCCACAAGGGCCGAGCAAAACTCGTGAAAGGACCTGTCTCGATCAGTTCAGTGTTTTCACTTTAAGTGCCGTCCGTTTCCCTGTACTAATGCAAATTGCGTATTTGTCCTTGATGTTAGACGTCACATCAAAACACAACGTCCTGACGACATGAAGCGACTTCACGACGACGCCGTGACGTGTACGTCGTCGTCTATGTCGAAGACAACGAAGTCACTCAACGTCATCGTGACGTCGACGCGACAGTGATGCCGACTCGTCATGTCACGTCAGTGGCAATGAGGACGCTCACGTTGACATTGACGTCGACGACCCCACGCCACGTCAGACGACATCGCGACGACGATGAGTACGACGTCGACGACCGTACGTGTCGTCAAACGTCGTCATGAGATCGCGTCGACGGGAACGACGGCATCATGACGTCCAATGGTCACTTCACTTCGCCGTCGTAAACGTCTCGACATTATTTTTACGTCGTGTGACGACGTGGAGACGGGGACGTCAGGCTGTCTTCGTGACATCGCGTGGCCTTGTAACGGCCCGCCAATCGTCGTGACGTTGTGTTTTGAGGTGACGTCTTAGCTCAAGGTCGTATAAGCCTCTGTGACATTCACCTGTGTGTCAGTCAGGCACAGAGGTGGAGCACGAAATCTCAGAAAATAATCGCCGGAGCCGGTTTTATCAAAATTTGGAGAAACTGAAAAACCCCAAATTTGAACACACCCTACATAAAAAAAAACGAAGAAAAACGTCAGTTTCACGAGAAGAAATATTTACCTACAATTTTGTTTTGTCTTTAGGTGCAACCCCACAGTGAATAGCGTTTCACCTCTTCATTTTACTGTTTATAACATTCTCCCTATGTTTTCCACAGCCATAAAGTTGGTGTACAATTAAATATATATTTTCAAACTATACTTTAATGCCTCAATATTACACTTATTTTAATTGATAGTTTATTAACCTTAAAAACACCGCAGTCTCTATTATTAAAAAAATCAAAATATAACGTCTCGATGTCCGTGATAATTTACGTGAACTGTCGGGTGGATACAATTTATTAAAAAAGTGATCAATAAAGTGTACAAAAAACATTTTAAGTAAAAATATAAAATTGTTTAAATAACTCCTGTTGTCTAAACAGCTAACGACTAAATTTTAATGCGCCTTGACATTGCATTTTTATTGTGCGTGCGAGTTCGCGTTTTGTTTTGTCTACACCTTCGGTTAGGTGACTCTTATAATGAAACCGAGCATAGGTGTCGGACTTTTGGGAACATAATATATAGCTAAACTGGCACGTTAGCGCAAGACACGAAACAAAGAAATACTCGCATTTATTTTATAAAATATGATATAAGAGTAGTTATTACAATTTGGTTTTAAATGCGATAGAATTTCGCGCCTAAATCAACTTACGTTTGAGCGTAGCAAATCCTGTAGACGTTTTGCAGCAGCTGGGCATGGGCGTTGCCTTGACCGCCCTTCAGTTTTTGTTCCTTTCATGCCCTAGTTACACGAGCGCTTTCAACGATGATAGAGTCAACCATCGTTCGCATCTTCCAACTGTCATTAAGCTCAACTAAGTTGTTCGGTGTTACACGCTACATAGGCTTAGGTACCTCAACATTTGATCCCAGTTGAAACCGAAAGAAAACCAAAACGGATGTCACATGAGCTCTTTTTAAGAAGTAATTCAAATAAATTATATGCACAATTTTCATTCATTGTAAACGATTAACACTAATTTGAAATACTTTCTTTTTTATTTTTATGGTAAAAAAAAGATTGAGAACGTTTAATACGAATTCAAGCGAGCGAGACAAAGAAAGTCGTATCGGCACGGACAACACAATGGCGGCGCTATTTAGTTGTTATAATGTACGCTAGAGGTTCAACAGGAGCTATACTGTTTCACGATAACTTGACGAACTGTGGAGGTTATGACACTCGACCCAGTAGGAGCGTCGGAACGAGGCACGTGACCCGACGTCACGGGGTCTTTTTTTCTCACCCGTAGAGTTATTAAAATAAACGCTAGAGGCTCAGCTGGCGGTCTACACGACTTCCGGTTGCAAACTGAAGCAGACAGCAACCGGTCAACTTTTGCAGCCTTCCAGTATACTCCTATATTCCGCCGGGGAATAATAGAAATCAACGTAGTTTCTTTAGTCGTAACAGTTACTATTCAGCTTTAAACACATTATAAAAGTAAATGATTTATTAAATGTTTTTTATTACTAAGTGATGCCTAAATTAGCAAAAAATTAGTCCCAGGTCTATGTTGTAAAGCATGGTGTGTCAATACAAGCTATCAATTCAAGCAAGAAGAGCAGCACAAAACAACAATGCTCGGTTACTGATTTATATTGATTATTCATGCACAGTTTGTCACTAATCCAGTACGTGTTCTTCGATCGATAACTCCATGCTCCGTTCTCGTCGTCTGTTTTGATTGTTTTATTTTGCATAAAATAGCATCCTTTTGGTGTCTTGTCAAGCACATTCACTCTGTGTGCTTCATTGTATTGACTGCATACGGAAATGCGCGCCCTATAATATCAATCTTCAACGCCAACACGTTGCAGACAAAATAGCCCAATACATGAGTATTGGGCTACTTTAGCCTGTGTTTGACGCCATAAATTGTAAAGAAAAACGCTGTAACGTACATATAGTTTTGTCCATCCAATTGTAAAACGTTCCAAACTTTTTATTTTGTGATAACAATAGGCAATATTTGCTCCTAAAATCGAGCGCGAAGAGTAAACGCATTTGCGTCTCCCGTAGGAATGCATTACCGGAAGTCAAATTTAGACTGGTTGCTGTCTGCTTCAAAATGCAAGAGCACACTAGCGCCTCCTGAACCTCTGCAATGTATTGTTACTAATTCTATTGTTTCACCAAGCCAAATCCGAGGCGCGAGGCACGCTGGAACCGGTTGTTGTCTGCTTGCCAAGAGTCGTCTTCTCCGAAACCAACCAACTTCGGATGAACGTCCACCTCAGCAACATACCCGTCCGCTAGAATAGCGAGCTCTTCGAGAACAGTTCATAAGACAACGACACGCTCATTTGAGCCTCGAATCTGTGACGGGCGCTAATGCCAGGGCACAGTGCAATTCTTTGAGCGGAAGCGGTCGATTACGCGGCTGCGATCGCCGGTGATCGCCAATGGCCACTGTGCTACAAGGCGAAAAAAAAAAAAAATCAAGCGGATGTAGATGTGGCGTCACTTTTTTTTTGGTTTTATATAATTGATACTCATAAATTTGTGATCATTTATTCGTCATATCTTCTCGTTATATGTAAAACCGCGCTAGTTCAATTGCCGTAAAAAAATACCTAGAACTACAATTTGTAGCGCAGGGCTCTGTTGCTGTGGCGGTAACGACGCCCCTGTGGCCTCGACCATAGAGTTATTATAATGTACGCTAGAGGTTCAACTGGCGCTAGTGTCTATGCGACTTCAGGGAGGCAAATTGAAGCAGACAGCAACCAGCCTACTTTTGCGGTGCTCCTGTGCATTCCTATGGGAAAACGCGCGTGAATTTTGTCTCTTCGCCGGAAAATAACGTGAATACCTTTTTGAAAAACAGCGCGAATAACACACGGACAAGAAGGGAAGAGAACACACAGGACGAAGCGCTGACTATCAACTATCTACTCAGAAGACATACAGAGAAATACACGCGAGGATTGCTGCTTCTTCTTCCTCTTCTACCAGTCATTCGCCATTACGCGCGCCACATTCTAAATGAAATCAAATTAAAACACACCAGCACAGGTATAAGGCATCGCGTCTTCTTCCTTCTTTCTTCGATCTTCAATCTCGATCTTCAATTCTTTGGTCAACCCATGTCCAAAAAAAACTATCTCATTGTCCACTAGGTTGATGGATGGTTGGCTCACGCACCCGGGTTTTCGTTTTGCTATATGATACGCTTCAACTATCTCCCTTGATAGCTGATCTTTGTGTTTAAACAGCACGTTTGTGTCCCTAAATCTTGGCTCACACCCACAATCACGACAGTGGACAGCTAAATGGGAGTACGCGCTACCGTGTAATGAACTGTGGTGTTCGCGTAGACGAATGTTGAGGCAACGCCCCGTCTGACCTATATATGAGTGACCGCATGAAAAAGGTATTTCATAAACTGCCCCCTTGGCACAGGACACGAACTTCATGCCATGGTTGACGCGACATCCAAAAAGTTCTGGCTTACTTTTCCTGCCGGCACGCTTGTTAACCACGTTTATAATCCTGCTTAGTTTGTTACGCGCAGAAAAAATTACGTTGACCCATACCTCGAACCGACGCCCTTTAACCCGTGTGAAAGACGATGAATATAAGGAATAACCGCGACATTCTTTTTGTCTATCTTAGCTTTTTCTTTGTCAGGTTTTCTAGACTCATTCTTTATGAATCGAGTCACCTTATCACAGGCTGAAGTTATAACTGAGTCAGGAAAGTTAGAGTCTCTGAGTCTAGCGACCTGTGCTGCGAAGCTTTCTTTCATCTTATGAAAACAGGTTTTCGTCAACGCTGACTGTAAGCAAGAATACGCAATACCATTCTTCACGAGCTTTGAGTGTGCCGAACGATAATCTAGTAATTTCTTCGTGGATCTGGGGTGGTGCATCCAGCATACGTGATCTTCTTTCACGTCCAATAGGATATCTAAAAACTGAATTTTGTACTCCTTAGGAGTCTCGGAGGTGAAGCGAAGTCCTAACCCTTCCTCCGCGAACGTCCTTAGCACTTCACTCATTGTTCTAGTAAAATCTTTTTTCTCTACGAAAACCAAGTAATCATCAACATATCTAACAACGTTTTTGGTGTTTCTCGCCAGCCTGTGCTCAAGGGCCCTATCAACTTTACCTAAAAAAAATACTGCTCAGCATAGGGGCCACTTTTGAACCTATACAAACACCTGACTTTTGAACATATACGTTGTCCTGCCAATCGATAAACGTGGATTTTAAATACGTAGACAAAAGCTCAAGGAACCCTTCTACCGAGATTCCACTTTTGGTCCTAAACCTTGTTTCATCGTTGCGTTCAAAAATACATTCTTTACGCTCTTCATGAGCTCGTCATGGGGCATGGAGTAATACACTCTTCCACATCTATGCTAAAGGCGCCTGCATCGTTCGGGATTGGTGTCCTTTAAGAATTTTAGAACGGACAATGAGTTTGGAATGTTAAAAGGGTCATCAATCTACAGTGAGTTGAGGTGGGCTTGCAGATATCCTGAAACTGCTCTGAGCCAGGAATCCCGCTCCGACACTACTGTGCGAAATGGTACTTCTGGTTTATGCGTCTTTGCGGTAAAAAATACCTCTAACATAAGGTTACTCGCTCTTTTGGCTTCAGCTAAGACCTTTCCCAGGTTTAAGGTACTTAGAAGCTTTAAGGCTTGAGCTTTAACCTTTGCTGGCTGTTCTGTCACCTGCCTAAAGTTCTTTGTATAGCTGCGTTAGCCTTCTCGTCAAAATTACCTTCCGGCAGAATAACAAAAAAGCCCTCTTTGTCGGACAACAGAATACGCAACCCATTACTTGTCAGATAGCCGATAACCGGCTCCAAAGTTCTGCTTCTAGGGGGCTTCCCTTCGTTTTTTGACAAAATCCCCACGCACTCCCCGATGCATCTAGGCCTTAGTTCCTCCCTGACTCGGACAACTGAACAGACGCGTGTGCTTGCCATAGGGACTTCTCAACCTTCAAAGGTAAGGTAATTTTGGACTGGTGCCCGCCATGGAGTTACGTAGTGGGGAACGGCGTAGGTCGGTTACCTCGTTGGATCGGGATGGAGCTAATGATAACCGTGTCGACGAGCGAGGTGAACCGTCACCTAAGAGTAGACAAGCGGTGACCGTGGGGACGCACGAGGAAGGGGTCCGGGTGGCCGATCAAGTAGCTCACTGATTGAAATAGAGATTAAGCTTGTTAGAGAAAAAGAACGGCTACTTCGTCTAGAGCTTGAAATAGAGCGAGTTCGTGCGGAAAACAGACCGGAAGCAGTGGGAAGCGGCACAGAACTCAACCTGAGGGAAGAGGTGCTTAGGCTCCCAGGCTCACAAAGGGTGTGTTGACACAAATGCCGTCGTCCGAACTGCTCGTACAAGCTGGTTTCGACGGTGTCTAAAATGTATATGCGACATATGAGGTGCCTGAGCGCCTGAGGGGGCTTGTGAGACCTTATTTTATGAGACGCATGCGGGCGCTGGTGAATAGGCTACCTGTCGGTGAAGCGAGTGATTACAGTGCGGTTAAGGAGCGGTTCTCTTGGAGCTCAAACTGTCGCCGGCTGTGGTACAGGAGGCTTTTTCTCAAAGCCACTGGAATGGAGAAAGAATCCTGGACTCAGTTTCCGACACGGGTCGAGAGTTGTTTTGAGTATTATGCTCTAAGTCGCTCGATCGACTATATTGAGGACTTGCTAGCTTTAGTGGTATCTGACCGCATTAGAGATTCCTTGCCCATCGACATGCCAACCTATGTAACGCTAAATGAGGCTGGAAAATGGCTTAAACCAGCAAAGGCGGCTGCGCTGGCTGACCGTTTCGACGAGGGCGAGCGATGCAAAAAGCGAGATCACCGTCAGGCTCTATGAGCCGTGCGTACAACACAAAGAGGCCACTTCTCTCGAGGAGAAACGCGAGAACCGAAGGTAGGGCACTAAACCTAGTGGTTCCCCGGTGAAGTGTTTTGAGCTGCAAGGGAATGGGACACTTTTCTCGTGACTGTCCACGGAAGACGGCAGATGGAGGACAAAGAATTACTTCGTGGTGGGTAACATCTAACAAATGTAACACCACTCAGCAGAGTATGTCCCAGGACATTAATGTGAATCAGAACGGTCCCCGGCTAAGTTGCGGAGAGTGGAGGTGAAATGCGGCCCGAGGATGGTGCAGGCGGTTATCGATTCCGGAGCGGAGATTAGCGTAGTGCGTGAGCGGGTGGCGCCTGAAGTGAAAAGGTCGTCCGGAAGGGTGATACTGACTGGGGCGTTTCGGGGACAGCCTGAGCGCCGCTCTACGCCATATACCGATGAGTCTTCCCACAAGCTGCGTTCAGTACGTCCCTCGATATGTGCCGTTCTTGTGCGCAGTCAATGAACATTTGGGTAGCGGCATAGACATGCTCCTGACGCCTGACGACTACGACAACCCAAGGTCCGGATGCGGGATGCCTCACTTTGAGCCGGTGAATCTGGAACCCGAAGACGAAAAAGACGAGGAGGAAGCTCTTGAGGCGTACGGGGGCTGCAATCCTGAGGACCACTGCGAGACAGGGAGTCAACGTCATAAATATCCTGCCAGCTCATAGATAGCAGCGCCGGGAAATCCGCAGAACAGGAGTCAACCAACGACTCTGAGCGCTGCGGCCGTCGTCCATGCGGCTTCAAGATCAAGCCAAGGGACCGTCGCCGGAGGGCAAAGAGCACGCCCCAACCGGCAGCGACTGCACGAACGAGGGAGCCCACGGTGACACAAGGATCCCAGGAGGAACGGGGCGGACTCGACGCAGAGACACCCGAAGGCATCATCGTGTTCACGGCATGGCGGATCTCAGGCCTTGGAAGCCGTCCTGAGCAAGCAACCGAGACTCAAGCGGAAGAGGCAACGCAGGATTAGCGCTTTGTGATCTGGCGACGACGCTTCCTGCAACGGGCGTCGATGGAAGCGCGGTGAGCGCCACTTCCAAGAATGGAAGCTATCGTTGAGGCTGAGAGGGGAAAAACTCCAGAACCCCATCCCAAGGAGCCGCGAAGCCGCAGGTCAAGTGCGAGCATGGAACCTGGAGGAGGCAATGACAAGTCCTGAACGACTGAAGGAGACTCGAGATGGATGCACTGTTCATGCTTGACCAGGCTTGGGCCAGGCATCAAGTCTGACGCAAAAATCTTGACAGATCTTCAAGACTGCGATTTTCAAGACTGCGACTTCGAGCCGACACTCAAGTTCAAGGGAACTTGAACAGTTGGAGTGAGGCCAAGAACAAACGGGGTGGGCGAATTTTCAAAAGTAGGTCTTTTGAGGCGTATGAGGAACGACTGATTTGTCAGCACTGATTTTGGTTTGTCGCATACGCGAACCGAAGTTTTGTGTTTTTTGTTTTTTTTATGGACAGTATATTTTAAGTTGGTAGTTTTTTTTTCTTTTTTTTTTTGGTATGACTGAACGGGAAGTTACGTATTTTGGGAACGTAGCCTGGCCCAGAGAGAGCATATGTTCCGCATAAGCTTTGCTGATTTTTTTTAGATGCACGTTTCAGTTCATACGATGCAAGTCTTAAAGCACTTTTGGTAGCAACGGGGTGTTTACAGCCTTGGTGGGCACATTCGAAATCACCTTACCAGAGTGCAATTACCAGTGTATGACGGGCGATATTTTTTTTGTGGTGTAAAATTGTGTGACATTGAGGCCCCAAAATTATACTTGTTGGGGAGGTGTGAAGGTCAACGTAAACGATGACCGTAAATCCAAAGGCAAGGCATGCGCAGGGTTTTGTTTTCGTCTTTTTGTTCGCTCAGTGATGACTTTAAAGTGAGCAACGCGGCTGTGGCTCGAGCGAGACGGCGAGAAAGAAGAAAAAGGGGAGACGCGCGAGGGTCGTGAAGAACGTCGGTGGGCAACGATTTCATCTGTACTGTAAATAGACGTTTCTTTTTACTTTTCTCTCCTTCATGGAGTCCTGCCAGTCATTTTTATGAAAACCAACATCGGCAGACCATCGACGTTCTCAGTCATCGGGTCCCTTATGCAATCGTAAGAAAAGAACCAACCTTCACCACAGGGTCACGACAAGACGCCAGTACACGCCAAGACACCAGAGCACGCCAAGACACCAGAACACGTCAAGACACCAGAGCACGCCAAACCACCAGAACACGCCAAGACACTAGAACACGCCAAGACCCCTGTCTGAATTTCCGCTCTGGTGTAAACGTCAGAAACACACCAGAATCGGGCTGGTGGATTTTTCAATAGGTGGGGGCTCAAAATTTTCTTTTCTATATAAATCACCTCGTCAGGAAACGTACCCGTCACAAGCCGGAAGCAGATAAAATATTTCCCACCTCAGATTCTGAAATCACCGTCTTCAATATACTTTCGTGTTTCATGACGAAACCTCCATTAATTATACTGTCAATTCAGATAAGATCGACCAAAGGGTTGCTGGTCGACATTTTAAATCAACTGAGGTTTTATTTGCTATTGTCTAGTTTCAGCTATAAAGGAATCCAAAGTTAGCGATGACCAGAAAAAATATTTGAAGAAGGAAAAATCGTAAGGCATAAAGAGATGGGCAGTTGCATTAACGCACACTGATGGAGGGGGCACGTTTGAGAGTGAATAACTAAAACGATAACATTAGGAGAATTCTAATACTTTCTAGACGTAAACTATGGGTACAGCTGGCTTGTAATGTAAACTAACTATATTTCTTAAGTTTTATTTATTTTTCTAAAAATTGCCAAATATGCCTCCTCGACGACAAAGGCAACGTTTGAAGGCCTGTATCTCATAAATAGTCGAATCATTATTATTTAATTCGCAGATAGTATTCTACTTATATATGGCTAATATTAAAAAAAAACTAATAAGGTATCCGAGTGATAGGATAGTCGGGATATATTTAGGCAAACAAAGGAAACAAATCAAACAACGAAAAATTCCCGATGCAAATAAAAAACAAACACCGCATTCGATTTTTTTAAATTTGTGTACCTTGTTATCCTCTATTTCGGTTCTCATTTTCATTAAAAACATGTTTTATTATTTTATTGAGAAAGAAGAAACAGCTCCCCTAATTAGGGTCCTTTTTCAAAGCCTACATTTAGCAGTGCCCTACACAAGAATGACTCCGAGTTCCAGTTTCATGAAACTGAACACATTTTTTATATATTTTATTCAGATGAGGCCATTGATAACTATATAAATCGTTCACACACTAAAATTGAGGAGAAACTACTGTGTACAATGAGCTATCATATTACAACTGCAGTTACGGCCACTGGGAACTTTTGTTTACTTTATTTTCCTACGGTACCATATGCTCCTCACTTACCCTCTATCGCCATCTCTCTCGTATATACGATGGGCGTTCATAAAGTTCTTATATTGTCACGAAGGAATAGAGATTGATCAATCAATATTTAGTAGGAGTTGAGACTTTCTCTACCTGTTCGCCACCAAGCGTTATCCACTTTTGCAAGCGAAGGCCCACATGCCGGAGGCCATTGTTTTAGAACTCCTGTTTTGAGTGTTCAGGAATTGCACCACTTTAGCAATCACTTGGTCGTCGTCCTTGAAATGCTTTCCTCTTGTTTGGCCACACTGGAAGCGTCAACGCCATTAACCATAGTTTTATAAACTTGTGCGTTGTGCCAGAACAATGCTCCAGATTTTAATGAATTTTCTTGGCATTGCTTCCCCTCAAATGGAAAAAAAAGCATACTGCATGTGCTTGGCACCGACGGGTGGTGCCAATTTGGTTTCGACTCCCTAGCGGCGTTCGCGCTACTATAGCACGCGATGTGTACACTGTGCGGAAACTAGGGGACGAGCGCTCATGTTGATGCCTGTTCTGTTACGCTTTTAAATTTTTTTGTGCCGATAATACGAACTTTATGAACGCCTCTATT